>CM046448.1:33793276-34243276 GCA_025506515.1 Flaveria trinervia
ATCGGCAATGAATTTCTTCAACCATGCAGCTTCTTGAGCTGCCAATGAGGCGGCGACATATTCTGATTCTGTAGTTGATAGAGCCACCACATCCTGTTTGGAGCTCTTCCAAGAGACCGCTCCTCCATTCAGAATGAAAATATATCCCCATTGTGACCGTGAATCATCACGATCGGTTTGGAAACTCGCATCTGTGTAACCTTTTACAACGAGTTCCTCATCACCAGATCCATAGATTAGGAACATATCTTTTGTCCTCCTTAGGTACTTAAGTATGTTCTTAACAGCCATCCAATGATTGTTTCCAGGATTTTGCTGGTATCGGCTTGTCATGCTTAAGGCGCATGACACGTCCGGTCGAGTGCATATCATTGCATACATGATGGATCCAATAGCAGATGTGTATGGGATTGCCTTCATTTTATCTTGCTCATCCTTTGAGCTAGGACATTGAGTCGTACTCAATATCGTTCCTCTTTGAATAGGTACCGTACCTTTCTTAGAGTTCTCCATCTTGAACCTTTTCAAGATTTATCAATGTATGCCCTTTGATTCAAACCAATCAACCGCCTTGATCTATCCCTATAGATCTTTATTCCCAGAATATAGGCGGCTTCACCAAGATCCTTAATGGAGAAACAGCTACCAAGCCAGGCTTTTACACCCTCCATGGTTGGAATGTCATTTCCAAATAATAGGATGTCATCGACATATAATACTAGGAAAATGATGATGCTCCCACTAGCTTTCTTATTTACACATGCTTCATCAACGTTTTTGATGAACCCAAATTTGGTTATTTCTTCATCAAAACGGTGATTCCAACTTCTCGATGCTTGTTTCAATCCATAGATTGATTTCTTTAACTTGCATACTTTATTAGGATGTTTTGGATCCACAAAACCTTCAGGCTGAACCATATAGACATCTTCCTCAAGATATCCATTTAGGAAAGCGGTTTGGACATCCATTTGCCAAATCTCATAATCATAATGAGAAGCTATGGCAAACAATATCCTTATAGACTTTAGCATCCCAACAGGTGACAAGGTTTCATCATAATCAACCCCTTGAGTTTGAGTGAAACCCTTTGCTACAAGTCTAGCCTTATAAGTATCCAAGTTTCCATGCATATCGGTTTTCTTCTTGAAAACCCACTTGCTTCCAACTACTTTGGAGTTAAGAGGTGGTACAACCAAGTCCCATACTTGATTGTCATGAATGGATTGCATCTTAACGCTCATGGCCTCGAGCCATTTGTCACAATCCGAATTGGACACTGCATCATGGTATGTGGTTGGTTCATCTGAATCTATCACATAGCATCCATCCATGAAAAATCCGTATCTTTCAGGTGGATTACTAGTTCTACCACTTCTGCGAACGTTTTGTGTGTATTGATCACCACTTGATCATCTTCAACATCCTCATGTTGAGTGCTAGTTTCAACCAAATGTGCATCGGGTTGTGGTTCTTGATCCTCCTCAAGATCCACTGTTCTACTGCTAGTTCCTTCCATAAGGAACTTTGCTTCTAAGAACTCACCCTTTCTGGCAACAAACACCTTTTGTTCCAGTGGATCATAGAAATAATATCCCATAGAATCTCTAGGATATCCAACAAAGATGCACTTGATGGATCGGATTTCCAATTTGTTTGGGGTGGGAGTCTTAACATAAGCCTCACAACCCCAGACCCTTAAGTATGATAGGGATGGAACTCTTCCATGCCATATCTCAAAGGGTGTCCTTTCCACCTTTTTGGTTGGGGCCATATCTAGAATACGGGCCGCGG
The DNA here is from genome assembly GCA_025506515.1 of Flaveria trinervia. Taxonomy (NCBI): domain Eukaryota; kingdom Viridiplantae; phylum Streptophyta; class Magnoliopsida; order Asterales; family Asteraceae; genus Flaveria; species Flaveria trinervia. Next base: position 33,795,071 of record CM046448.1, read on the forward strand.
AAAGCAAAGCGAAACCCCAAAATAATAGAGGCAATGTGCTTCTAGCCATCATAGATCGGACCATATCCAATAAGGTTCGATTCCTCCTCTCAGACATACCATTATGTTGTGGTGTTCCAGGTGGAGTGAGTTGTGAGACAATCCCACAATTCCTAAGATGATCTTGAAAAGCATCACTTAGGTATTCACCTCCTCTATCGGTGCGGAGAACTTTAATCGACTTGTTGAGTTGATTTTTTACTTCATTTTGAAAGATCTTGAACATTTCAAAAGCTTCATCTTTGTGTCTTAATAGGTACACATACCCATAGCGACTATAATCGTCGGTAAAGGTAATGAAGTATCTTTCACCATTCCTAGTCATTGGCTTAAAAGGACCACATAAATCCAAATGTATGATTCCTAACAAATCTTTTGCCCTTTCGTTAGTCCCATTAAAGGGTGCCTTAGTCATTTTTCCTTGTAAACAAGATTCACATACATCAAATGAATCACATTCATTTGTTTTTAAAAGACCATTCTTTTGAAGTGATTGTATACGTTTCTTGTTTATATGACCAAGACGATAATGCCAAAGATACGTATCACTCAAATCCAACTTGAGTTTCTTGGTGTTAGTTTGGTACAATGAACCATTTAAAGTATTCTCATGAACCAATTCATAAATACCATTAATGGGAATAGCTTTAAAATAGAACATATCTTTTAAGAAACATGAATATCATTTTCAACAAAAGATAATACATAATCATAATGTCTTAATTGGGATACAGAAATAATGTTCCTAGTCAAACTAGGAGCATATAAAACATTCTTCAAAATTACTTCCAAACCACTTGGAAGTTTTAGGATGTAGTCCCCACGAGCTTTAACTTTCACTTTAGCCCCATTGCCCATGTAGAGGCTAACATCCCCTTGATTGAAGTCCCTATTTCTTTTGAACCCCTGCAACAAATTGCAAATATGAGTTCCACATCCGTTATCCAATACCCATGTGTTGGAAGATATAACATTAAGATTAATATGAATCATGTAAATTGTACCTGAGGTTTGCCCCGCATCCCTCTTGGCTTTCAACTCTTGGAGATGAACAGGATAATTTCTTGCCCAATGTCCAATCTCCCCACACTTAAAGCATAGGTCATTTGAAGCAACCTTTTGCTTCTTCTCCGTGCTTTGGGTGGTACCGTACCCACCCTTTTCCCTTTCCCCTTTACGGGTCCCGTACCCTTGGCAAGTCTTTCCTTGGGTGTGGGATGAGGCCTTTTCTTGTTCCCACCTTCATTGATGGTGAGAACGGGTAAAACCCTTTTACCCATGGCCGCCTCGGCCGTTTTAAGCATAGAGTGAAGCTCACCAATGCTTTTGTTCCAAGCATTCATGTTGTAGTTCAACATGAACGTCTCGAACCTTTTAGTAAGGCCATTAAGGATCAAATCCGTGGCCAATTCCTTCGAGACGGGACAATTAATCCTTTCAAGGTGGTCAATGTGGCTTTTCATATTAAGTACATAAGATGAAACCGATTGGCTGTCATCCATACGACATGCATGAAGTGCTCGAACCGTTTCGAAGCGCTCAAACCTTGCTTGCTGTTGGAACGTTTCCTTCAGCTGGGTTATCATGTCATAAGCTCCGTGATGTTCATACTCCTTTTGGAGATCCGGAGTCATGCTTGCTAGCATGAGGCAAGACACTTGGACGGAGTCCTCAGTGTACTTCAGCCAATCGTTATAGGCCTCCTCATCATCCTCAGCAGGTTGATCGGGGATAGGGTCGTCTAAAATGTATGATCATTTCTCTTGCTTGAGAACGATTCTCAAGTTTCGATACTAATCAATAAATTGTTATGATTTAGACGCTCCTTTTGGAGAATCGCTCGTAAAGATTGGGCGGACGCGGATGAGTTATCATAATTATCACTATTATTGGTGGCCATCTACAAAATTTAACAAAGATCAATTTTAGTATTTTCGATATTGATATTTTAATAATTAATACCTTTTAAGGTCAATTTAATATTAAAATCTAGAATCCAACATTACATTTAAATAGTGGTTAGGTGATCTTTATCCCACGATTTAAATTAATAAGGTGGTCAACGATTGACGGTTGCAACCATTTGCAACTTCTAGAGGATGGGATCAACATGAAACATCATATGTAGAGTCGGCATGTTAATCCCATCAACACCACGTGGAAACCACATCATAGGTGATCTATTTGACATGGTTTGAAAATCAAGACACCCTACTTACACACACGTGTGAGTTTGCCAAAATAAGCGGTTAGGTGACCTTTATCCCACAATTATGTCATTCTCACCTCAAATCACAAGTTCTCTCAAAATGGTTAGGTGATCTTTATCCCACTAAGAGTTCCCAAGTGACTCAAGTGTTGTGTAAAAGGACGGTGTTGTTGTTTTTAAGATTTTAGAGATTTCATAATTTAAGTTTTAGAAAACTCTATGTACTTGTATTTGCATGCTTTCAAATACAAGATACCCTATGGTCCTTTGATTAAACCCCATTTTAATCTTTAAATCATTATAATAACCTTTTATTGCCTTTTAATGATTAAGAACCATTTTTATATAAGCTTGTTAAGATCATATTTATAAAGATTGTTTATCATATCCAAATATCACACAATCATTCACAAAATCACAATCAAACAAGCATAATATAAGCAACAACATGTGCATAACCATAGCTACTATTGTGACCACACTTGTTTGCCATCACAAGTGTGGTCATTTGGTCTTTCTTAAGGGTTACCAACAACACGAAATTGAGATCGCAATGGACCTCCCATTTGATGTTGCATCCGTATGCTTCAAGTCTACTTTGTGTCTTCCTTTTGTGCTTCATTCCTGAGCATCTTCTCTTACATACTATATATCCTAATACATATTTTCTAGTAAAAGAGAAATACTCCTAATCTATTATACATCCAATGAATAAATAGATAATTACAAGCACAAAACTTACAACCCAATTGAACAAAAATAACCAAAACCAAACATTCAACCAAACCGAAACAACACAAGGTCTAAGCTAGGTCATGCACCATCAAATGAACAATCATAAACATCATTCAACAAATAAAATAAGCCCCATCAAATCCCAAATTTGCAGCCAACATAAACTGAAAATTAGGGTTTGTTTGTCCAAACAAACAACAATCAAAACATGTCAACCAATTGGCATTCTTATCTTTCAAAGTTTAATCATAAGCATGAAGATATAACTTTGAAAGACATGGGGTTTATTAAATTAACCAAAATCAGCCTCTAATGAGTTGATAAACATCCTTTAAAACCGATTTTACAAGGATAAAGATGCTAGTTTCCACATAACCGGCTCTAGATGCCATTGTTGGGATTTTTCATACCATTTACAAGTTGTTTAACCATTTAAACATATGAAACGCAGCGGAATATACTACTTTAAACATGTTAAAGTATCTGAAAATTACCACTATCATGTGTAAAACAACAAATCCATAGACAAAAGAATCTTTATTATGTGAAAAGCTAGCATACAAAATGAACAAGAACACCCATAAGCTGTTCATAGAAATCTACCTTTCTGGACACAATGTTGTGGATGAAAGGAATGAAGAAGATGATGATGTTCTTGAGTTGCTAGCCTTCAAAGGAGAAGACCTCAAGCTTGTAATACCCATAAGGTCTTCAAACACCTAGCTAGTTAGGAAGCTTGAGACCAAAGTTCTACACCAAGGAAACTTCAAAACACGAAATTTTCAGCCCCCTTTTGAGCTGAAAAATCCGAAACATCTGGCCTTGTACAGAGCTTTTGTTGCTTAAGTGTGTGTGAGAGAAGGTGAGATGATAGAAGAGTGTTCAAGTGAGTAATGTCACTCAAGAACCAAGACAAAACAAATGGGTGTTTTTCAAGGCCAAGGGCGGCCGAAATGAACCCATTTCAAATGGGTTTCCCACCCATTTCAAGTTTTATAAAATTAAATCTTTCAATCCCTTAAATTTATAAAATTAAAACATATTTTAATTTTATAACATTAACACAATTTTATTGTCCTTATTTAACCAACTTAAATAATGAAACAAATAAATATCTCATGAACAAATTATCCATATAATGTTGTTCTATCACAAAAGCAATAATTTAGAAAACCCGTTTTCTAAATTGGTGTCAATATTTATTTGTATGATCTTATCAACAAACAAATATTTATTGGTGTGTTTTTGCTTTGTTATTGGGTATGACCCGACTTGGATCATAACGTACTAACCATATCAATCTTGTATGTGTCTTGGGCATACATGATCCAACATGTGTGTATGTATGTATGTATGCATGTATGTATGTATGTATCTATGTATGGATGTATGTATGTATGTATGAATGTATGTATGTATGTATGTATATATGTATGTATGTATATATGTATGTATGTATGTCTATATGTCTATTTGTCTGTATGTGTGTGTGTTTATGTGTGTATGTATGTATGGATGTGTGTGTGTATGGGTGTATGGGTGTATGTGTGTATGCGTGTATGTGTGTATGTGTGTATGCGTTTATGCGTACACGCGTGTACGCATGTGTGTATGTATGTATGTACGTACGTATGTATGTATGTATGTATGTATGTATGTATGTATGTTTGTATGTATGTATGTATGTATGTATGTATGTATGTATGTATGTATGTATGTATGTATGTATGTATGTATGTATGTATATATGCATGCATGTATGTATAATGAGGATGCTACAATATGCATGGGTTAATTGGGGTATACTACATCCTAAGATACTTAATGTGGCGTGTTGAGAATGGGATAGGGGTGCCTGACACAACAAATGAAAATCTATTTGACTAATGGATAGGAAGGAATGCCTATGGCCTGTGGTTGTGGTAAGACAAAGGAGGGCCTTGTGCCTATGGACTCAAATATCATAACTCATATTATGTATTTATTAAGTGTGGTAATAATTATCAACTATAAGTAATGAACTCGGTAGCAATACATGGTGTCTTTTCGAGCCTACACATCATTTTTAATTCACGAGGAGAATATTAGTTGAGTCATTTGGTGATATAAGGTTTTAGACACCAATAAGTTTGATTAGACTTTTAAGTTTTTTTGAACAAACTGATGTAACTACATTTGAAATAAAGGTTTTTGCTACTTCTAATGTATCAATTGTACATGTTTGCCTGAATATTATTTTGCCTGAATATTATGTAGCGTGGGGTGTTAGATCTTTTGTTTTACTTGGTATATTGCTAAATGTCTATCAAACCTATAATGAGACTTGAAAATTTACTTATGATACCCGAAAAGATTTGTATAAAGAAGATTATTTACAAAGTAAAATTTTTATAATTTAAGGCACATCACCTACCGTGAATGGACCTACCTAAACTAACTTGGGTACCAAAATCTCTAAGATTCATTCTTTGAATAGGACCAAGATATGCATATACAATCTTTTGATTCTTGTAGCTCCAAGCACACGATTAAAAACAAAAGCTTACTGAATAAGTTCAAGGAGAAGTTGGGTCACTAGGTGAAATATGGTTATGGTAGACAAGGGGATAACTGGGGAATATGGGTTGATTACAAATGTAGTTGTTATGATTAAAGAAGTTTTTTTATGCTAATGGCCTACACTAAATCTTCTAACCTTACTTTTTTATGATTGTGGATTCAAGATTATCTTTTTATACTAAATGTGAAATTATATGCATAAGTTATAAGAAGGTTGCTATCACAAATAAAACAAATTATTAGTTAGTATATTATCTTAATTCACATACAAAAGATTGTTTCTGAACCAGTATGTCTACTTATAAAAGTATTAAGTGATGAAAGTGTAGTGTGGCACAAGAGACTATCTCATCTTAACTTTAAGGCGATTACCTCTGTTACAAAAGTGTAACTTGTAAATGGTCTATCAAAACCCATGTTTTAAAAACTAGGACTATGTACAACATGTCAAATAGAAAATATTCAAGAAGGATCATGCTCCAAATCGTTTGAAATGATTTTTTTGGATTTTTGAGTTACTCAAAGCGTTGAGAGCTTACAGGAAAATAAATACATTCTTGTGATTATGGATAAAAATTAAGATGAACATAGGTTGAGTTTCTAAAATTTAAGGTTGTGACACTAAGAATGGTGATAAACTTCATTAGGAATTTACAAGTTCTAATGCATTCTGAAGTTCAGAATGTTAAGAACCAAGAATTGTTCTGAATTTAAAATTTTCAAATTAGGTGACTTATTAACAAGTCAAGGCATTTCTCACAACTTCTATGTAGCAAGAAAACTTCAACTAATAGAGAAATTGAGAAAGAAACATAACTTTAATTAGAGTATGTCACACGATATTAGTATCCTCTGAATTGGCTACATATTTCTCGGTACAAGCAATCTTAACAACTTCTTTCACCCAAAATCATTTTCATCAAAACTAGATTATGAAGATAATGGTTCTAACATGTGTAGTGGGCGCACAAACATGTGTATGGCAGGCACACACGCGGTACACTAACACACTGGGGGTGTGCCTTACCATGCACGATTGTGCTTGTCTTCTGTATTTTGTTTGTTTTACTTTGCGTTTTTTTTATTTGTTAGATTAGAAGTCGATCATTCATATAAACAATTAAGAATCAAATCCATAGAAATTAGAAGGAAATAATTACTATTTGAGGTATAAATGATGTGTATTTCAATACACATCACACATTCCCTAAGCATCAAAGCATGGAGAACTTGAGAATTACAATGAGCGGGAAAACCCGAAAGGTTTGAATCCTTAAACTCGAAATTGGCTTCAATGTCATAGTCAACATCCTTAGCATCAAAGCATGGAGAACTTGAGAACTAATTACCTTGATTCTTTAGAAGATTGGTCTTCCAAAGACGATCAACAATAAGCTGCTAAACCATTTGCAGTCAGAGCTATGATATGAAAAAAAGATTAAATCGTACCTATATCTACTAATATTGATTATTTACAACAAATTTGAATGAATATCCTAAGAAGTCATTTATATTTTGTGAAATATATTAGTAGAAGCAACTCGAATTAAATCTAAAACATCAAACTATGAAGCAACGTTCATTTTTTGAGATAAGATATCAATAAAAGATAATGATCAAAATATAACATTTTCTTATAAACATTTCTTTTTATATGAAGCTAAAGGGAAAGATCTGTTAATTTTCAATTATGAGTGGCTAAATGTACTCATCATGTATAGAACATGACCTCATTGGATATTACTTTTTATTTTGAGTAAAATAGAGTCCTACAAATATAAGAGGAAATATAGCTTTACAATCACCCTTAATTTCTATTAACTTTTCTTTTCTCTTCTCTTCGAGTCTGTAGAGTATTTTGCCAATCTTTTTATTCTTAGAATGATATTGTGCTGACTATCGTTAACACCATTACGGAAAAAAATAAGGAAATATTTAATAATTCAGAAAATGTTGTAAAATGTAAAACCTATAACATGATGTGTTTAAGTTAATGACAATAAGTGGCTAGTTTTTTAAATAGTCTTTTCAGATAACTTCGCTTTATAAAAAGATTTTAGGGGCATAGTGACGCCGAGGCGTTTATCTATTACTGAATAGTTTGTTTATGTAATTTTGAATTTTTAGTTCCTAACTTTTTTTAAAAACTTTTATGTTTATTATATCTTTAATTTAGACTGTATTATTTAATTAATATAAAATATGAAGTACATTATTATATCAGTGAAATGGTTTTCTAGAAAATACTGTAAAAATAGGTGAAAAAGATGTAGTATTAAAATAAAAATTAATGTATTAGATTGGTGGACATCGAAGAAATGATGTATTTGTGGGTGTTTGTTTCTTTTAGCAACGGCAATGTTTTTAGTTACACCATGTTTTTTAAATGAAAATCGGTAAATTTAGAAGTCATTTGATAATAAATAACTTTAACTTTCTAACTATAATCAAGAGCAAACTTTGTAATTGATAAAAAATATCTTATAGTACACACAAAATTAAATATTGGTAAATTTAATATTGAAGTTAAAAGATAAAAAAAATTATTGTAACTATGAGGAGATTCATAGTAAGGATATAATTTATTAATCATAATTATTTGGTTAATCACAACTCCTAGTCCTATTGTTATCAAAACATACATCTAATAATCATACTTAATTAGTTAATTACGGTTACTAATGTGAATGAGAGATAACAAGATAGGGTGTCTAATTTTAATCATCAGTTACATTTTAAAATTTCCAATTCAAACTCTAATTTATTACTTAAACCGCTTGTCATCAAAGATATACTTGTAGTAAAATAATAAACTTAATAATCTATGTTAAAATAGAGAGTGTTATATATTGGTGATTAAAGAAACTTAGAACCAGTTAACTCGAACCTGGTTGATTCATTCAGTTCAATCTCCATTTCATAATTTTCTTGTCACTTAACTCATCCAACTCGAAATCTAACATGAAATTCTTTTGACTCCTCATTACACTCGTTGAAACATAGTCCACTTTTATATACTTTTCTATTGGAAAATAGAACTATTACCCCACCAATAATCCCCGACTTCAGAACAGCACTCCTTTATTAACTTGCACTTTCTGCAGTCAAAACAGTAAGATATTCTGAATTTAACAATTAAATGTGTGGATAAGTTGGGTAAACTTGATGGCTGATAGTGCAAGCAAAGCAATGAGCTTTTCCCTTTTTTATTTATCTCATATCACACCCCTTTCTCTTCAATAAACTCATTGTTTAGCCTCTCACTCACCTCCAAAACTCTCAACTTTCAGTGCTTCTTGCAAAACCACCTTCAAGGGGTAGAAATGGAATTTCACCATGAACAAGATCAAGGTGAAGAAGAAGAAGAAGAAGATGATGAGCAAATGCCCCTCCCACTCAACACCACATATGGGCACAATCACATTGTCCCATTGTCACTACACCACCACAAACCACCATTCATAGATGCTTCAACGACCATCACGCCACCACCACCACCCCCACCACCGCCACCCATGGAGATGGCGGTGAAGTACAAAGAATGCCTCAGAAACCATGCAGCTTCCATGGGTGGAAAAGCAAGAGATGGGTGTGGTGAGTTCATGCCTTGTGGTGAAGATGGTACACTTGAAGCTCTCACTTGTGCAGTATGCAACTGCCATAGAAACTTCCATAGGAAGGAAGTTGAAGGTGAAAACAACCACCACCAACACGTCCACCCTCCTTATCTCAAAAGATTTGATCTTGGAAATGGTAGAAACCTCATCTTGCAAGGTCATAACAACTCAAAGGGTGTTGTTGGGCCAGAATCTTTAGGGTACACCCACAATAATAATGCAGGATCACTTGTACCTTCTGGAGGACCACCACAAATGATAATGCCATACAACATGGGAATGGGGTGTTTTCCATCAGAATCTGACTACCAAGAATACGGTGGTGGTGGAGCTGGTGGGTATATCAGCATATACTCACCCGCACCACCGCCGCCACAACACGCGGTGAAGAAGAGGTTTCGGACCAAATTTACTCAAGAACAGAAGGAGAAGATGTTCAAGTTTGCGGAAAGCTCGGGTTGGAAGATTCAAAGACAAGAGGAATCAGTGGTTCAAGACTTCTGTCAAGAAATTGGGATCAAAAGAAGAGTGCTTAAGGTTTGGATGCATAATAACAAGCAGAATCTTGCAAAGAATACCAACTCTATCTCCATTAATCCACCTCAAGACCCTAATTAGTTTTCTAATCATATGATATATCTAATGAATTAAGAGCAATACTTTTTCTCTCTCCCTTTTTGTGGTGCATTAGTGTGTAATTCGTTTACTTGGATCGTGAATTAGCGGTGGAATTATGTGATGTACGTGACATGATTAGGTAATGCGGAATTGAATGGATTGAGGATTAATAGCATTTTATGGAATATTAATTAAGATCAATTGTTTCTATCTTCCTGTATTTGTTTGTTCTCCTTCCCTATAGCCATCATATCTCCAAAACATTGATAAACAACTCGAGTTAACCCGGATTTAAAGCACTTTTTTTATTGTTTTTTATCCTTAAAAATCCTTAGTTTTTCATGTCATCCTCAGGTTTTATATTTATTTTTAATAATAATTATTTTTTTCATAAGAATTCAAACTATTTATGAAACTCTAAATAGTTATAATCTTTCACCATGGGACTACAAATCTCAACAATTTAAAGATAACATATTTCCTATACACATTAATACTACGGGATTATTGGCCATTGAAACCTCGTTCAAAGGCTTCTTGTTAAATAGGATACCATTGAACGGTTTTATCATGATTTATAAGGTTTAACAAATTTATAAGCACATTTAGGTTTAAATTAATGACTATAATGTATAAGGAAACATAAAAGCGGGGTGGGTGATGTAACTGTCTTATAGACAAGTATATAAAATTTTTAAATTTCAAATTCTCATTATTAACAAAATTGATAGATTAATTTATTTTTAATATATTTATAAATTCATAAATTGTTTATTTGTCGATTAATTTATTTTTTTAAAATAAAATATTTTATTTAAGTTTATATTGACATGATATTTGTAATTTATAATATAATAATTAAATAAATATATAAATATTTAGACATATAAGTTCAAACAAGTATGAACTAAAATCTAAAAATCATTGGAATCCAAAACAGAAGAGATAATTTAATCTAGCCCCTTCCCCTCCTCACATTTATATGCAAAAATGTAGCTACTTAGATTTCTCTTTTTAGGTTAATTTATTCTACTTCTATTTGTAATTTACTCAAACTAATATGTTCTCTGGAACAGATTTAAACTCGAGATTTTTTATTTAAATAGAAGAAGCTCTATCAAATAAGTTAGTCTCACATTAACATTTAACAATATCTTACATATTCTGACAATAAAATCACATAGGCTAACACGTTTAATATGTGTTAATACAGTATGTACTAAGTTCCAAGTTAGACCCTTTGTTAATAAAAATCTATATAAACCGTTGTACGCAATCGATTAAAAAGCTTATAGAATTTTCTTTTTTTTCCAACAACATATAGCAATACTATTCATGAAGTGAAAAATACTATTCTTTATGTTACAACCTTTTAAAAAAAGTCATGAAGTTTGCAAAAGTTACTTACGTTCCAAACATAGTAAAACTAGATAGAAGTCCAATAATAAGATTTTTACTCAATGAACCATCTCAATCCTAAAATTTGCTTATGAAACACTATGCCATATAATATCGAATTACTTTTATATATAATTTGAGTATAATAGTAATCCATTTAACGAAATATGTTTAAAACACGTTGAACCATGGTTGGACGAACAGCACGACTGGAATCATAAACGGATAAAATGATGTGTTAGACTCATGTGAGCGGGGCTGAATTTTCAGGGTTTGTTTAATGCTTTAAACCCAATCCTATGTATAGACGATGACTTCGGATGACTTATTATGAATCTTGGGCTTTTAACGCTTTTTAGAGTATCGCTCGCAGGTCGGTGGGTGTGTGTAAACTTAAAGTTAACCTCATATTTGGAGTTTAATGTTGGACCAGCACTTTTAATATTCTTGCGAATGTTGGTAAAGCATTTAATGCGTCCTCACTCCCATTTTGTGAATGACATTAATACAAGCATTTCGGACAGGTATCTTTCATGTTTCTTTTAACAAGTTTTATGTACGTATGTATAGTCTTATAAAGTAGTAAATACATGGGTTTTTAAATTTGTATTAAGAAAGCCTTGAATTACATGTAATAGTTAACCAAAAAATCTAACAACTTGTAACTCATATGTATCAAGATGTTGAGATTGTATGATGAAGGTTCAAATCACGTTACAAACAAATCATGAAGATTTACGTATAAGTAGTGTGTATTTGAGTTTGCTGTTAAAATGGAAAATATATAAACTTGTATTAAAAAAACCCCATAAACTCCAGCATGTTTGATTAATACTACGTACAACATCAAATAATTGTTGGTTTTTGCCTATTTTATATCTATTAATTGTTGGAGCAAAAGTAATTGCATAAAAATAAAAATAATTAAAAAAACCCTTCTACTTTTATAGTTAAAAAGTTATTTTAATATATATATATATATATATATATATATATATATATTATATATATATATATATATATATATATATATATGTATATATATATTAAACCTCTATAGACTAATAGTGTTAGGACCGGGATATTTTATTAATTTAGCCAGATATTATTATATTGATAAATTAATAAATTATTAATTTAAAGTGTAGCTTATATTCATGAGCAACTCTCAAATTAATGAATCGACATTCAAATTTTCATGTCCGTTCATTTTATCTATTTGAATAAGACAGAATCAAGAACATTAAAATTCCTATGTACATTCACACAATAATAAACTTGTCAAATTTAATGTACATAAGTCTATATTTACATGTACATTAGTAGACAAAATATTTTAATAATTATTTTATAAGAGTTATCTTAGAGGCTGATTTAAATCAAAGTTCTCTGAGTAAGCATTTCCAAAGTACAAGTAATTTACTTCGGAAGATTTGATAATTGCACAAATAAATTCACTAAGTGTCAAATCTTTAGAATCCAAAGACCAATTCTTAGAAATACAAAGTTGAAGTTATCCGAAGATTTAAAGACAAAGTCTTCCGACTCTTGAAGACTAATTTATTCCAAAAACAGAGAAGACATGCTTTATCAGATATGCTTTTAACAAAATCTGAATTGTTTTTCGTTGTCATCCTTGAAGACTCACTAACTTATAAAAGTTGGTTATTTCTCTATACTTTTGTCAACTGTATATTAAGGTTTTTGAGTCTATAACTTCTCACTCTTGTAATTTTTTTTGAAATAAATTAGGATGTGAGCTATGGTATGTCATAGTCACTAATCAAAATGCAATCTGTCGTTTGACTTTACATTAATCTTGTTTTCTAGATTAGTGTTTTAGTTGGCACTCAAAGTATGATCGACTGTAGGATGTAGCCTTAAGTGTCTCATGTAACCAGTCCATAGGACCAAACCTTGTAATAATTGTAAAACACTTGAGAGTAATATACATTATTCTTGAAAATCAAATATGTGTGTTATGTTTGTGTTCTTACTTTTTTTCTTTGTTTTATTTGTCGGTTCCCTGTTTGATTGTTAAGTGTTAAACTCTCCAACCTTGTGAAACTGTTGCATCACCCTTTAGCGGTCATGTAATTGGTATCAGAGCTTTTTTGGCTATTTATTGAAAGATCTTACCATCTTTAATCTCTTTATTTTCATAAAACACTTACCTGCTTAAATGGCAACTCTCACTAATGCTAACATGGAAACTAACACCATGACCAAATCTCCACGTATCATTCATGATGACTTTGATATTTGGTGCCAAAGAATTAAAGGCTTCATATGTAACATCCGCTATTTTTTCAAGTTAAAATCCAAACCTAAATTCATTTTTTTGATTTTTTTAAACTTATTTATTCTAATGTATCTTATGGATTTTAAATGTAACCAATATATAAAAGAAAATAATTTTCATTTATAAACCATTTAAACAAGTTATAATAATTGTATAGTTCATAAAGTAAAGTGTTACAAATTTACAAATAATTGTCATTATAAATTTTAGCATGGAAGAATAACTATATATCAAAATACTTTTAGTCAAAACTTATAAACTTATATAAGTTTATAAGTTGTAATGACAATTGGATTTAATTTTAAATTATTTTTTATTTTATTTATAAACTCTTTAAAGTTTTAAAAGACAATTTAATTATAAATTGGTTTAATAAGTTTGGGGCCAATTTTTTTTTTAAAACTTAATTCAAAAGGGTTCAAGCATAAAATATCAACTTTTAAAACCTCAGGGACTAAATGTGTAAACTTTGAAAACCCAAACCAAAAACCCTCCCCGTCGACTTCATTCCGGCCACCACCTCCGGCCTATGTCCGGCGACCACCTATCCTCAACTAAACATCGAATTGAAGGCAATTAAACCGAACCTTAACTTCTACGCAGTGGTTTCGAACTATAAAACCATGTTTAAGTGTAATTATTCGACCTTTAACTCAAGAAATAAAAACCGAAACAATCAATACAAAACGTTAAACCGTCGATCATGTAACCATCCGAATTGCTTATGTTTGAATGTTGGGAAAAGTTCTAATCGATCCTTTAGACCATTCTGCATTATCAATCGCGCAAACAACTCCCCATTCGAATCTCTTGATCGTCACTTTCCTTTCGAACCTGCAACTTGGTCGAAAACTATCTTCCGAGCATTTTAGCTTAAAATTGTTTGAGGGCTTTGACTCCTAAACATCCATTGAAGCTTCATACAAAGGGAATTTGATTATCGTCAACGTTTGCACCCTGAAGCACATCCATGCAGTCGCGACTCGACCGTAAACCCGAGAGCGTCAATTCGAACTCAATAACGTAAGTGTGCATATCATTACACTCGATTTAGTGTGGGGAACAAAAGCCCTCTGTTTATTACTGTTATCATTATCGAATTGATGTTCAATTGAAATCAAATCGATTCTAGGGTTCTTGGATATTTGGGGATTTTTTTTTAATGAACATTTATAAGTATTATTAATGGATCCTAATCAGATTCTGGCTAACAGCCCACTGTTAACATCATGCCCACTTGCAGAAGGGACCCGGGTTCGAACCCGGGCTCCCTCAAATCATTTTTTAAGACTTTTTAGCAATTAATTATCTATAGAAAATTTCTAATAAATAAAAAAAATGGTTTTGTAAACTATAAATATTTTTTTAAAGACACCTAATAACTTTCTGTAATTTTTTGTAAATTAAAATAATTAAAAATCTTTCTAATAAAACATTTTAAAGATTATTCTTGGATTATTTATATTAAAATGGATTTTAATAATTAATAAATTATTAGAGGTCCAAACAATTCCTTTAAATATTCATTGTTTGAATCACGTTGTTTTAAATGGAGATTTCTTGAAACATTATAAATCAATATGTTAAATGAATAATTATTTAAATAGTTATTTAAATATTTATTTAAATAATTAGTTATTCACCTTTTCATTTAACCATGTTATATAATTATTTAATAAATTTATTCCTTACATTTTTAGATCCTTGAAACTTATATAACAATATAATTTCTATTATTTTTTATTTTGGGTTTTGATATTATAGGACCTTATAAAGATTATTTAAAATGTTTAAAAAGTTTATAAAATGACTCTAAATAATTTTATTATTTTGTAGGTCATATAGTTAAGTATTCAATAAATCATCTTTATAATTTTAAATAATAATTTCTAAATTAATTATCTCATTCAACACATTATATTTAATCCTTATTTATTTAAATAAATTAAATTATTAAATCATTCATTATCGCTCTCAATCTTAATTAATTTATTTCGTCTTTATTTAACCAAAACATAATCGCTTGTTTTATTTTCCTTTATTTAATTAGTAAAACCCCCTAAATTCCAAATGAAACCCTAATTCATATTTACTCTTTAATCATATCTTATTCTAAACCTAAGACACAAAATCTTAGGTTGAGTCGTGAAGAATTATTTGGAACCACATTTATCTCTTATAAATATCTAATGTGCCTTCTATATCAAGTGAGTTTCTCATGCCTCCTTTTTACTTTATTTCACACCTTTTGGGGTGAAACATGTTAACTTTATAAATTTACACTTGTAACTATCTTGAGACTTGTAAATGCACATGCAATTCATCTTTATATTTTTGTCATGGTTATTTGAGTTAATGTAAGTCTTATATGAGATACATTGTTTGTTTACAATCATTAACTATTGTTAGCCTGGCGACGTCTTAGATCTTTGGGCCTGACAAGCCTATTTGGTGCTAAAGTCGAGGTATTGCCGACTCCTAGGGGTCGTACGCTTGTGCACTAGGGAACCAAATACACTTAGCCAATCTTATATACTTGTAATCAAGTCGAGGTTTGGTTGTAACTGTATGTGTTCTGTGAGCTTGCTAACTCATAACCATGGACGTGAATTGCTACTTGTAACCCTTTTACATATATATACTTATGCGTGTGTTTAAACCATGGGAACTCACCAACTTTATAGTTGACCCTTTTATTTTTTAACATGTTTCAGGTTTCCTACTTGAAGATCTTCTTGTGCTCATATAGGACTTGGACCTAGACTAATTGAAAGACTTATGTTGTATTTTGATTGTTATGTTATTATTTTATTTGTCTTGTAATGTTTATTGAATAATGACAGTTAATAATAATTCAACGAAATTAGTTCCATGTGCTATGAGCAATCGTCACCCATTCGTCTGCCCCGATGTTTTCGCCGTCGGTCGGGGTGTGACAGATTGGTATCAGAGCCATGGTTATAGGGATTTAGGTTATTAGAAATGGAATGACCTAGACTATAACTAAAGTACCCTTGCACATGAGTCCTCTCATGTATTATATATGCTAGATAAGATTTTATGTGCTTCATGCGTTTATACTTGATTATGTGATTACATGTCTTATATGTTTATGTTTATACCTTGAATCTTATCTTTGCTCACATGAATTTTAAATCATATTCTAAGGCCTTATGTGCCTAAATCAATTGATTTTCAAAATAAGTTTTGCATCGTTATTCGTGGTTTTCAAGTCTCGTCAAAGACTATGTCCTATAACTTGAAACATGTAATGCTGGAAGAGTGGGACGCCCGTATCTCGAGGTGTTCTGTCTAGGCAAGGTATTCATATAAATCCAAATCAACGATGGATTCGTTTACCTTACCTGGGAACCCTTAGGATGAGTGTCCGCTTATAGGTACGCATGTCTTCATTAAAGTTGTAGTTGACTTAATTCTTTGATAAGTCAACGTAATGTTTTGGTTTGTAAACCGAATGTTACACTCGAAACATCTTGTTATTTTGACTTGTTTCTTCATTGATTTTGTTCCCTTGAATCTTAAACTCTTTATCCCATTTCTCTTAATGACTCTTGAAAATCTTTCTAAACATCTTTCCCTCAAAACCGCACTTACCCTAAAAACCTATTACAACGATGCTCTCGTTCTAAATTGAATATGTAATCTTAACAAAAAGGATCCTCGTATCAACGTTAAACTAATGAAACTTTGAAAACGTCAACGAAATAGTAAACAATAATTGATCATCTAAGAACATTGTTAATGTTAATTGTTGAAAAACTCTTATGAATTTCATATTCTATCCAAAAGCATCCTGAACTTATCTCCGAGTCTCCTGTCACACTAATATTTAGTGCTTCCTTCGTGACGAAACCTTCCTAATTGTTTTGAATTGTTTAAAATACAAACGTTTATCAATCAAAAATTCTAGATTAATAATCTTGTAACCTTTGTCAAGAAACACATACAATCATGAATTATGAAATTTGACAAATTTAACAAATTCAAGCATGACAAACGCATCATAATTAAACTCCTTAAATTTAAACATTCCAAGTGTCACTTGCAAATGTGGCATAAAAATCCAAGTCTCCCTATACCCTTAAATTAGTCTACTTGTAATTAAATTTCGGGACGAAATTTCTTAAAGTAGGGGAGACTGTAACATCCGCTATTTTTTCAAGTTAAAATCCAAACCTGAATTCATTTTTTTGATTTTTTTAAACTTATTTATTCTAATGTATCTTATGGATTTTAAATGTAACCAATATATAAAAGAAAATAATTTTCATTTATTAAACCATTTAAACAAGTTATAATAATTGTATAGTTCATAAAGTAAGTGTTACAAATTTACAAATAATTGTCATTTATAAATTTTAGCATGGAAGAATAACTATATATCAAAATACTTTTAGTCAAAACTTATAAACTTATATAAGTTTATAAGTTGTAATGACAAATGGATTTAATTTTAAATTATTTTTTATTTTATTTATAAACTCTTTAAAGTTTTAAAAGACAAATTTAATTATAAATTGGTTAATAAGTTTGGGGCCAATTTTGTTTTTTTAATACTTAATTCAAAAGGGTTCAAGCATAAAATATCAACTTTTAAAACCTGAGGGACTAAATGTGTAAACTTTGAAAACCCAAACCAAAACCCCTCCCCGTCGACCTCATTCCGGCCACCACCTCCGGCCTATGTCCGGCGACCACCTATCCTCAACTAAACATCGAATTGAAGGCAATTAAACCGAACCTTAACTTCTACGCAGCGGTTTCGAACTATAAAACAATGTTTAAGTGTAATTATTCGACCTTTAACTCAAGAAATAAAAACCGAAACAATCAATACAAAACGTTAAACCGTCGATCATGTAACCATCCGAATTGCTTATTTTTGAATGTTGGGAAACGTTCTAATCGATCCTTTAGACCATTCTACATTATCAATCGCGCAAACAACTCCCCATTCGAATCTCTTGATCGTCACTTTCCTTTCGAACCTGCAACTTGGTCGAAAACTATCTTCCGAGCATTTTAGCTTAAAATTGTTTGAGGGCTTTGACTCCTAAACATCCATTGAAGCTTCATACAAAGGGAATTTGATTATCGTCAACGTTTGCACCCTGAAGCACATCCATGCAGTCGCGACTCGACCGTAAACCCGAGAGCGTCAATTCGAACTCAATAACGTAAGTGGTGCATATCATTACACTCGATTTAGTGTGGGGAACAAAAGCCCTCTGTTTATTACTGTTATCATTATCGAATTGATGTTCAATTGGAATCAAATCGATTCTAGGGTTCTTGGATATTTAGGGATTTTTTTAATGAACATTTATAAGTATTATTAATGGATCCTAATCAGATTCTGGCTAACAGCCCACTGGTTAACATCATGCCCACTTGCAGAAGGGACCCGGGTTCGAACCCGGGCTCCCTCAAATCATTTTTTAAGACTTTTTAGCAATTAAATTATCTATAGAAAATTTCTAATAAATAAAAAAAATGGTTTTGTAAACTATAAATATTTTTTTAAAGACACCTAATAACTTTCTGTAATTTTTTGTAAATTAAAATAATTAAAAATCTTTCTAATAAAAATTTTAAAGATTATTCTTGGATTATTTATATTAAAATGGATTTTAATAATTAATAAATTATTAGAGGTCCAAACAATCCTTTAAATATTCATTGTTTGAATCACGTTGTTTTAAATGGAGATTTCTTAAAACATTATAAATCAATATGTTAAATAAATAATTATTTAAATAGTTATTTAAATATTTATTTAAATAATTAGTTATTAACCTTTTCATTTAACCATGTTATATAATTATTTAATAAATTTATTCCTTACATTTTTAGATCCTTGAAACTTATATAACATATAATTTCTATTATTTTTTATTTTGGGTTTTGATATTATAGGACCTTATAAGATTATTTAAAATGTTTAAAAACTTTATAAAATGACTCTAAATAATTTTATTATTTTATAGGTCATATAGTTAAGTATTCAATAAATCATCTTTATAAATTTTAAATAATAAATTTCTAAATTAATTATCTCATTCAACACATTATATTTAATCCTTATTTATTTAAATAAATTAAATTATTAAATCATTCATTATCGCTCTCAATCTTAATTAATTTATTTCGTCTTTATTTAACCAAAACATAATCGCTTGTTTTATTTTCCTTTATTTAATTAGTAAAACCCCCTAAATTCCAAATGAAACCTAATTCATATTTACTCTTTAATCATATCTTATTCTAAACCTAAGACACAAAATCTTAGGTTGAGTCGTGAAGAATTATTTGGAACCACATTTATCTCTTATAAATATCTAATGTGCCTTCTATATCAAGTGAGTTTCTCATGCCTCCTTTTTACTTTATTTCACACCTTTTGGGGTGAAACATGTTAACTTTATAAATTTACACTTGTAACTATCTTGAGACTTGTAAATACACATGCAATTCATCTTTATATTTTTGTCATGGTTATTTGAGTTAATGTAAGTCTTATATGAGATACATAGTTTGTTTACAATCATTAACTATTGTTAGCCTGGCGACGTCTTAGATCTTTGGGCCTGACAAGCCTATTTGGTGCTAAAGTCGAGGTATTGCCGACTCCTAGGGGCCGTACGCTTATGCACTAGGGAACCAAATACACTTAGCCAATCTTATATACTTGTAATCAAGTCGAGGTTTGGTTGTAACTGTATGTGTTCTATGAGCTTGCTAACTCATAACCATGGACGTGAATTGCTACTTGTAACCCTTTTACATATATATACTTATGCGTGTGTTTAAACCATGGGAACTCACCAACTTTATAGTTGACCCTTTTATTTTTTAACATGTTTCAGGTTTCCTACTTGAAGATCTTCTTGTGCTCATATAGGACTTGGACCTAGACTAATTGAAAGACTTATGTTGTATTTTGATTGTTATGTTATTATTTTATTTGTCTTGTAATGTTTATTGAATAATGACAGTTAATAATAATTCAACGAAATTAGTTCCATGTGCTATGAGCAATCGTCACCCATTCGTCTGCCCCGATGTTTCCGCCGTCGGTCGGGGTGTGACATCATAAAATCTCAATACAATAGGAGGTGGAGATCTATTATCTCCGGACCTCACACCCCATGCACCACTTCAGCTATTGCTATTGGTGGGATGTTTCCAAAGGAGGTGGCTGACTATTCTGAGGAAGATGGAAGAAGATTGATACAGATTAGAAGGCCATGACCGTTCTACAAAATGCTTTTCCCAACTCTATCTATAGAGGCTTCAAGAAGTGCAAAACTACAAAGCTACTCTAGGATGTACTGAAGCTTATGTATAAAAGGTTGAGGAAGCCAAAGAAAACAAAAAGGATCTCCTGAATCAGTACTTTGAGAATTTCACCTACAAAATAGGTGAATCTATAACTTAACAATACTTTAAGTATGTTGAGATCATAACTTTGATGGGTATTGGAGTTAAACTTGAGAATATGGACATTATGAAAAGAATTCATGTTCTTTCTTCCCAAACAATGGACATATTACTGTGTGGCCACTAAGAGAACTGAAAACCTCTCCACCCTTACTCTCATAGAGTGGTATGGTATACTAAGTGGTTACTAGATGGAGATGAACATTCAAAATCCATCCATCAGCTTTTCCAACAATTAATAGAGTTTAACCCTTCATACAGTTGAAAGGAATAGAAGAGAACTACAACATCATCTCATCTGTTTCCCTAACAACTCACAAAAGGGCCCTTTCATCACCTTCAAAAAGACACCAAGGGAGAGCTACATCCAAGGAAGCCTATTCCAAGAGACAAGCTTATCTCAAGTCTTTGTGTCTTAAGATGAAACTAGTGGTAACTTTCTCATCACTCTTGATAACTTGGATTGTATCCATCCAGATGACCTTGATTATATGGAGATAGTTTAACATATGACTCTTCTCACTCATAAAGCCAAGAAGTTTCATAAAAGAACCAAAAGAAAGTTTCCAAGCAATATAACCACTGGAAAGTGTGGATTGGATAAAAGAAATGTAAAGTGTTACAACTATAAACAAATAAGACACTTTGCTAGGTAGTGTAAGGCACCAAAAACAAATGGTGGCCAAGTAATATAAAGACTACACTAATGAAGCTCACTAATTGAGAGGTCAAGCCAATCAAAGCAACAAGCTATTATTGTTGCTGAAGAGAGAGGATTTGATTAGGATTTCAGGTAGAGTATGTTTCTTCAAATAAAGCACTGATGGCTCACCATGACAAAGCCAAGGTATTAGAACATCTTTTTACTCCTGAATGCATTGCAAAAGTAAACATGTATATGTCTTATAACTTGGAAGTGAGATCTGACATTGAGTCTTTGAATATATTAAAAGTTGATTTCAAAAGAGTAGAGATTTACTATAAACTTAAAATAGAATATTTAAAGAAAAATAATTTCTACTCTTAAGTATGAGCACACAACTTACAGGGCTCAAATCGAAGATATCATTACCAAGTTAACTGAATGCCAAGTTGAGCTTGTGATTAGCAAAGCCATGGCAAAAATAGGTGTTCTTAAAGGGACTGGGATCAAGTGAGTTAGCTCCTCCACACATGCTATTATCCTTCAGATATCCAAGGTGTGAAACTAGTGAAGATGAGATATCCTTCATTAAACCTATACAAGAAGAGGATGGAGATGAAAAGAAGATAGTGAAGGATGAACCAGAAGTGAGGTAAGAGGTTCATCCTAAGAATGGTCACTATACTCCTGGACAGAAGAAATAACCAAGGATAGGCAAGTCAGCTATAAAGAATTTGATCAGGGTAGCTAAAACAAAATAAAAGAAGACCAAGAGATCAAGCCCATTTTAATTCCCAAGCAAAAACAAGTATTTATCTTTGATGGGTTTGAAGTGGTGAAAACTAAAGACTTAACTATAGACTCTAGTG
Organism: Flaveria trinervia; assembly: GCA_025506515.1. Classification (NCBI taxonomy): domain Eukaryota; kingdom Viridiplantae; phylum Streptophyta; class Magnoliopsida; order Asterales; family Asteraceae; genus Flaveria; species Flaveria trinervia. The sequence continues at coordinate 33,817,521 of CM046448.1, forward strand.
GCAGGAGTCCTAGGTTAAGTTCAAACGATCTTGGTCAAAACAAGAAAGTTAAACAAATATGTACCACTGCTGCACAGCCTAAACTATCCAACTCCAAAAGCAAGCTTCAACCTTAGAAGCCAGCTGCATCATTTATGAAGATGAAAAAGAAAGTGGAAACAAATCAATCTTAACCTTCTCCTTAGAAGAAGACCCTCAAAAGTATGCATATTTAATGCATCATATGTGGTGATAAAACTTATTTTGCTAAGGACTGCATTTACAATTCTAAAAGTACTATCCATATAAACAAGTAGTCCTTTAAGAGGAAGAAAAAATATATTAGGAATGAAAATCACTTTCCTTCAGAAGATCCAAGTTGAACAAGAAGAAGATAGGTGGAAAACTGTCTGCGAAAGCAAGTTTGGTCTTGGAAGAAAGGAATAATTTCAAAGCACTAAAGTCTGTTGCAGTGGATGCAAAAGTTTCCAAAGTTTCAGTCCCTAAGACTTCTAAAGTCATCAAAACTTTTAAAGTCATCAAAAATTCTAAAGTTTTGAAGGCCAAATCTAATCTTCCAAAGATGATGTAAAAGATAAAGGAAGGCCATGTGACTGAAGTTTCTTTATCAAGTTTGCATATAGAATCAATAATTGTTGGACTATCTTTAGTTATCTTCATGAGCCCATGACCAACAAGGCTTGGGTTTTTAAATGTAACTAACCATTTTTATTACAACCAAAAACCAATAGAAATATATGAAACATTGATAGTGGTTGTTCAAGACATATGACAGGCAATGGCTCTTTGCTTTAGAACTTTAGAAAAATTTATGGAGGAACAATTGCTTTTGGAGGAGAATTAGGTGGTTATATTCCTGGAAGGGGTAGGGTCACCCATGGCGATCTCAGCATTGGGAAGGTAAACTTTGTTAAAGAGCTTGGATATATCTCTTGAGTTTCTCTTGATTTTGTGACTAGAGACATAACATGCTCTTCACTAAACATGAGTGCATTGTTCTCAAGCCCTTATGATCCAGGATTTGAGCTAAGAAGACCAAATGGTAGAATTTCTTCAGCTCTAGATGTAACAAACCTAGCAAGTGAAAATCCTGCCATCATAACCATGATAATCTCTTCAACTGATATATCTGAAGTGCCAACCAATTCTAGAAATGAGCCACAAGACTCAAATAAAGAGATTCCCAGTACAGGAGGAGATGGAGATGGTAAAAATATCAATAATTCCATAATCCTAACAACCTCTCCATTGAAGACAACATAGATATTGTCACACACTTTGGAACAAGTTACGCTTGATAAGTGTGTTGATATGGTGGGTGTTACTCAATCACAAGATCTAAATTTCGCTAATTTAGATCTGTCAAATCAACTTGCTATGATTTCTTAACTAAGTATCCTTAAGTCCTATCCCACCACAAACATTATTGGAAATGTTGAGACTGAGGTAAGAATAAAAGGACAAACCATTGATAAAAATGTTTGCCTTTACTCTTGCTTCTTGTCCTAGATTGAGCCAATGAAAGTTAAGGAGGCTTTGAAAGATGGAAGTTGGGTTGAAGCAATGCAGGAGGAGCTGCTTCAATTTAAAGACAAAAGGTTTAAAACCTATGTCCTCTTCCTCATAGGAAGATGCCAATAGATATGAAGTGAGTTTTTGGAAACAAGAAGGATGATAGAGGACTTATCATCAATAACACGGCAAGACTAGTTTTTCAAGGGTACACTCAAGAACATGGGATTGATTACATAAATGTTTTTGCTCTCATGACAAGAATTGAAGCTGTTAGGATATTTCTTGCTTTTGTTGCATCTAAGGATTTCAAGGTCTACCAACCTGATGTAAAGTGTACATTTTTATATGGGGTTATATATGAGGAAGTGTAATTCAAGAAAGCACCTATCTTTACAGACCTAGATCATCCTTATTATGTCTACAAGCTTGAAAAAGCTCTATATGGGCTGCATCAAGCTCCAAGGAAGTGATATGGGACACTGTCACAGTACCTAGTCCAATATGGTTATAAGAGAGGTATTATTGACAACACATTCTTTATCAAAGGAAAATGGAATGACTTGATGATGGTTCAAGTTTATGTAGATTACGTCATCCTTAACTCAGCTAAGGAAAACCCTATAAGGATTATGAGAAGCTGATGAAAAATAAATTTGAAATGAGTGCCATCAGTAACAATTTTCTTTATAGGAATTCAAGTAAATCAGGTTAACAATGGCATCTTTATAAACTAGTCAAAGTATGTGCAAGACATACTAACCAAATTTCATCTAATTGAGTGTAAGGTTGCTATGACTCCCATAGCTAGAAACCATTCCCTAGGACCTGATCCTGAGGGGGAATGTGTTGATGAACATCTTTTCAGAACTATGATTGGGTCTCTTATGTACCTCATAACCAGCAAACCTGATATCATGTTTGCCACATGCATATGTGCAAGATATCAGGCTAACCTAGAGATATCACACCTGGTTATTATCAAGAGGATTCTTAGATACCTCAAAGGAGCTCTCAAGTTGGGACTTTGGTATCCAAAGAAATTTGACTTCAATCTGTATGCATTTACAATGGTAGTTACAACATGAATACAAAGTCTATATCAAAGGGATGTCAATTCTTTGGTGGAAGAAATAATCTTGTGTGTTTGGATCAATTACTAAAACTGAATACATTATTGTTCCAAGCTATTGTGGTCAAGTCCTTTAGATTTAGAATCATATGCTAGACTATGGATTCAACTTCAAAAAGACTCCTATCCATATGGGCAACAATAGTGTCATCTCTATCACAAAGAATACAATGCAACACTCAAATACAAAACCCATCAACGTCAAGTATCATTTGATAAGAGATAATTTTGAAAAGAGATTGATAAAACTAGTCAAAAGTAACACAAATGAACAATATACTGATCTGTCCCCAAAAACTTTTGATGAATAAAGATTTAAGTGTCTAGTATAAGTTATTATGATGATTAAATTTGTGTAGATTTTCTTAAATTAATTTCTAAATTGTTTTTTAAACATGTGTGTCATTAAAGTTATCTAATTTATCAATCATATAAGGCCTGTTTACCTTGGAAGAAAAATTTTCTAAATGATATTCCTTAGAATTTTTTAAGAATTGAAGATATATTTTCATTGAATGAACGTATACTTGACATATTTGACATAATTTGAGCTATAATTAGAGACTTACTATACTTGACATAATTCGAGCTATTACCTTGAATGACCGTGTTGGTGTTTGAATCTTGTAACATCTCGAATTTTTCCATTAATTAAAAGTTAATATTGTTTATTCTTGTAGGACCTTTGTTGTCAATTATGAAACTTATGGATTAATTATGCTTATTTATTAGTTGTCTTTAATTCATTAAAAGTAATAGTTTAAGTGAAGATAATAATGAATAATAATAATATTACTGATAATAATAGTAATATTAATAATAATAACAATTTTAATAAAATTAATAATAATAATAATAATAACAATAATAATAACCAAGATAATAGTAATAACAATAGTAATAATAATATTATTAGTAATAATAAAATTACTTATAACAATTTATAAAATTATTACACTTAAAAAATGTATAAAACTTAATTTAAGTTAGGGGGGTAGTTTGTCATCTTATAAACTTTAAAACAAAGTTTAGGCATAAAATAATAAATATTTATAAGTTGAGGGGCTGTTTGTGTAAAAGTAAAAAAATCAAAATCCCAAACCATTCCCCCCCTCCGTTTTTCCGGCCACCTCGCCGGCCAACTCCTGCGACACCCCAAACGCACAAATTGGTCAAATTTGATGCTATTAAACCGTTTTAACACCATCGGTGGTGTTATTCGAACATGTTACCTCAATTAATTCGTTTAAAGAACACGTTTAACAACATTAATCGAAACCGAACACATCCATTCGAACCATCAATCTGTTTTGTCACAATTAACTGACAATTGATGCAATTGAAGGCTTTAATACATACGTTTAATCATTTCTAACTCAATAGTGAACTCAATTTGAGATGAAGTGATGAATTAAACATCTGATTAAACCTCTTTATGTCCGCAATCAAATCAAAACCAGTAGGGTGAACCATGATGAATCGAAGCTATTTAACAAAAGGCAGATGTCCTCTTTGACCTTTTTTAACTCTCTGTAATCACAATTTCTTGAAAACTTCACTCAAACATCAATTTCTTACGCCCTGTTCGTCGCAAATGAACTGAGCCTAAACCAAGTCTAATCACCTATATTCATTTGTAATCAAGTAAGTTAAACACATACTTATACATGATTTTACATGGGGAATCAAAGCCCCATGTTTATTTCAATGATCATTATCAAATGGTGGTTCAATCGGATTGGATCCAAGACTAAGGGTTCATGTGAATTGGGGGTTTCGTTTAATAGATGTTTTAAAATTTTAAATCGGGTTTCTAAACAAATCTGGGCGCTGGCCCACTGGTTAAGACCTTGAACCCATGTGTAGGTGCAGGACCGTTGAAGGGTGGTCACTTACAACACAACAACACAAAGAACAGATTAAGTTAACTAACCAATAGTGAAACTGGATTAACCACAAGAGATGATACTAAGAACACAAGTGAATAAGAGACATAACAAGATAGCAAAATACACAAGGAGATGGGTTTCAAGAATGCAGTATATTGCCTTCTCAAGTTTTATTACAAGCGTTACAAAGCATAGAGGAAAGTTACAAGTACTTGAGATACATATACTACATCCTACAGCCAGCCATACTTTGAAGGCCAGCTGGATACAATTGACTAGACACAAAACAAAATCAATTGTAGAGTCAAAAGGCAGATTGCCTTTTGACTTGTGATTATGACATGCCATGTGTAGACATCCTCAATGCCTTGATCTCTAATGACATACCATCTTTCTGGATTTGTGGTGTATGTCTAGGACAAGATGTGTCTTCCTGATGCTAGAGAAGCTGTTTGAGTGGGAGATGATGGAGCATCCTTTGGCTGCACATGCTCAGGATGTTCTAACTCATCCTGAAGTTCAGAAAAGGATGTTCTTTCTTCTTCTTTGGCTTTGGCTTTGAAGCCATCCTTTTCTTCCTTTTTGTTCCTTTTAAATAAGAAGACTCGCCTACAGCACCTGGTTGATCTTCTTTGTCTTTCTCAATTGGTCTTCCTCTCTCATAGGTTCAAAAGGAGAGGGAGTCTAACCCTGCTGTGGATCAGAAGATAAAGCTTGCTGAGTCTCAGCAGGAGGTTCAGGTTGTGTTGTCTCAGGTTGTTCAACCTTAACCTCCACTTCAAGTGGAGCTTGACTTGAAGGGGAATGTACGTCCATTAGCTCTCCACTCTTGATCTTTTTCTTGATTACACAGATATGCTCATCCCTAGTGAATAGAGACATAGGGCCAAGTCTCCTTATGGAGAATCCATATAGCTTCAAGAAGCTCATCATCTTCTGCCTTTCTGCAGACTTTTTCATGCTCTTCTGGATGATGGCTCTTGACTTTGCAACTTCTTCCCTTAGCTTCCTTTTGGTGATCTTTCATTCCTTGACTATCTCAAGTTCAAGTTGTTTGATATACTCAAACTCAATATAGTCATAGGATAAGGGAAGAAGTGCATCTGCCCGATAGAGGCCTGTGGCACTCAGGTACTTGATCATCTTGATCCTGTCTTCTTCTTTATCTACCTAAGGTTCTTGTTGAACCACATCCTCATGTGCAGGACTTTCTTGAACTGGGGAGTGGGTAGGCACATGTTTGTATAATCTTTTCTTTCTTCTCTCTTTTTTGATTTGAATCAGTAGCTCTGCATCTTCAGCCTCCTTTCTCTCCTATGACACTTCCATGTCAACCAGTTCATTCAATTCCTCTAAGGGGAGAGAAATGACATTGTCTATGTCATAGTTCCTGGTCTGCAAGTAATTTATCCTGACTACCCTCAACTCATCATCCTGAGTGTTTAGTCTTGGGGCAACCCTGATAGTAGTTTCCATGAGTCTTGCAGACCTAGTAGAGGAACTTTCTCCCCTCAGCTTCCTTTTCCTCTCTCTCTCCTCCTCCTTAATCTCCTCAGAAGTCATTTTTCTTTTCCTTTTGTCACTCACAGACCTTTGTGACTCAGGGTGGAGAGAGCTTTGGCCTTCATTGCTTGGTGTAGCTTCCAAGCTCTAGCCAGAGAGAGGTTGAGATGCACCTTCACCAGCAGGTGTCTCAAAAAGGGTATGAATCTCTGTAGCAGTTGATGATGATGAGACAAGGCTCTCACGTTCTGCCATTGGGCCTTTAGTCAAGGTTTCCCCTATGAAACTAATCTTAGGGTCTTTCTCAACATCCAGTTGACCGATGACATTGCTTGATTTCCTTGGTCTCCTTCTGAAGCTGAACTCTGCAGTGATTCTGTCTTGGATTCTCTGAGCCAGCCTGTCAGCTTGTCATGATTGGCTTTGATTGACAAGTGACATGTTGACTATATCTAGACCTTCATAGAAGTTCAAGGTCTGAAAATTGAAGACCTCTTGCTGCCCTTGAACTCTAAGAATGATGAGGGCTCTTCTGCTTTCATCATACCTCCACCCAATGATGTGATTTGAAGTTGGTAGAGATGACATAGCCCTTGGTATTCATTCCTCAAACAGACTCTTTATGTAGGAGTCTATGGAGTCCACATCAATATGAACTTGAGGAATTTGTTGAGTATGCACCCTTGCAAGTGAGGATGGTGAGTTCTTAATGTTCATACTTTCTGAATAACTCCCAGGTTCTATGACTATAATGACTTTCTCCTCCTTTTTGGTAGCATCACCCTCTTGCATAGGTTAGCTAGGAGTTAGGTCAATCACACTCACAGGTTCTTGTGTTCTTGGTTAGGTTCCTCTTTAAGGTCTCCCAACTAGTTTTTCCTTGAGATAAGAAATCTCACGTTGCTGATCATTGACCCTGTTTTGCAAGGCAGTCACTTGAGATTCAAGATGACTGACCTTGGAGACGAAATAGGTGTATGTTTTGGATAGTTTTTGCACCTTTAGTCTCAAATTCCCCTTATCTTCATCAGAGAATCATTGGGGATGAGATGATTGGACAAGAGTCCTCTCTCTTACCACCAGCTTCAGGTTCTTGGCCGCTGGATTTCCTCTGCTTACTGGTAGCCTTAGTTGAGGTGTCAATGGGCTGAGTTGCCATGGTTGAGGTCTTAATGATGGAATCACTTGCAAAAGTGAGAGCCTCTTCCATATGGACATTCTGAACATGTTTAGAAGTGTCCACCTCAGTAGTGGGTGAGTGATGTGGGCTAGATGTAGGAGACTCAGGAGCACTCATCTCTCTTTGAGTAGGAGGAAAGAAGAGAGACTCATGGTACTCACTGAAACCTAAATCTTCATCAGTATAGAAGTCAAGGTTAGGAATTGGTTGGTTAAGTCCAAAGGCTAGGGATAGTAACCATCCCCTGAAGGTTGTTCACTTAAGTGTTGAGACTCAGAGTGAAGGCTTAAGGGATTTGGGCTTGTGAGCTCTTCAGGCTGAGCATGAGGATCCTTAACACTGGTTTTAGAAGTAATAGGAGTGGTCTGCTCCTCAGGAGAAGTGGGAGCTCCAGTGTCCACTTCTTCCTGTATAGGTGAGTATATGGGGACCTGCACAGACTGAATAGTCTATGTAGGGGTTTGTTTGTGTTGTCTTTGGTAGGTGAGGGTGATTTGCGGCTGCTGAGGTGGTTGGGATGTAGAAGGTGTGGGTTCAACACTAGCTGGTGCTGTTAGGTTGTCACCTTGAGCAATAAGCTCTAACATTTTTGGGACAAGGGCTATTTCTATCCCAGACAAGCCAACAGTGGGCTTTCTCAAGATTTTAAAGATGCCGGGCTTCATTTGTCCAGTTTAAGAATATTACCTGTTCCCCTTATCTGTGAGCCCAGTTCATAGTTAAGAATGTGTTCTAAGGAGTCCAAGTTTGCAAGTAAATTTGTATAAACAAACTTAGAGTACCTGAACTTGAACCCCTGAACCATCCCATGAATAATATAGGAGAGATATTTTGGAATCTAGTTCCATCCACCATGATTGATTGACAAGATGTGGATAACCACATGGAGTAGGAATTTCCATTGGGATGAGACCTTCCCTTTCCTAAAGGTCTTTATAGAGAAATCTCCCTCATAGCCCATCTGCTTAAAGGAGCGGTTAACAGAATCATTGGGATAGAACACCTCACATTCTTTATCATCCAGCTGAAGATAAGAGTTGATGATGGCTAGAGTGATGAAGACTATTCTCCCTTGGACTATGGCAGACAGTGCCTTCTCCCCATCCATAACGACCTCTTGGTAGGTCTTCCAGGATTCAAGTAGATGATCCACATATAGTATAGGATCAATGGTGAGGGAGGTGAAGTAGTTGGATAGAGTCAAGAAATGGCAAACCTATGAGAAATGTGGATCTTTCTTAGAGTGTTATAGAGCAACCTGGTTATGTTGCCTGTGTAACTGCATGGAGAAGTTTGGTTCATTTCTGTGGTTAAGGTTGGTCATTTGAGAAAGCTTAAAGATGAAGAAAAATGAACAGAGTAATTTCAGAGAGAATTTTGGGGTTTAGATTTGGAGGAAAGAAGAAGGTGATAGAAAAAGGGGGAACCGTTCGGTTTATATTTGAAAAGGATTTAAGACAAAGTTAATGAAAGTGGACAAACTTTAAAATCTGGATGTCGGTCCCACCTCTGAAAAAGTAGTTTGCTTTTGCTCAAAAAGTAGTTTTCTTGGAAGTCAAAAAGCTTCTGAAGCTAAAATGACTTCGGAAGATTTTCCTAAGGAAGATTTTCCTAAGAGTGATGAAAATTTTGCTTTGGAAGAAAAGTTAAGACTTGAATGCTTTGTTCATAGGAACAAAGCTTCCGAGAGTTAATTAGCTTTGGAAGAAAATAGTCCTTGAAAACATATAAGTGTTTGAGACAAGTATTAAGCTTCGGAAGATATATCAAAAATTTCTTCCGAAGGTAAAATTACTTAGACAGTTATTTGTTTTGAAGGTATGATTTTCTTCCGAAGATAAAATTATATCTTCCGAAGGATCAAAATTTTCAAAAATCTAAGGAAAGTCTTCAAAAGAATTTTCATCCAAAGAAAATAAGAGCTTATGAAAGTGATGAACTAGACAACTTAGGACACATAGATTTTAAGAAATAATAAGAATTAGTTTTAAGAAAAACTTACTCAAAGTTTATCATTCCAATAGCTTATATAAGATAATTAAATCTCTATTCATCAAAAGCCTTTGTAAACAGATCAACATATTGTTCATTTGTGTGGACTTTGACTAGTTTAATTAATCCTTTTTCAAAATTATCTCTAATTAAATGATACCAGATGTTGATGTGTTTGGTCCTTGAGTGCTGCACAAGATTCTTTGTGATAGAGATAGCACTATTATTGTCTATGTGAATGGGAGTCTCCTTAAAGTTTAATCCATAGTCAAGCATCTAATTGTGAATCCATAGCTCTTGAGCATAGCAGCTTGCAGTAGCAATGTATTCAGCTTCAGCACTTGATGCAGAGACACAGGATTATTTCTTGCATTGCCACGAGACAACCCCTTCACCAAGAAACTAACATCCACCAGATGTGGACTTTGCAGTCATGTTGCAACCACCATAATCACTATCTTTATAAGCATACATATTGAAATCAAAATTCTTAGGATACCACAGACCAAGTGTTGAAGCACCTTTGAGGTATCCCAGAATCCTTTTGACAGTGATTAGGTGAGACATCTTAGGGTTGTCTTGATAGCTTGCACCGATACATGTAGCAAACATGATATCAGGTCTACTAGCTGTAAGATAAATAAGAGACCCAATCATAGCCCTGTAAAGGTGTTCATCCACACACTCCCCCTCAAGGTCAGGATCAAGGGAGTGGTTTCTTGCTATGGGTCTCTTAGCAATCAGTCATGTTGAATCTCTTAAGTATGTCTTGAACATACTTTGACTGACTAATGAAGATGTCATCTTCAACTTGCTTCACTTGAATTCCCAGAAAGAAATTGAGTTCCCCCATGGCACTCATTTCAAATCTATCCTTCATCAGCTTCTCAAAGTCTTTGTAGAGCCTTGGATTAGTTAAACCAAAGATGATGTCATCTACATATACTTGAACTAGCATTAAGTCATTTCCCTGTCATTTGATGAAGAGAGTTCCATCTATGGTACCCCTTCTGTATCCATGTTTGCAGAGATACTGAGACAGAGTCTCATACCACTTCTTGGGTGCCTGATGCAGCCCATAAGGAGCTTTGTTGAGCTTGCATACATAATGAGGATGATCAGGATCTGCAAAACCAGGTGGTTGTTTGACATACACCTCTTTATCAATCAATCCATAAAAGAAAAGCACACTTGACATCAAGTTGATAGACCTTGAAGTTCTTGGATGCAACAAATGCCAGGAATATCCTAATAGCTTCCATCTTGCTATAGGTGCAAAGACATTAGTGTAGCCAATCCCTTCTTCTTGTGTATATCCTTGAACAACTAGTCTAGCTTTATTTTTTATGACAATGCCTCTATCATCCTTCTTGTTCCTAAACACCCATTTGGTTCCAATAGTATTTTTCCCATGAGGAAGAGGACAAAGGTTCCAAACTTTTTGCCTTTTGAATTGAAGCAACTCCTCTTGCATAGCTTCAACCCAACTTTCATCCTTCAGAGCCTCATCAATTTTCTTAGGCTCTATTTGAGATAAGAAACAAGAGTGAAGAAAAACATTTGCTTCATGGGTTTGTCCTCTTGTTCTTACCCTTGTGTCAACATCTCCAATGATGTTTGTGGTGAGGTGAGTCTTGTGGATCCTTAGCTGAGGGATCACAGTAAGTTGTTAGATCTAAATTAGAGAAATTTCGATCTGGCATGGATGTTTCTCCCACCACATTAGCACACTTATCAAGAGAAACTTGATCCAATGAGTGTGTGACATCATTGATGTTGTCATCTATGGAGTGGTTATCAGCATCAAGAAATTCCTGATTACTGTCACCACCACCATCATGTTCTTCTATATTTGAAGTATCTTTATCTGGTTGTGGAGCCTCTGAGCTGGAATTTAAAGGCATTTAGATGAATTAGCTGAATTTGTCATTGTGGTACTGATAGAAACTTCATTTGCAGAGGTAGTTACAACTGGAGCTGAAGATGTGCTACTTGAAGGTCTTCTTAGCTCAAATCTTGGATCACGATCACCTGTAGGTAAGATTTCTATAGATCCTGAAACAGTCTCACAAGATTTGTTAAAATAGTTTGTAACTAAATCAAGATCAAATAGCCAATCAGGACCAAAACCAGCCATACAGGGTGTGTCTTAATTGAAAGTCACATTGGCTAACTCCTCAACAATTCTAGTTCTAAGATTGTATTCTCTATAAGCCGTAGCTTGGGAAGAGTATCCAATGAAGTGTCCATCATCTGATTTCTCAGCAAATTTGGCAATTTAATCTTTGGTTTTCAAGATGGTGCAAGGACATCCAAATGACCTGAGAAAACCAATGAACGGTTTCCTCTTGTGCCAAAGTTTATAAGGAGTCTTGCCATGAGTCTTAACCATTAAAACTCTATTTTTCACATAGCAGGTAGTGTTGACTTCCTCTGCCCAGAAGGTGATGGGCAGCTTAGAGTCAAAAATCCTGGTTCTTGCAACTTCAATCAATGTCCTGTTTCTCCTCTCAGCAACACCATTTTGCTGAGGAGTCCTGGGAGCACTGTATTGTCTTGTAATACCCTTTTCATCACAAAATGTATCAAAGATTTGGTTCTTGATTTCAGTTCCTTGATCACATATTATGGTTTTGACCCTGTGATCAGATTGATTCTCAATCTTTAGGATGAAATTCTTCAGAATCTCAGGAGTCTCATCCTTAGTTCTAAGGAAGAAGACCCAAGTGAATCTTGTAAAGTCATTTATGATCACCAAGTAGTAAGAGGTCCTTTCTAAACTCATTACACTGGTAGGGCCAAAGAGATCCATATGTAACAAGTGTAGGGGTGTAGTGATGGAGTTCCTTTCCTTAGGCTTCGGAGATACCTTATGTTGCTTCTTTTTCAAGCATGCAACACAATGATCATCACTGCTAAGCTCTTTCTTTGGCATTCCAGTTACCAAATCATTCTTAATTAGTTTATTCATATTCTTAAAGTTTACATGGCACATTTTTTTATGTCATAGGAAAGACTCATCACTATTGGCTTTAGACAGAAAGCATGAAACTTCTCTAGAGGGAGATGTTTCTTGCAAGTCCATCTTGTACATGTTCCTTCCTTGGGGGCTCTAAGTAGAATATGCTCATGAGGAATGACCACCCCGGGTTTGAGAACAATGCACTCATGCTTAGTAAAGAGCATGTTGTGACTCGAATCACAAAATTGGGATACACTAAGAAGATTGTACCCAAGCTCCTTGACAAAGTATACCTTTTCAATGCTGAGCTTACCATTTATGACCTTGCCCCTTCCAGAAATGTAACCACCTTAATCTCCTCCAAAAGCAACTGGCTCTCCATCAATCCTTTCAAAGTTCTGGAGTAGTGACCTATTGCCTATCATGTGCCTGGAACAGTCACTGTCAATGATCCAGACATTCTTGTTTGTCTTGAGTTGTCCCTGCACAAAGAAAATGATTAGTTACATTTGGAAACCCAAGCCTTACTTGTCTTGGGCTTACTAAGAGAAACAAAAGTAATGCAATAGTAATAGATCCTATAGTTGTGCTATGAGAACCTTGAGTTGTTGTTGATGTAGAACATCCAGTCAGTTGGTCTTTCTTTGACTTCCACACCACCTTTGGAAGTTTGGACTTGACTTTCAACACTTCAGAAGCTTTTAAGACTTTGGAAGTTTTGATGACTGGACTGTCGGAAGATTCTACTAACACTGCAGAAGACTTTAGTGCTTCGGAAGTATTCCTTCCTTCCGAGACAAAATTTTCTTCCAAAGGCAATTTTCCACTTGCCTTCTTCTTAGTTTTGGAGCTTCCAAAGGAAACAGATTTTCCTTTCGAAGCTTGAATCTTCTTGGAACTCTTGGAAGTCCTTGTCTTGGTCATGTGAAGAGTACCTTTAGGATTGTATGGACACTTCTTAGCAAGATGAGTAGTACTTTCACACATGCCTCACACTCTATTTTCTTCTTCCCAAGAGCCTTCTGCTAAGAACAAGACTGACTTTGATCACATCCCTTCTCCACCTTCATCTTTGCAAATGTTAAGACAGTCTTTTTGGGCTGAGGATTGTTCTTGGAGTTGGATGGTCTAGGTTGTGTAGCAGTGGTACACAATAATCAGCCTTCTTCTTGGTGCTGAGATGATTTGAACATGAACCAGAACTCTTGACAATAGAGTTTAGGTTGATGTCTTCAGTCTTTACTACTTCAAATCCTACAGAGTTAAAGACTTGTTTATGCTTAGAGTCAAAAGTAGCCTTGATCTCTTGAGCCTTCCTAGCTTTTCTTTTGCTCTTTCTGATCAAGTTCTTTCTCATTGACTTGGTCATCACAGTCTTCTTCTTCTCCTCAAAAGGATAGTGGCCCTTCTTAGAATCCACCTCTTCACTTTTCTCAGAGGAATTCTTCACTATCACTTCTTCATCCTCTTCACTTAAAGGGTCTATGAGAGGAAGCTCATCTTCACAAGTTCCACACCTAGGTGATCTTACCGACAAGATTGTGTGTGGAGGAGCTATCTCATTAGATCCCATTCCCTGCTTGTTTTGATAGCACACCTTGTTGTGTAGGATGAGGATATCATGTTCTTGAAGGTCACTTCTTCAAGAACACACTTTTTGACTCTGGCTTTGCTAATCACAAGCTCAGCCTGGCACTTAGTCAGCTTACTTATGAGATCCTTGATCTGAGTTCTAAAATTTGTATGCTCATGTTTTAGAACTGAAATGGTTTTCTCTAAGTCCTCTATCTTTAGAAAAGTGGCCCATCAAGATACAGTTGTAACACTTGACTTTGCTTTTGTCCTGTCCAAACTTTCTACTGGTTGCATTATTGGGGAACTTCCTTCCAGTCTGCTTGTAGAGCTTCTTGGCTCTGTAAGTGAGAAGAGCCATCTGCTGAACTATTTCCATGTACTCCAGATCATCTAGATGGATATTGTTAGATCAAGAAGAAGGCTGATGCAACCAAAACCAAATCAGTTAGACTAATTTTGGTGTTGCTTACAAAGGCTTCAGAAGCCAAGTGTGGAACTTCCAAAGGAAGTAGAGTTCTTCCGAAGACAAAGTAAAAGTTTCACTTCCGAAGGCAAAGCTCTACTTCCGAAGATAAAAGTATTCACTTCCGAACAATAAGTCTCAAAAGAAGAAATCAGTAGACTACTTTCAAAGTATGAAGAAAGAAGAAGTTTTCAAGCCTCGGAAGAAGCAGCCTCTTCCGAAGTATAAGTGGCTTCGGAAGTACTTGTTCTTCTGAAGCCATTTAACCTTCGGAAGACACTGTTATGAACCAGTGGACATAAGTATGGTCTCTCACACTCCGCTGCAGACCTCTGATACTACATGGAGTTTTCTCAAAGAGCCATGTACTTGATCATACTTTATTCCACGGTTCACCTTTTTATGTTAGTACAAGTTACCAACTTTAGTTGGTGATGAAAGGTAAGTCAAGGACATGTCCTCACTACCATATCTCAGATAAAGTCTTATCTGAGATACCATAAACTATAGCTTTGTAGTATTTGTTTTAGTTATAGGATTCCAGCTGGTATCAAAGTATATTCGGTTGTAGGTAGTATTATATATAGTCTCTCATCGTAACTCATAAACACATGCTTGTAAGAGTCTTGTAATATTTGAGTTGAGAAGCAATATATGCAAGTACCTTGAAAATTACTTCTTGTGTTTTATTATTAGTTATTATATTGTTATCAACTCTTAAAGACTTTGCTTTCATCAAGAATGTTGTTTAAGTGAGTTTGAGAGAAAATCTAGAGTTTAGTGACACAAACCGATCCTGTAATTGGTATCAGAGCATTTTAGGCTCTTGATTGTAAGATCTAACCATCCAAATCAACCTGTTTTTCACTTCTCCTTACAACTCTCAGAAAAATGGCTCTTAACAAATCCGAAGTAGAGATGGGAACCATGACTAAAGCTCCTATCATTACTCCTGAAAACATCAGGTCTTGGAGTAGAAGAATGGAAGGCTTCATCAGATACCAAGCAGCAAGATGTGGAACTCCATTGTGAACGGCCCGTATAAACCGAAGGTGTTTG
Organism: Flaveria trinervia; assembly: GCA_025506515.1. NCBI lineage: Eukaryota > Viridiplantae > Streptophyta > Magnoliopsida > Asterales > Asteraceae > Flaveria > Flaveria trinervia. The sequence continues at coordinate 33,832,788 of CM046448.1, forward strand.
CGCCTGGTGGAAACAGTGCCATGATAGAAAAGGCTGTTGAAGATTATTCTGACGAAGACCAGAAAAAAATGGACGTTGATAGCAATGCAATGACTATTCTGATGACTGCAATACCCAACTCCATCATGGTGGGGTTTGAGCATTGTAAGTCTGCTAAAGAATTGTTTGATGCACTTGCTCAAATGTATTCAAGCTCCAACGACTCCAAGAAGGACTCACTGAAGCAGCAGTTCAAGAACTTCACTTATATTGCTGGAGAGACCCTCAACCAGCAGTATTTCAGGTACATGGATCTTATTTCTTCACTTCAGTCTGTGAAGATCACTTTTGAACTTAGAGATATTACAAGAAAGTTCATGAGTGCTCTTCCAAATGAGTGGACATTCTATGGTGTCTCTGCCAAGAGGATAGAGAACTTGAACACTTTTACTATGATTGAACTCTATGGCATCCTTGATTGATACCAATTGGAGATGGAGAGTAAGAAGGGCCACCAAACAAGCAGACCTTTGAGCCTTCCTGCTAGCAACGCTTTAATGGTTGCTGAAGGCTTAGTACCCCCACAACCTCAGCAATACCTGACATACAACCAACAACCATCCTGCTCTTCTAGACCTTACATCACTTCCTTGAGACTCCAAGGTCTCAATAGGCTCAGCACAACTCCTTTCAGGACAGCTGCGCCTTTGTCTCAGGAAGTGGGCACTCTGGTGATTTTCAATAATGTTTTGATGATCTAGAGTGTTTCAGTCCAGATGATATAGAGTATGTGGACATCGTCCAACAGATGGCTCTTTTAACCTACAGAACGAAGAGGTTCTTTAAGAGAACTAGAAGACAATTCCCTCAAAACCCAACTGCTAGCAAATTTGGGTTTGACAAGACCAAGGCCAAATGTTACAACTGCAACCAACTTGGTCATTTTGCAAGGGAATGCAAGGCTCCCAATCAAACCGGGAACCCCACAGGCCTCCACACATCCCTCTACATCAAAGCCCACTGGAAAGTCAACTGAAACAACTGCAATGGCTCAAGAAGTTGACTGGAGCTTTATGGTACAAGATGTGACTCCTGCTCAAGCTTTCATGGCCGGAATAGATGATAACCAGGTAAATGAACATCTCTGTACTCCTGCCTGTATAGCTAAAGTTAAATTATATCAGGACTACAATAGGGAAATTAAATCTAATATTGAGTCTTTAAATGTTTTGAAATCTGATTTTAAAAGGGTAGAATCTGACTACCTAAAGAAAATTAAAGAGTTAGAGAAAACTATTTCCTTATTAAAACATGAACACACCAATTACAAGACTTAAATAAAGGATTTAATATCCAAATTATCTGAGGCTCAAGCCCAGCTTGTCACCGTTGAGGCTCAAGCCCAACTTGTCACCGCTGAGGCTCAAGCCCAACTTGTCACCGCTGAGGCTCAAGCAAGAAAGTATGCTATTTCTGAGCAAAACTTCCACGGTATTATTGCATCATCCTCCCACTCCAAAATCTGTTATCAAAATAAAGGAGGTTTGGGGACCAATGAAATTGCTCAACATTCTTATGAGTCCATAAGACAACCTAGATGTGGTACTGAAGAGCAAGAGGTCCTATCTATTGACCCTTCCTCACATGAGTTGAAGAATGATGCAACAATAGTGGCCACCACAGGGAAGGAACAGGTAAATCCACCCACCTCTCCCAGTGAAGATCAAACCCTTACCACCAAAGCCCAAAGAAGCAGAGCTAAAGCTACTAGAGGAACTGCTAAGAAAGTGGCTGAGTCTAAGCTGATGATTGACCCAAAACAAAGGGTGTCTTTATCTCAGCTGGATTCCAGGTGATAGGTACTTCTGATACAGGAAAGGATTGTAGTACCAGCACTCCTATCCTACCAAAGGATCAGAAGTTGAAGGGAAAGGTTGCTGACAAAGAGAGAAAGACTAAGAAATAGTAACCTACAAGCTCCCAAAAGACTAACATTTACATGCATAATGTGTGGTTTGCAAAACTACATGGCTAAAGATTGTTACTACAATCCTGCTAACACACATTATGCAAATAATGTTAGAAAAGAAGGAGTCAGGGAAGGTTTCTCATTTGGACCCTATCAGATGGTCCAAGTGATGAAAAAGGGAAAGCTTGTTTTTGAAGCCAGGTTGTCTTCGGAAGAAACTCCTTCTTCCGAAGGGAAAATGCTTCGAAAGCAAAAGTAGTTAAAATTCTGAAGAAAAAGAAAATTCCCTTGAAACCATCCCAAAAGAAGACTGCTTCGGAAGAAAAGGTGGTGAAAGCTTCTTCCGAAAATAAAGAAGCTTCGGAAGAATGCCATGCTGCAAAAGCTTCTACAAGCATATCTTCCATGATCAACCAAAGGATGGATTGGAAGATCAAGAAAGATAGCGTAGCACAAGCCTCTTCTTCAAAGACATCCATTGAACCCCCATGCTTAACTTTTGGTTCAATTATGTCACTATCTTTGGAGGAGCCCGAGACCAACAAGGCTTGGGTCTCCAATGAAAACTAATAATCTCATCCTATGTGTAGGGACATCCATATGATAACAACAACAATGTCTGGATTGTAGACAGTGGATGCTCCAGGCACATGACAAGGAACAGATCTCTCCTTCAACAGTTTCAACACTATGATAGAGGTCCTGTCCAATTTGGAGGTGAGGCCGGAGGATATATTTCTAGCAGAGGGAGTATATCCAATGTTAAGTTAAAAGTTGACAAAGTTAACTTTATCAAACAGCTTGAACACAATCTGTTAAGTGTTTCTTAGTTTTATGATCAAAAGCACTAGATGCTTTTCACAGAGCATGAGTGCATTATCTTCAAACCAGGGATGACAATTCCTCCAGAATTAGTGCTTCTTAGATCTCCCAAGAAAGGGGATATGTACAAGCTGGATATGAACAATGCTTCCCCAATGGGTGAAGTATCATGCTTTCTTTCCAAAGCTGATAGTGATGAGTCAACACTTTGTCATAAACGTATGTGTCATGTAAATTTTAAGACAATGAATAAATTGCCTAAAAATAACTTGGTACATGGTTTTCCTAAAAAGGAATTTTTCTGCAAAGGCAATTGTGTTGCATGCCTGAAAGGGAAGCAACATAGGGCCTCTCATAAATCCAAAAGTGTTAACTCCATTACTACTCCATTACACTTACTGGACATGGATCTTTTTGGTCCCATAAGTATAATGAGCATTGGAAGGAAATCATACTGCCTTGTGATAGTTGATGATATTACAAGATTTACATGTATATTCTTTTTAAAAACTAAAGATGAAACTGTTGAAACATTAACATCTTTTATTCTTAAAATAGAAAATCAAATTGATCACAAGGTTAAGATTATTAGAAGTGATCAAGGGACTGAGTTTAAGAACTTCATTCTTGACTCATTCTGTAACTCAAAAGGGATTGCCAGACAATATAGTGCTCCCAGAACTCCTCAACAAAATGGTGTTGCTAAGAGGAGGAACAAGACACTTATTGAGGCTGCTCGAACTATGTTAGCTGATTCCAACCTACCTCTAACATTCTGGGTAGAGATAGTTAGCACTGCATGCTATGTGCAGAACAGAGTTTTTGTAGTTAAGCCACATGGAAAAACCCCTTATGAGCTATGGAACAAGAGGCCACCATTCATTGGCTTTCTAAGGTGCTTTGGCAGCAGGTGTACCATACTTAACACAAAGGACAATTTAGCAAAATTGGCTGAAAAGTCAGATGATGCTATCTTTGTTGGATACTCTTCTAGCTCCAATGCTTACACAGTATACAACATTAAGAATCAACAATTTGAGGAGTCATCCAATATAGTTGTTAATGAGCACACTCCTTGTGTTAGGAGGAATGGCCCTAATCATATCTTTGATTTATTGTTTTCAAACTATTCTAAACCTTCTTGTGAGAATGTTTCAGCTGGAACAGGTGCTCAAAATGATGTTGATGCCGATGTTGATGCCAATCAACTATTTGAGCTGCCCAGACCTCTTCTAGGTTCTCCAAGATATCTACAAATCCAGCTCCCACTATTCATAGATTGGAAAGTATAACCATATCAAGGAATAGTAAAGCTTAAACTAGTGAATCACTGCTGATCCTTAAAACTCATCAGGTGATCCAACACAACACCAAGCTAACGGAGGTAGCATTTTGAAGGAACAGGTGACTATTAATGCTACTTCACAGCCAACAATTGATGATGCTTCTCTTTCATTCAATCAGTCCTCATTGAGTGAACTTGAAACAACAGCTAGACAAAGTGTTCAAGTTCCCGAGTAAATATGTCTAATCTAGACTTATCTTTGCAACTGGAAGTGATTCCTCGTTAAGGATTCACAATACTCACCTAGCTGAGAACATCATTGGGGATGTCTCTGAAGGCATGAGAACAAAAGGGTAGACTCGTCATGGGAATGTCTGCTTGTACTTATGCTTCTTATCCCAGATGGAACCCAAGAAGGTAGAAGATGCCTTGAAAGATAGTAGCTAGGTTGAATCGATGCTAAAGGAGCTGCTTCAATTCAAAAGACAGAAGGTTTGGAACCTATGTCCGCTACCATCTGATCAAGTACCAATAGGAACTAAATGGGTTTTCAGGAACAAAAAAGATGACAAAGGGTTGATCATCAAGAACAAGGCAAGACTGGTAGTTCAAGGTTACACCCAAGAGGAAGGAATTGATTATACTTATGTCTTTGCACCTGTTGCAAGACTTGAGGCAGTTAGGATATCCTTGCTTATGTTGCTTCCAAGAACTTTACTGTCTACCAGCTTGATGTCAAGTGTGACTTTCTATATGGGGATATAGATAGGGAAGTGTATGTATGTGAACCGCTAGGATTTGAAAACCCACAACATCCTCACTATGTGTGCAAATTGGATAAAGCTCTATATGAGCTGCATCAAGCACCATGGCTATGGTATGAGACTCTGTCTCAGTTTCTCCTTAAGAAGGGCTACACCAGAGGAACCATTGACAAGACTTTATTCATAAGGAAGTCTGGTAAGGACATCTTGCTTGTTCAAGTCTATGTTAATGACATCATATTTGGTTCTTCAAATGACTAAATGTGTATTTGAAAGCATTATGAAGAAGAAGTTTGAGATGAGTTCCTTGGGAAAAATGGATTTATTCCTTGGAATTCAAATGATTCAATTGAAGGAAGGGTTTTTCATTAATCAATTTAAGTATGTCAATGACATCTTAGAAATATTTGAGATGAAAGATTGCAAGGCAGCCAAGACACCTATACCCAAAAACCATAATCTTTGTCCTGACTTTGAGGGGGAGGATACTGATCAACATTATTATAGGGCGATTATTGGTTCTCTGATGTATCTCACAACAAGTAGACCTGATATTATGTTTTCAACTTGCATCTGTGCAAGATATCAGGCTGCTCCAAAGGTGTCTCACCTAGCTGCTGCCAAGAGAATCCTCAGATACCTCAAAGGCGCACCTAAACTAGGTCTCTGGTATCCTAGAAACAATGATTTTAATCTCTATGGATACTCTGACAGTGACTATGGTGGCTGCATCATTGACAAGAAATCAACATAAGGAGGATGTCAATTTCTTGGTGGAAGGATCATCTCATGGCAATGCAAGAAACAATCTTGTGTCTCTACATCAACTGCTGAAGCTGAATACATTGCTGCTGCTAGTTGTTGTGCTCAGTTTCTATGGATTCAAAATCAGATGTTGGACTATGGATTCAACCTTACGAGCACTCCTATCCATATTGACAACAGTGCTATCTCCATCACTAAAAATCCGATGAAGCACTCCAAGACAAAGCACATTGATATCAGGTACCATTTTATTAGAGATATTCATGAGAAGAATCTAATTAAACTAATCAAAGTTGATTCAAATGAACAATATGCTGATTTGTTCACCAAAGCTTTTGATGAACAAAGATTTAAGTATCCTATAACAGCTATTGGGATGATAAACATTGATTAGATTTACCTCTTTCGAAAACCTTTTAATGTGTAAAGTCTTAAGTCAATACAAATTAATCCCTGTTACAAAAGATCTCTCTGAAATTTTCTATGTATAAATTTCTTCGAAGAAAATTAACTGTTAGGACCTGGTATTTGAACGAAATACCTAGTGATTAGCGTGTAAACCAGATCAAATAGTGCGGAATCCTATTTGATTGGCAATCCAATCAGTGAGAACACACGAAGAATCAATAAAGAATTGAAACTAACGTTAGAAATCGATTGGAAATCGATCTAATGTGTTCTATGAACTTGGAGAACGAATTGGGAGGCTTCTGGACGGCTAGGGTACATCTGGAATCGTAGGGAATTAATCATTTTTGTTTTTCACGCATTAGATTGTATTTATAGGTTAGTATTGTTCATTCTGGCGACTGGACCATAAGCATGGTTCAGTCGTGCGATTGAACCATGCGGTTGATCCATTTGCACGACTGAGTGTTCAGTCGTGCGACTTAGTCAATCTTATGTGTCAATCATATGATTGATCCAGTCTCCTGGTTCAGTCGTGCGACTGAGTCAATCGTATGAAGTTATTCATGCGTGTGGTCCATTCGTATGGGCCATCCGCGTGAGAACTTCATTATGTTAAGTTTGAATGTATTAATTAATAAACATTATGTGTAACCATTCACACAACTACTATCCTAATTAACCAATTCAATATCTACTCATTAATGAAATATTAGTCATTACAAATCACAAACAATCAATATCATTTCATTAATCATATCAAATTACATCAAAATCAGATAAACAAGATCTATTACATTTAATATCATGATCAAGGGACATACATGTATCAACAAACTCCCCCTTGGACCTAGATCTCTCTAATGTCTTGTTTTCTGCATCACCTCCGCATATTTCTTGTACTTGTTCTCTTTTATGACTCCCGCGTGAATTTCAAATGCGAAGCAGAGTCTTATGACATTTTGGAACTGGAGGGCTTGTACAATATCTTGCGTATCATAGAACAATGGCCACTTGTATAGCGTGTAGACATCTTTTTGACAAGTTGGTAAGCCACATTGGGTCGAATACCCTGATCGTATCCATGTGGCCCTCCTTGTTTAGGACTATGACCGCTTCTACTGTTCTCCAATCGTAGTACCACCACCTAAAGTGTGGGGTGAAGTCCTGTGGCATTTCCCTAAGTGGGATTCTTGACATTGTGCGCGGAGGACTCTACCTCAACACTATCTTCAGCTTTCTAGTAATGGAATCAATCTCAAACCTTCTGATATACTTGTAGGCTGTTGGGTCTGAAGTTAACCCACCTGGTGTGGTACTCCTTCTTTAGGGCAGCCTCGAACCAACCTGACATCTTTCTCGGGTTAGCATACAAGAGCTTTAGTTTGGCCAGCTGGTTGAGCTCAAAACCTGGTAGAGTCTTTAGATCATGTGAAAATCACTTATAATCCTGCCAGTACAAGTACTCTATGCCCTTTTCTCTCTTAACTGCATATACGTTAAGATCCTCAAAATACACCCACGCTATGATCCTGCCAGTCACCTTATGATGTTTCTTGACTCTGTAGAGTTTGGTGTAGGCATCCTGTTTCGGTGTAGTGCGTTGGGCTCTAACTTCTTCAAAACACGCAGCCCACTCAGCCTTTCGAATATCGACATCATCAATTGAGGCTTGGGCCGTTTTCTCTCTACTTTCTCCGACTTGCTCCATCTTGTCTAACACCTCAAAAGTATCGCTGACGAGGGATTCACCCAGATTGGGGACCACATTCCCTCATTGTCAGCGTACTGAGGGTAGTGCTCGGCAGTGTTACTCATTTTCTCCATTTATCACATCGTTGAGCTCTTCATCACTAGTCGAGTCGCATGTCAGGCATTCTTTACTATCTCACCTGGATTGAGCTTGAAAATATCTGCGAGTTGCTCGTTTGATAGGTCATGAATTTTTTCCCTTCTTCAGGGGTATAACTCACCGACCTTCTTACGATCCCTTGCAGATCAAGAATCATTGTTAGCTGAGTCTTGACCTTCTGAAGGGGAGCAACATCAAACTCATCCCTTTGGTAATTTGGATCTGTTTGATTTACACATTCAACATATCAACCATTAGTAATTCATCAAAAACAGAAATGCATTAAACTGAATTTAAATATTAAATACATAGATTTCAATACATGATTCAAATACAAAAGTAATTTAATACATAAACATCTAATCTTTACTTTTGTCCTGTATCATCGTCTCTTCACTTGGTGGAACCGAGGAAGAAGCTGGTTGGTCTTGTATGTTCTTGGACCTCCTTCTTGACTTGAAGCAGAGGCCGATGCAGCTGCATCTCCTCCTGATGTATCATCATCATCCTTATCCTCTGTCCTTTTCTTCTGTCCCCTCATCATCTGTTCTGTCTCATCATTTCATCATCACTTTCACCATCATCATCATCTCTGTCTCCTTCTTTGATCTTCAAGGGCTCTTCCTTAGACCTTTAACTTTAACATGATTGTCTTCTTCGCCTTCTCCAACTCCTCTATCTTCCTGTTTTATGTGACATATGTGCTCGGAGTTGGGCTATCTCAAGGCTCTGAGCAGCCATCTATAGGGCCTGCTCCTTTATCATTCTAGTCTGCTCTTCGATGTGGTGAGACTGAGCAGCAGTAAGATCAACAAGCTGACGGATCTGAGCCGCCTTTTCCTCATCTGCTGCTAATAGGCGCATCACCATTCTATTGAGCGCAGACAGCTGTTCCTCTACCCCAATTGGAGGTAGAGGTGATACATATGGATTAGAGGGATGGGCTGAGGATCCAGCTTGGTGGGTAGCGGTGGTGGTGGTTGCTGTTGTGAAGATGGGTCTGTGAAGTGGTGGAGGTGATGTGGGAGTGAAAGATATGGTGGTAGATGGAATCTGTACAGTGGGGGAGGTGTGGTGGTGGCTGTGGTGTGGAAGTGGTTGTGGTGGTGGCAGATGTGGTTGTGGAGGTCACGAAGGTGAGACGTCTTTTCTTCTTCTTCAGGCCATGGGGTTGAGCCATCCTTTTTCTCCTCGTTCCGTTGAGGTGGATGCTCCCCCTACAACCCTACTAGCTGGCTCCGGTAGATAACTCAGATCCATGGCTGTCTCTCCTGAGTCTCGTAGGCGTTCACCAACCACGCTTAGCCCATGTTCGTGGGAACAACCTTGCTTCCCACGGTCCGTGTTAAGGGCTCCTCGTCCGACTCCTCTTCCCTCTCATCAGGAACAAAATCCTGATGGAAACCAACAGACTCAGTTCCAACGTGGGTGGATGGTGGAGATGGTATATCAGTGGTAGTGGCCCTAGATGGTATGGGGCCTGTATCTCCACCATCACCACTGTCATCATCATTGTCGTCGGCGGGTAGAGTAATCTGCTCAACATCAGAATCGCTGTCGTTGTGGCGCCACATCCTCCTGTCTGGCACCACATAGTTCTCACGGGCCAGATGCCCAAACAATCTCCTGACTGGGGTTTTTACCTGCTTTCCCCTGTATACCTTCATCCGGCCCAAGGTAGTATCATCCATTACCTCAAGCACTACCGCATCATCCTTCTCCTTGGCAGGGAGGGGAGCTTCTGGTCTATTATCATTTGCATAAATCGAGGGTACATACAGAAGCCCTCCTTCCCTTTCCCCTCAATGTTCTCCACCAAGTAGGTGAAGATCATCTTGGAGAATCTGAACGGATGGTTCAGCACGAAGGCAACAAACGCGTTCTGGATCTGGTCAGATAAGTCATCAAAACCTCCCTTTCTGGACGCCATGCATTTCAGCAATACGTGAGCAAGGTACTTCAGCTGTGGACAGAGGTTGCTCTTGTTGAGCACCCCCGCATTGATATCCCCAGCGTACTTGGCTCGAAGTAACATCCTCTGACAGTAAGGAGATGTAATTTAGTAGGACAGTCAGCATCGTCCCCCAACTGTAACACAGTCCTCAGATCCTCCTCTGTGATAGCTATAGCCTCTCCAATAGCACCTCTGATACAGTGAGGCTCAGATGATCGATCAACAATTGCCCTCCCTGAAGGCTGCTGAATCGACCGATAAGGTGTACATGGAGCAGATATAGCGTGTGCAATCCTCGATCTCCTAAGGAAGGTTATAATGCCCGAGAAGTCCGAAGCATTTCTGGATGTGAGATCCAGATGAGTACAAATATTGTGCTTCGTACTCATAGTCCAACGGTTGGCCATCTGTTACACAAGGAAAGTAAACATTAGTACCCATTGTTAAGAATGTCATGAAACACTTGGATTTGAACACAATTCTTTTCTGTCATCCGAATGAGGCTGTGCGACTGGGATTAGTCGTGTGAATGACTCCATACGTACGACTGAGTGTGCGACTGGACTCATGCGCATGTAGCCTCCTACGTTTACACAAGTCGTGCGACTGAACTCAATACGCATAGTTCAGTCGTGCGATTACGCTAGTCGCACTCTTTAGTCGTGCGACTGAAGCTCATCAACCTGTCCATTTGCATATCTTTCTGTCCGCTCAATTCAAATTCAAGTTTTCACCAATTTTGAGTTTTAAACTTCGTGTTCTGGTACATTAGACTCGTAATCCATTAGTTTAACAACTAACACCTTTAATTTCATTTGTTTACGTCGTTTAGTTGGGGTATTTTGCCACACAAGACATGGTTTTTATAACGAGTCGATTATTCATAATTAGTGGAAAATTGAATGATTTGATAGAGTTTTGGCACCGCAGATTACCTGTAGAATCAATGGAAATGGTCAGTATGTGAGAATTGAGGGTTTGTAGTGATCAAACGAAATTTTGGCAGCGTAACTTTAGTCGTGCGATTTAGGGTAATTTTGAGAGTGGTGATTCTCTGTGACCGACTCACTCTCTATTTATACTAACCCTGAATTCAATCGTACGACTCGGCTCATACGCATGTTTCATACGGGCGACTGTGCCTCAGTCCTGCGATTGATTCAGTCGCCCTATTCAGTCGTCCGACTGGAGCTCAGTCATGCGACTTACCCATTCGTTCACTCTTAAACATCCGATTGGGTCAATCGTATGGGCCATTCGATTGAATGGTCCATTCTTATGCTCCATTCGTACGAATGGCTCCCATTCGTATGATAAGTACATTCTAAAGGTCCATTCGTGCGAATGAGTCATACTTATGACATTTCCTGCATTTCTTACCAATTAAAAACCTTTTAACTTTTAAGATTAACATTATGAGCTATTGATCATCTCAGACATAAACATTTTAACCAATATAGTCACTTCACACGTGACTTTTTTAAACACTTTGTCACCTCAGACGTGACTGCATTAAACTTTGAAAAACTCATGTGGTCATCTCAGACATGACCCTTTTAGTAAGTTGATCCCTTACCGATTTTCATGATGTAGTCCGGCACACAAACAAAACTAAGAGACTAAGTGAATAATAATAAAAAAGTTAAACTAACGTACCAAACATAAAAGCTTGTTTTTGGCTTTTTGTGAGAGACAAATCCTAAGATAGAAATCTATGGGATTTGGTTCCAGAATAGGCAGCTTCAACTTAGATTTCCACACCTGGACCAATTCAATTTTGGAATCATAAAGGCAAGTCAAATCATTTGGGACTTGTTGTCAAAATCTTTTGATGCTCTATTCTTGGTTTTCATCCAGAGTCGGTAGCAACTTTTAGAAAATCATACTGGAACTATTAGATTACCATATTGATTTGAACTTTCAAGAATTGCAGCCACAATAATTGTTGTATCTTTGTCCTCTTAAATCCATACACAGACTTTTGACATAGACTGGCGATAGATTTAGGTTTAATTATTTCAACTAACATTTGTGGATCCCACACTTATATGGTAATCAACATTCCTAGGAGCTTTTGAGCGGTCTACGGGTATTTTTACAAGAAGAGACTATTCTTAGAGATTTCAAAGAGAAGCCAATCCTCAGGTCAGTGCCATCGCACGGCAGAGAGGCGGCAAACAACAATGAATTCTAGAATATCTAGGTTATGCTTATCCTCAGGTCAGTGCCATCGCACAGTAGATAGGCACACAACCTATCTCCTTGTTAGAGCAGCTTGATTCTATTTTGCACAAAAGCACCAACTACATAAGTCATTATTTGATAGCATTTTTCTTTCATTGTTTTCGTGCTTGCTCTATTTATGGTCATCCGCATACATTTGTGGCGTTTACTTGCTCATTACCCCTTATTGGAATATTGTTGATTGTGTTAACCAGTGATAAGATGGAAGCCCACAGTAAGTTGAACAACTTAGTTTGATCTTGAAATCACCAGTCAGGTCTTCTCATCTATTGTGCTGAATCTACCAACATATCATTTGTGATCTAGCAACTCTAGGTCTACTCTCTGTGTGTTACCTTATAGTTACCAGTTTTTCTATCATCTTCCCTTTTTGTATTGCTTAGACTACACAGACTTATACTTTGAAGTTTTGCATCTTTCTAAGTTAAAATTTTAAAGTCCCTCTTGATTTGTTCCCATGTACTATCATATTCCAAAGGGTTTGAATCGGCATCAGAGATACGATCTACCTTATATCAGCTTTCCACTCCTTCTCTCATCTCTTTTTTTTTAATATGTTACTTGCTGACTTATTCTCCCCCTAAAATACTAACTCATAACTGGTTAATTATTTTAGGATTTTAATAAACAGCAGAGTACCATGAGTTTAAATGTAACCGTACTAAATTAATAAAATAAAGTAAAATAAAATGAAAGAATTACTAAGCTACATCAGACGACACATGATCATCATCAGGAATAACATCACTTTGCTTTTTAACGCCGTTGACCTCTAGCAGATATTGAAAACGTGGTTTATCAAAGGCTTTAGTATAGAGGTCAGCGCGTTGAAAATCAGTATTAATTTTTACCATATCAATTAAGTTCTTTTCAAAACAATCTCTTATGAAATGGTATTTAATACCAATATGTTTGGTCTTTGGATGTTGGACCGGATTTTTAGTTACTGCAATTGCAGCAGAGTTATCAACAAAAATAGGAGTAGAAGAAAACTTTAAACCGTAATCCCACATTTGCTGTTGAATCCAGATGATTTGTGAACAGCAACTTGCAGCAGCAACGTATTCGGCTTCACAGGCTGACAATGCAACCGATGTTTGCTTCTTACACTGCTAGGTAACTAATCTTCTCCCAAAGAATTGACACCCTGCTGATGTAGACTTGTAATTCATCTTACAGCCCCCGTAATCCGAGTCACTATACGCCGTGAGCTCAAAGTCATCATCTTGAGGATACCACAACCCAAGTGTGGGTGTACCCTTCAGATAACGAAATATCCTCTTGACCCCGATCAGATGGTTGACCTTAGGCTTAGCCTGATATCGAGAACATAAACATGTAGCATACATGATATCAGGTCTTGAGGCAGTGAGATACATGAGGGATCCAATCATTCCTCGGTACATTGTGGCATCTACAAGATCTCCATTTTCATCAGGTGCTATATCGTGATTCGTAGCAAGTGGAGTCCCAGTAGCAGAAGCATTCTCCATGTCAAAACGACTGAGAATGTCTCCTACATACTTGGTCTGATGTAGAAATATCCCATTTGGAGTCTGATCCACCTGTAACCCGAGAAAGAACTTCATCTCCCCCATGGCACTCATCTCAAATTCTTTCTTCATAACTGCTTCAAATTCTTTGCATAACTCTTCGTTCTTTGAATCGAAGATTATGTCATCGACATAGATCTATACGAGCAGTCGGTCGCCACTTTTTTCTTTGATGAACAGTTTGCAGTCAATGACTCCCCTGCGAAAGCCGTGTTCTCAAGATGAGTCGAGAGTTTCTCATACCAAGCTCTTGGAGCTTGATGAAGCCAGTATAAAGCCTTGTCGAGTTTGTAAACTCTATCCCGATGATAAGGATCTTCAAATCCCTCGGTTGACTGACATAGACTGTTTCTCTGATTCCCCATGAAGGAATGCACTCTTCATATCTAATTGGTAGACTTTAATCTTCATGTACGATGCATAGGCAAGGAAGATGCGAATGGCTTCCATCCGTGCCACGGGTGCAAACACTTCATTGTAGTCAATTCCCTCGACTTGGCGAAATCCTTGAACCACCAATCGAGCCTTGTTCCTGATAATGACTCCTTGGTCATCTTTCTTGCATTTTAAAACCCATTTGGTTCCAATGACCTTAGCACCTTTAGGTCTATCAACCAGAGTCCATACACCTAACTTCTTGAACTTCAAAAGTTCTTCTTGCATGGCACTCACCCACGCCTCATCATTTAGTGCATCACCGACGTATTTCGGCTCAAACTGTGAGACAAAACACCGATAAGCACCATCATGAATATATCCCTTTTGCATAACGGAGGCGTAATCAGCTGAGTATAGCTGATTTCGGGTTTGTACTCTTGAGCTGACATCCCCGATGACGTTGTTTAGGGGATGATAGACGTTTAGTCGTGATCCTGGAGTAGTAGGAACAACTACCTCAGAGCCAAGATTATAAACATTTGGTTCTGCAGCTGAGGTAGTTGGAGTGTGAGGCTCCGAAGTCGAAGGTACATCACTGGTAGATGCTTTTGGACTTTCAGGAACTGGAACCTATTCCTCCTAACTGTTCTGGTCATCTTCTTCAGCTTCATCTTTAGAGGAGGAGTCACTGTCGTCGACTACTCCCCCTGACTGCGTAGATGATCCTCCCAGTGAGCTTGTTGTTGGTGTATTCAAGATATCATACATCATCCGTGTAGCTAACTCATCATCCGAGGGAGAGAGAGAGATGTTGAATGACTTGAAGAATCCATCATAATCAAAGAAATAGGCGGGTCCTTTGCCTGTAGGTGGTATGGTATATCGCTGAACGTCAACATTACACCACACTTCTACTAGACCCGTTGAGTGTTGTAAACCCTCTTGTTCGGAATGTTGTACCCTTGAAAGATTCCTTCATCCGCCTTCTCACTGAATTTACCTTCTTGTGTTTTTTTCAGAAGTGTGCACGGTGCGCCAAATGGTTCGAGATACTCCAGATTCGGTTTGCGTCTTTGTAGTAGCTCGTAACATGTCTTGCTGTGATGCTTGACAATCAGAACTCGATTCAGTGTATAACATGCATTAGCAACTGCCTCATTCCAAAATTGGATAGACAGTTTCGAGTCTGCCAGCATGGTCCGTGCTGTCTCAATCAAGCTTCTGTTCTTTCACTCAGCAACACCATTCATCTGAGGCGTGTAGGCAGAAGTGAATTGATGTACAATACCCTTTTCCTTGCAGTAAGCCTCCGTCCATTGGTTCTGATTTGGACTTCAGAAACATTACCCACGAGAACCTTGTCTAACCTTTAGCTTGTCTAACCTTTAGCTTGTAGAGAGATTCCAGTGTGGTTATTAACTCCTTGAAGGACTCAAATGTTTTTGATTTGGACTTCAGAAACATTACTCACGAGAACCTTGAGTAGTCATCAGTAACCACTAAACAATACAAGTCGCCTCCTATGCTCTTTGTACTGATTGGACCAAACAGATCCATGTGAAGAAGTTCAAGAGGAAGTTCTATTGAATGAATTTTCATTTCCTTATGAGACTTCTTCGTCTGTTTGCCTTTCTTGCAAGCTACACAAAAATCAGGAAGTTGGAAGTTCTTGACATTCACTCCTCTCACCAGATCCTTCTGAATCAAGTGATTCATCTTCCTTTGACTAATGTGTTCCATTCTCCTATGCCAGGAGATAGAATCCTTCTCAGTAGCTTTAGATAGAAAACACTAAACCTCCTGATCCGTTGCAGCAGCTGTTGACAGATCCAAAACATAAAGGTCTATATACCTTGAAGCCGTCATCAAAACTTGGTCTTCTGGGATCACGTAATCTTTCTTGAGCACGTAACACTTCTTGTCGTCAAAGATGACTTTAAATCCCTTATCGCAGATTTGGGAAACAGAGAGTAAGTTATTTTAAGTTGTTGAACATAGTTCACTTTATCAAACTTAACTTTTCGATTTCCCACTTCTGCCTGAGCTGTGATATATCCTCCCTTGTTTCCAGCAAACGAAACATGCCCTCCTTTTATTTGCTTGACGTTAGATAAAAGAGCCCGGTTTCCTGTCATGTGCCTAGATGCTCCGCTGTCTATAATCCACGTATTAGTTTCAGCACTGTAGCGAACACCCTGCGCATACAATGTAAAGGATTAGTTTAGGTTAGGAACCCAAGCCTTTACTGGCTTGGGTTTCCCAGAGGCATCAAACATCATAAATTCAACCCGTTGACCCTTGGAGGGTAAGGGTAGCCCAGGTTCCTTCTTGTCATCATCATTTGACACAAAGGTTGACTTCTTTTTCCATAAGCCAGTTTTGTGCAATGCCTGTTTGTGATACACAGTCGACTAGCTAACGGGTTGAACTTTATGTGCACTAGTTCTTCTAGGTGGAGTTAAAGAGCTTCTCTTAGAAGACCTAGGTTTTGGGTCCTGAAGTTCAATCTTTTTCCTAGGTGTCTGATAAAGAAACAATAGGAAGCAATGTGTCCATAATCTCCATAGTTGTAGCATGACCTGCTATCAACTTTATGATTAAACTTTCTTTGTGAAGACGTGTGTGACACTCTAGTAACATCACTTACTTTAGGTTTTGACTCTGGTTCTTTTGATGTTTTTCTTGTTTAACAGAGTTAACTGTTTTACCATGTTTAATCTCATTTTCCTTTTGGTTAACTGGTTTTTGACTATTTGAAGTCCTGTAAGGTTTAGATTTGACTCTGTTTGACCCTGACTTTAAGTTAACTTTTTCAAACTCTTTTTCTAGATTAGCACAAGGCAATTACCCTTAGCCTTTGACGTGGCCTCCTTTTGTTTGTTTCCAGAGTCAATGGTTGAACACGAGGAATCTGGATCACTAACAAGAGGAGTAGTCACCACATGATCCTTGATGGTATTGTCATTTACAGGTCTACTCTTAGTGTTCATCAAGGTCTCAGATGGTGGCGGAACCATGTTGTAACCCAAACCCTCCCCATTGTTTCTTTCTCTCACTAAGTGTTGGACTATGTGTGATTAACTTGTCCAACTGTGCAGTTTCTGTTTTAATGAGTTTACTTCTACTTCTATAATTGCCTTTTGCTTCTTAGTGTCTTCTAGGGAGTTTAGATAGTACCTAATGTCATTAGCTTGGTTAAATGCAACTACTTCGGTTTCCCTAAGCTGTATAGTCAAAAGGTCTATCTTTTCTTTGTAACTATGCTCATTTTTTTAATACTCGATTCGCCTCAATGCACAGTTGTAAATCTTTTACCAAGCTATCATTATGATCTAATAACCTAGCAAATTTCTCCTCTATGCTATTTCTAAATGTATTACAATCAGAACAAGCATGATTATTAAACTCTTGGTCAGTGGTACTTACCTGAGTTGGTTCAGAAGCATTAGCCATCATCGCAGCATCAGATATCTCTTGTTCTGGTGATTCTGTCTTTGCTCTGGTAGTCTCCTCTTTAGGCTTGTAGCTGACCTCAGATGTAGTTGTCTCGTCAATATTAGACATCGCTATATCAACTGCTAGATCTCCTTCACTTGCAGAATCATCATCAAAGTCTTCTACACTTGCAATGTTTGATTCCCCTGGACAGACAAACCTAAAGCTCCAGTCCTGTCCTTTATCATCATGAGCAGTCAAGGCTTTTGGATCCTTGCTTGATGAAGTAGAACTAGTAGCTTGCTTGTCTTGACGGGTGAAGGATAAGAATGGGTTCCCGTTACCCGTCTTCTTTGGCTTAACACATTCTCTCTTGAAGTGCCCTTTCTCCCCACAGTTAAAGCAGGTCGCTTTGCTCTTGTCAAATCCAAATGTGGTATCCTTAGTAGCTACCAAGCTCTATCCGGTCTTTTTTACAAACTTCTTCTCTCTCCGAACAGCACTAGCTAAGGCCCACATTATGTCCATTCTGTCAAGCTCCATTTCGTCCACCTGCTCATAGTCCTCGTCTGCCAGATGGCAGTTTCCAATTTTCCTAGCAACAAGTCCATCATAAGAATGAACCACTGCAGCCAAAAGATCCATGTGTTCTCAAGCTACTTCTACCGTCACATTACAAAGGTTCTCGGTATTCAGTCTAGTAGCTTTTGTTTCAGATCCAATATGATGGGTACACGAAGACCCCGACGTGTCTGATCCTGAAGGAGAAGCATGTGAAGGACCCGATGAGCTAGACACAAATGCAGTCTGGAGAGGTGCTCCAGATGTCTTAGTTTGAGGCGTGGTGTTATACAAAGCTGGATTCTGAGTATACGAAGACTTCTGAGCTCTGTACTTCATCCTAAGTGCTTCTTCTCGCAGCTTTAGAATGAAGCCATTTATATCCAGCTTTGTCAGCATTCCATTCTGTCTCAGGTTAGACACGAATGTAGCCCACTTTTTCGGCAATCCGTCTGCAAAGTTAGTAACTTTCTCTTCTATGGTAGTAGCCACCCCATGTGTATGCAGTTCACTCATCAGATGGTAGAATCTATCTATAACATCGTCCAAACTCTCGTTTCCCATCGATGAGAAGTTATTGAATTCCTTCTTTAACTCCTTAGCCTTAATTGCCTTCAACGAAGCATTCACGTCGTACCTCTTTCCAGCTCATCCCACAGTTTCTTGGACTGCTTATTCTCTGAGTACTGGTGGAAAATGTCTTTAGGGATAGACTGTGTAATCAATGCATAAACCCTCTTCTCTGCATTATATTTAACTTTCTGCGCATCTGTCATCCCTCCTAAGGTTAGCTTTACTCCATCGGCTCCCACCGGCGTACTATACCCACTCTCGATAGCTTCCCACAGATTCGGATCCACTCTATTGAGGTAGATCTCAAAACGTTGTTTCCAGTGGGGAAACTCATCTAATGTTAAAAGCTTTGGTGGTTTATTATGATTACCCACCTCACTCTCAAGTAACAGTAGGTTCTGGATCCTAGAGTCCTTCCCAGCAGTAAAGGCTGACATTTGATCTTCCATGGCGAATAACTTTAAGTCACCTTAAACAAACTGTCAACTGGTGTGACTGAAGGATGCGATTGGGCTATCCGTGCGAATGAACTATACGAATGGTTCAATCGTGCGGCTGAACTAAGCGATTGGTTCAGTCATGCGAATGAAGTTAATGCGTATGAACACTGCGAACGAATGGTTCAATCGTACGAATGGAGATGCGACTATGTCCAATCGTGCGTCTGAGCAATGCGAATGAGGTCCAGTCGGGCGAATGGCTCACCCGTGCGACTCAAACTGCGGTTTTGCGAAAATTTCTAGGTTAAACGTGTTTTAGACGTAAAACTTCGAACTTTTACAAGGTCTAATCGCCTAAGTCCGTAGAGACCAAACTTTGATGAGCAGGGAACGTCCAAGATCACTTTTGACACAAAAGATTGCGTTTTTAGTGCAAAAACACAAGCTTTTTATCAATCTTGATTGAATCACACGTAATCAAGAGCCAACGCTCTGATACCACTTGTTAGGACCTGGTATTTGAATGAAATACCTAGTGATTAGTGTGTAAACCAGATCAAATAGTGCGGAATCCTATTTGATTAGCGATCCAATCAGTGAGAACACACGAAGAATCAATAAAGAATTGAAACTAACATTAGAAATCGATTGGAAATCGATCTAATGTGTTATATGAACTTGGAGAACGAATTGAGAGGCTTCTGGACGGCTAGGGTATGTCTGGAATCGTAGGGAATTAATCATTTTTGTTCACGAATTAGATTGTATTTATAGGTTAGTATTGTTCATTGGGCGACTGGACCATAAGCATGGTTTAGTCGTGCGATTGAACCATGCGGTTGATCCATTCGCACGACTGAGTGTTCAGTCGTGCGACTTAGTCAATCTTATGTGTCAATCATATGACTGATCCAGTCTCCTGGTTCAGTCGTGCGACTGAGTCAATCGTATGAAGTTATTCATGTGTGTGGTCCATTCGTATGGGCCATCCGCATGAAAACTTCATTATGTTAAGTTTGAATGTATTAATTAATAAACATTATGTGTAACCATTCACACAACTACTATCCTAATTAACCAATTCATATCTACTCATTAATGAAATATTAGTCATTACAAATTACAAACAATCAATATCACTTCATTAATCATATCAAATTACATCAAAATCAGATAAACAAGATGTATTACATTTCATATCATTATCTAGGGACATACATGTATCAACATTAACCCTCGGAAGTTATTTTCATATCTTCCGAAGCAAAATTTCTCCAAGGATAATTTTCTTCTTGGAAGAGTTTTTAGTCTCGGAAGAAGCGATTGATTTTATATCAGATCTACTTCCGAAGCTTACAAAATCTCTCCCTTCGGAAAGCAATCTCTACTCTCGGAAGTACCTTTTACCTTCGAAAGTAGGAATTGCCTTCAAAAGACAAATTACCTTCGGAAATGTTTTATATTCGAAAGAGAGATTTTATTGTGTAACGGAAATCTCTTGGGCCTCGCACTGTAAAAAGCAAAGATTTTGTTAATGATGTTGGATTATTTAACTGAATTAAACCTTACCGCCCCTATCACTTCATCCACTAACCGTCATTTCACCTTATCCTAACATTTTACCGCCATTCCACCCTCTTTTAAATAATCCCGACTATTCACTCTCATCTTCTTACCACAAATTTTACACCCCTAAAAGTTTCATTGCTTCCAAATTCACCCAAGCTCAAACTGCTTTACTTTCACTTTTTCCCAATGGCCCTAAATCCTCAACACAACAAGTCGCACTTCTTGACTCTTCAAGAGATGCGGACTTCTCTGAAATCATCTCATTCCTCACCCAATCATCCTACTACACAGCCTTGACTGTTAATCCCACAGTTTACCTCAACGACATGACTGAATTTTGGGGAAACGGTCCGGTCGAAACCCTAAATGGGGTTCGTGTAATACTATCCCGCATTTGTGGCCAAGAGTTGGTCATTACTGAACAACTCATCAGGGAGCATCTGGAGCTTCATGATGAAGGTGCCCTTACTGAGTTCCCCAAGACAGATTTAGACAACACCTATATCCTCATGATATATGGTGGACACGTGAGCAGGTCGACTGTCTACAAATTCAACTTTTCCTACAACTGGAAGTTCCTCCTACACATTGTCCTTCATTGCTTGTCAAACAAATCTGGGGGTTGGGATCAAATCCCATATGAACTAGGGTGCTAGTTCATGGATTGGTGAGAGGCCTACACTTCAACTACTCAAGATTTGTGCTACTCAATCTTATTGGAAATCTTCAGAGGGAAACATTCTTTATGTATCCCAGATTTCTTCAGCACATCATTAATTGTGAGCTAGACCAGAGTCAGCTTGTCTGTGCAGCCACTCTGTCTATCCCTTACGTGAGGCCAACCATCTTCAAGACATTGAAGAGGATATCCACCAACTTCACTGGAAGGACAACTTCTTTACCTCCTAGTATAACTGAGCACATCGCTCTTGGTGACATCCCTGTTCACCCCACAGGTAATGAACCCACACCAGCAACTACAACCATAATGCCAACACTACCTCCTCCTCCCATCACCATTACCTACACAAGACTCCCCAAACAAACCCTTGTTCAATCTACTCTGATTGAACAAGCTCCTCCTGTTCAAGCTAAAAAGGCTAGAGTGGAACATTGGGCTCCCACTCAGTCTGAGGTCTCACCTTCCTTCACTATCGACCTTAATATGGGTCTTGAGTCTCCTCAGTCTTAAACCCATGAGCCCATTACCCAATCTGAAAGCCCTCAGGGTGAGTCTTTACACTCCTCTAAGCAGCCAATAAGGGACAGCCCAATCAGTGGCTCAATGCCTGTAGACATTGACCAAGGTCCCGGGTTAGTAGGTTTAATCTACTTATCTTTCGCTAACCTTCTTTTTAAAACTGATGAAGAGATAACATCTCTCCATGGCAATGATGTTGATCTACAACACCCTCTCCAAGATCAACAGAGCCTAGAGAGACCTCTTATCTCTAGCTTCATCAGAAAATCATTACTGAGATGAGTCCCATTGGTGTGGAAGGGACTCATGCAGATTCAGCTACCACTACAGAAGGTGCCTCAATGGACCCTATGGACAATGCTAATGACTCTGAGACTGAATCTGTGGCAACCATGCCTTTTGATGACTCTGACAGAGACATCACTAAGCAAGGGAAACTAGGGTGCCAAGAAACCACATCTGGTGGTGAGGCTGAACATACTAGGTATGTTACCTTATCTCCGTATGATTCTTTAAAAGAAGATGAGGGAAGCATGAAACTCTTCATTAAAGACCTACTATCTAAAGTCTCAAACCTTGAATCCAAGGTTAGGACTTTAGAAGAAAGGTCTACCACTCAGCAGCTTGAGATTGACAATCTCAAGGCTCAACTGGCTGAGAAATAGATTGAGAGGTCTGTTAGGCACGTACCTGTTCAGGTCTCCTTGAACTCTTCCTCTAACTCATCTGACTCTCAAAATGATGCTACCAAAAAGGGGGAGAGTGTTCAGAGACAAACATCTCAGGACCTATAGAGCCAATCTTCAACTTCTAAATACTCGGCTCCTATCACAACTTCTTATGAGCCATCTCAAATAACTCTGACAATTGATTCAAGGATGCTCAGAGATCTCTACAGCTTCTTTTCTCAGTTCTTGTGAGATCTGCTTGTGATCAGCCAAGTCTTGATGCTGCCATGATATACTTTGGAGCTGAAGAGCTTCAGAGGCTAACTGCACCTTCTACCACTATGGAAGAAGTTGGTCAACCTAAGGTCCACATGGAACCTGAGATTTATTTCAAAGGGGAAATAGGGACTGATGGCCCAACAACTGAAATAGTTGGGACCGAATATGCATTCCCTCTTACTTCTGAAGCTAAAGTTAAAGCCTTAGAAGAACAAGCTGAATCTTCCGAAGCTGAAATGGAAGCTGCGGAAGGACTGTTCAAAATGTCCGAGGAACTAATCATCACAGATGCAATCCTAGAAACGGCATCTAAGGTGAAGAGTAAGGACTTTCTGGATCAACCTTCTATCTAGACACCCTTTCTACCTCTCTCTCTTAATCAGAATCCACTGTCAAAGAACCACCAAAGTCAAGTTCTTCAAAAGATAACAAAGGAAAACAGAAGATGACTGCGGAAGAGCTTCAGGAAGAGGAGAAGATTGAGAAGCTGAAAAGAAAAGGAAGACTTCCAACCGGGAAGCTGTTGGATGCTAGTACAAAAGCAGCTGCAGCCAACCAGAAGGCTGTAAACAACAAAAAGAGAGAAGAGTTCATCGACCAACTCATTTAGCTCGAAGCTTCCAATGAAGAAACACTCCTGCTACCATTAGAGGAGTTGGTGGAACTGGAAAAGGCAACCAAGCTGCAACAAGAAGCAACAAGGTTGGCCTCAGAGGAAGAGAAGGAAAAGGAACAGAGGGAAGCTCACATGCAGCTCAAGAGGGAAAGGATATATTTCCTAACCTCCAAAGGCTTCTCTCTTCAAGAACTTTCTCCAGGCAATGACGAAACAATCCTTTGGCTCTTCAACAAAGAGCAGGATCAAATGGAGAAAGAAAGAAAAAGAGCCGCAAGAGAAAAGTTGAAGGGAAAGAAGAAGAAGGAAGAAGAAGCAAGAGCATCTACAACCAGGAAGATAGGTGACAAAGCCTGGATGAAAGACTATGTCCGGGCTCATGGCTTCTCTGGAAGGCAGGTGGGTCCCATGTCTAAAAGAACACTACAACAAATTGTCAGTGAGATCAAAGCTGAAATTCCTTCCGGGAAAAGAAGAGAGATGTACAGAAGGGTATAGGGGATAACCTTCACACCACCCACTCAACCCCAACCTGAACCAATTCCTACTCCCTTCACCATTAAAATTGAACCTTACACTCCTGAACCCACACCTTTACCTTCATCCACTTCCTCACCTCAACCACCAAAACTGCCCATCCTTCAACCCAAAACTCTTACCCAAACCACCTCACCACATCCTACCCAACAACCTTCTCAGCCATCCCCTCAGCCTTCCAAACATCTCTCTCTAGAAGAGTTCAAAAGCATCAAGAATAGGCTCATCAATTGCACAACCCTGAGCGAATCTACGATGAGGAAGACTCCATCAAGCTAACCTATGCCGATGGATCTTCATGTTCCTTCACAAGAGATCAATTTCTTGATCTACCCAGAGGAACACTAGACCAGGCTGCATAACTTCTATGTATCAACTCAGAATCATTAAATGATGAAGAGAAGAAACTAAGAAGGAAGCTGGTGACTCTACTTGATACAAAGAAAGAGGAAAAGATTCCTTGTCAGTCTCTTATGCCAAGAAAGAATATACTCTAGTGGAGGTTCGATGAAGCTACTCACAACTTTGTTGTGGAAAGAGAGAACGGTGAAGTTAACAGGCTGAATGCTACATCTCTGCTACACTTCAGCAGATTTGATATTGCTGAGTTTGCAGAGAAACCATTCTCTAACCCCTCTAACTCTGAAACTACTGCTCACATCAACAATCATCTCAGAAGTCTTCATCTCAGCAAAAGCTAAGATTGAGAAAGAGTTAAGATTGAGAAGAAAGGAAGACAAGGATAGATCTCCCACCAAAGGCACAACCTTTCTACAGATGGTGGAAGGTCCTGATTTGGAACCTATAGTTTGATGGGAATATGATTATAGCTCCCATCAACTAACTCTTTTCAGAGGGACACAACAAAGGGTACATATCATTCAGGGTGACAGATTGGAGATCCTGTCAACCAAAGATTTATACAAACTTCTTAACACCACATCAGGGAAGAACAAGGAGACTAATAAGTATTTACTCTCTTTGGTGCTGAAAGTTTTATGGAGTAGAAACAAGTGAGGTTTTGGTAGCATCAGCCCAGGGGAGTTTGTTGGCTCAAGAAGAAGGCTGATGCAACCAAAACCAAATCACTTAGACAAATTTTGGTGCTGCTTACAAAGGCTTCCAAAGCCAAGTGTGGACCTTCCGAAGGAAGTAGAGTTCTTTCAAAGACAAAGTAAAAGTTCCACTTCCGAAGGCAAAGCTCTACTTTCAAAGATAAAGTATTCACTTTCGAAGAAGAAGTCTCAAAAGAAGAAATCAGAAGACTACTTCCAAAGTATGAAGAAAGAAGAAGGTTTCAAGCCTCGGAAGAAGCAGCCTCTTCCGAAGTATAATTGGCTTCGGAAGAACTTGTTCTTCCGAAGCCATTTAACCTTCAGAAGACACTGCTATGAACCGGTGGACATAAGTATGGTCTCTGACACTCCGTTGCAGACCTCTGATACTACATGGCATTTACTCAAAGAGCCATGTAGTTGACCATACTTTATTCCATTGTTAACCTTTTTATGTTAGTACAAGTTACCAACTTTAGTTGGTGACAAAAGGCAAGTCAGGGACATGTTCTGACTACCATATCACACATAAAGTCTTATCTGATACCTTAAACTATAGCTTTGTATTATTTTCTTTAATTAGAGGATTCCAATTGGTATCAAAGTATATCCGGCTGTAGGTAGTATTATATATAGTCTCTCATTGTAACTCATAAACACATGCTTGTAAGAGTCTTGTAATATTTGAGTTGAGAAGCAATATATACAAGTACCTTGAAAATTACTTCTTATGTTTTATTATTACTTATTATATTGTTATCAACTCTTAAAGACTTTGCTTTCATCGAGAGTGTTGTTTAAGTGAGTTTGAGAGAAAATCAAGTGTTTAGTGAC
Organism: Flaveria trinervia; assembly: GCA_025506515.1. Classification (NCBI taxonomy): domain Eukaryota; kingdom Viridiplantae; phylum Streptophyta; class Magnoliopsida; order Asterales; family Asteraceae; genus Flaveria; species Flaveria trinervia. Next base: position 33,858,529 of record CM046448.1, read on the forward strand.
ACAAACTGATCCTGCAGATATAGTTCAGGTCTTCAAGGGTGAAAAGAGAGCTTCCACAACTTTCATCAGAAGACACAAAGGCTTGAGAATAACTTGTCTCTTGGAATGGGCTTCCTTGAGTGTAGTTCTCCCTTGGTGTCTCTGGGAAGGTGATGAAAGGACCCTTTTATGAGTTGTCAGGGTAGCATATGAGATGATGTTGGGGTTCTATGCTATCTCTTTCAACCACATGAAGGGCTGAACCCATTCGATTGTTGGAGTTTCTAGATGAACCTTGCATGTTCATCTCCATCTGGTAGCCAATGAGAATCCCATAGAAATCTATCAGAATGAGAGTTTTTAGGTTCTTAGTTCTCTTGATAACCACACAGTAGTGTGTCCATTTCCTAGGAAGTGAGGACATGAACTTCCTTACAATGTCTCTATTTTCAAGACCAACTCCTCCATCCACCAAGGTATCCATAATCTCAACATACCTGAAATATTGTTGAGTCATGGTCTCACCTGCTTTGAAGGTGAAATTTTCAAATTGCTACTTCAGGAGATCCTAAGAACACAAGTGATGATCGCAAGTAATGATACTAAGAACACAAGTAAATAAGAGATAGAACTAGATAGCAAAATACACAAGGAGATGGTTTTCAAGATTGCAGTATATTGCCTTCGGAAGTTCTATTACAAGTGTTACAAAGCATAAAAGAAGTTACAAGTACTTGAGATACATATATCACATCCTACAGCCGGCCATACTATGAAAGCCAGCTGTATACAATTGACTAGACACAAACAAAATCAATTGTAGAGTTAAAAGGCAGATTGCTTTTTGACTTGTGACTATGACATGCCATAGCTCACATCCTAATATATTACTAAAAGGATAAAGTATATGAAGTAAAAAGTTACAGACTCAAGACCTCAATGTACAGTTACTAAAAGCATCGACCTTTTCACCAACTCATGCAAGTTGGTGACATTATAGAGTTGCAGTGTAAAGGGGTCCAGCTTTATGTAAAGTACATTAGATAAAGCATGTGTATTAAAAGTCTTTGGAAGAAATCTGTCTTCAAGTGTTGGCTTCGGAAGACTTTCTCTTTGAAGCTTCGGAAGACTTCATCTTTGGCTTCGGAAGATATTGGTTTTGGCTTTGGAAAGTTTTACACTTCGAATATTTCTGTTACATATGTGAAACTTCCGAAACATTCTTCTTCAATGCACTTGTGCATGCATGCAGGAGACTTTGAGTGTTTGAGTTGCATCAGCCTTAACATATAATCCTTACATGAACGAAGCTCATCAAACTCATTATTATATTCATCCTAGCTCCGATAAGATGTATATGGACCTGTATGGTCAATATTGGTGGCCTGGAATGAAGAAAGACATAGTGACTTATGTAGCTAAGTGCCTTGCGTGTACGAAGGTTAAAGCCAAAAATCAACGTCCAAATGGATTACTTGAGCAACCTGAGATTCCTATGTGGAAATGGGAACACATATCAATGGACTTCATAACAAAGCTACCGCAAACCTCTCGTGGTCATGATAGCATATGGGTGATCATTGACCAATTAACCAAGTCGGCATATTTTATTCCCATACGTGACACTTACAAAACATCAAGGTTGGCTCATATATACATTGATGAAATTATGAGTCGTCATGGGGTACCTTTGTACATCATATCTGACTGAGAGGATCACTTCACTTCGCATATTTGGTCGTCTATGCAAAACTCTTGGGTACTCAACTGGATCTAAGCACAAATTACCATCCTCAAACGGACGGTCAAACCGAGCGAACCAGCCAAGTCTTGGAGGATTTGTTTTGTCTTTGTGTCCTTGATTTTGGTGGTGACTGGGATACGCATTTACAACTCGCAGAATTTTTGTATAATAATAGTTATCACTTTAGTTCAAGATGGCACCTTTCAAAGTGCTTTATGGTTGTAAATGTCATTCTCCGATCTACTGGACCGACATTGCTAAAAACTTTATCACTGGTCCTGAACTTATACAAGAAACGATTGTTAAAGTCTCCATAATTCACAAGAACCTTGAAGTGGCGAGAAGTCAACAAAAGAGCTATGCCTATAAGCGACAAAAACCATTGGAATTCCAAGTTAGGGATATGGTTCTTCTTAAGGTCTCACCATAGAAGGGCGTTGTTCGCTTTGGGAAGCAGGGTAAACTAGCTCCAAGATTTGTAGGACCTTTCAAGATTCTAAAAAGGATCAGGAAAGTGGCTTACAAATTGGAACTACCTTCTGACATTAGTGGAGTTCATCATATTTTCTATGTCTCAAATTTGAGGGAATGTTTGGCTGACGAGAGTCTACATGTTCCATTGGATGATTTCCAGATCAACGAGTCATTACATTTTGTTGAAAACCCCGTTGAAGTCATGGATCACATTATGAAGAAGACTAGAACCACAACTACCCCAATCATTGAGGTTCGCTGGGAGAATAAAGGTGGAGTTGAGTTTACTTGGGAGCGTGAGAAACATATGGAGAAGAAGTATCCGTATTTGTTCGTATAGTTTCATTCATAATTTCGGGACGAAATTCTTATAAGTTGGGGAGACTGTAACATCTCGAATTTTTCCATTAATTAAATGTAAACGTCGTTTATTCTTGTAAGGACCTTTGTTGTCAATAATAAAACTTATGGGTTAATTATGCTTATTTATTAGTTGTTTTTAATTCTTTCAAAGTAATAGTTTAAGGCAACATAATAATAATATTACTTATAATAATAATAATAATTATAGTATTAATAATAATAAAAAAAATAATAATAATAATAACCTAGATAATAGTAACAATAATAGTAATAATAATAATATTAGTAATAATAAGATTACTTATAACAATTTATAAAGTTTTTACACTTAAAAAATTTAAAACTTAATTTAAGTAAGTTAGGGGGTGGGGTAGTTTGTCATTTTATAAACTTTAAAAGAAAATTTAGGCATAAAATAAGAAACATTTAAAAGTTGAGGGGGTGTTTATGTAAAAGTGAAAAATCAAAAATCCCAAACCATTTCCTCCCCGATTTTCTGCCCATCTCGTCGGCCACCTCGGCCAACTCCGACGTCACCCAAAAAACACAAATCAGTCGAATTTGATGCTATTAAACCGTTTTAACACCATCGGTGGTGTTTTACAACCTGTTACCTCAATTAATTCATTTAAAGAACATGTTTAACAACCTTAATCGAAACTAAAAACACATCCATTCGAACGATCAATCCCTTTTGTCACAATTAACTAACGCTTGATGCAGTTGAAGGCTCTAAAACGTACGTTTAATCATTTCTAACTCAACAGTGAACTCAATTTGAAATGAAGTGACAAATTAAACATCTGATTAAACCTCTTTATGTCCGCAATCAAATCGAAACCGATAGGGTCAACAAATGATGAATCAAAGCTATTTAACGGAGGGCAGAGGTCCTCTTTAACCCTTTTCAACTCTCTGTTATCAAAATATCTTGAAAACTTCACTCAAACATCAATTGCCTACGCCATGTTCGTCGCAAGTGAACCGAGCCTAAACCAAGTCTAATCACCTATATTTGTTTGTAATCAAGTAAGGGGCTGTTTGATTACACTGACCGGGTAAGACCTGACTGAGTCAGAAGCTGACCCAGTTAGAAGTTCTGACAGGGTATGTATCTGATTGAAACTTGGCTATTTGATTCAGTGTCTGACTGACTCTGCTGAACGATAAAAATATAAAATTTATAACATCCACCACCACCATCACAATCACTTTCACCGGTCAACAATTTTGACTTTCTCAAAACCCCCGAATGTCCCCTTCACCACTACCACCGCCACCACCTTCACCACCGACGGGCACATCGAGGGGAGATCGCAGGTGGATGATCGGCCGAGGAGATGGGTTGCGCAGGTGGGGTTCGCGCAGGTGGGTCGCTAAGGTGGGTCGCGCAGGTGGGGGTCGCGCAGGTGGGGGTCGCGTAGGTGGGGGTCTCGCAGGGTGGGGTTCGTGCAGGTGGGTCGTTGAGGTGGGTCGCACAGGTGGGGGTTGCGCAGGTGGGGGCCACACAGGTGGGGGTCGGCCGCACATATGGGGGTTGCGCAGGGAGGGGCAACACCCCTTTCCGGGTCAGCATGTTTCAGTTGAGGGTCTGGGTCAGAACCCACGGACCCGGTCAGCCCACCACACAGGCACATCAAACACGCAAACTGGCTGATCGAGTCAGCCAGTCAGCACGGTCAGCCAGGTCAGCCAAAATCAGACAGCCCCTAAGTTAAACACATACTTATACATGGAGACTCAAAGCCCCATGTTTATTTCAGTGATCATCATCAAATAGTGGTTCAATCGAATTGAATCCGAGACAAAGGGTTCATGTGAATTAGGGGTTTCGTTTAATAGATGTTTTAAAAATTTAAATCGGATTTCTAAACAAATCTGGGTGCTGGCCTGCTGGTTATGAAGTTGAACCCATGTGTAGGGGACCCGGGTTCGATCCTGGGCACCCAGACTTATTTTTTTAACACATTTTATATTAATCCCAAAAACTAAGAAACTATAATAATGTTTTTAAATTAATAAAGAAGTTATTTTGTCAACTAACACATTCGAGAAATTATTTAAATAATTTTCAAAGATTTTAAAACATATAGTTCTCTTAAAAATTTAATCATTATTATTATTGTTTTAAAAAAAGAATAACATTTTAAATCATTCTTGTAATTAAAATTGTATAAAACTATAATATATCAAACGTAGCTGATTTGACCCATGTTATTTATTCAAGTAGTTAATACATAATTATTTAAATAATTATTCAATTAATTATTTCTTTTCACATTATTCTTTGTTAAATCAATTATTATGAATTAAATTATTTAATTTCACTAATTAATTCATTATCGTTCTCAATTTTAATTATTTAGTTCACTTATTCCATCTATAATGAAACAATACATAATCAATTATATTATTTTATTTAATTTTAAATCCCAAAATCTCACTTGAAATTCTAGTTCACGTTTAATCATTAATCTTATTGTTGAACTTAATTTTGGAATAAATACGTTTAGGTAACTTGTAAAAGGAATCATTGGAACATCATTTAAATTCTTATTATCACCTTATATATATATATATCATATGAGTTTTCATGCCCCTTTTTATATTATTTCACACCTTTTTGGGATGAAACATATTAAACTTATCAACTTACAATTTAAACATTTTTTACTTGTAACGCACCTGCAGTTCATACTTATTTTTCTCATGGTTATTTGTGTTATTGTGAGTTTTATATGAGATACATTATATGTTGACAAGCCTATTTGGTGCTAAAGCCTGGCGACGTCATAGATCTATGGGCATGACAAGCCTATTTGGTGCTAAACCCGATGTATTGTCGGCTCCTAATGACGTATGACTTGTTTATCATGGGAACCGAGTACACTTAGCTAATCATTATAAACTTGTAATCTTAATCTTGGTCAAGGTTTGATTGTAGTTATATGTGTTATATAAACTTGCATAATTCATAACCATTGACATGAATTGCTACTTGTAAATCTTTTAACATATTTATGTATATTAAACACTTAGAAACTTACTAACTTTTATAGTTGACCTTTTTTTTATAACATTTTCAGAAAATGCTCAAGTTTGATGTCATCTCTTGAAGTTCTCACATCTAGGATTTGTATCTAGATAATTCAATAAACTATCTTGGATTATTTATCTTATGTTATGTTTGTTTCTTATTTGAGACTTATGGTTGTAATTTGCATTTAAAACTTATGATAATAATATGTTATTAAATGATAGTGTTATGTGGTTGTGAACAATCTTGACCCTCACATCTTGACGATTCCTCGGTTAAGGTTGGAGTGTGACAAATCTTTTGTGTTTAGAGCATGGCTGGTGGTAGATTTTCGAAAGCTTCACGAGGTGGGGCCGTGGTGGCGTGGTGCTGGACCACAAGTCATTAGGAGACGAGATAAGACCGGTGAGATGGCTCATGAGAAGCCCAAGACCCATCACGAGGAAGGTGGTGATGAGAGTATAATCTAAGGGTCTTGGTGAAAGAGGCCGTTGTTAAGGAGGTTCATCAAGTCATGTAGGTGATTCTACCATCTGTTCGGGACTGAAGGTATTAAAGTTGTGAGGGAGGATGAGAGGACTCTGAGAGAGGAAATGATGAGAGAGGAGAAAAGGATTAACCGGAGATTGTGACGGGTGTCTGGAGCGATGATGAGGAGGAACAAGCTGTGCAAGAAACAACACGAGGCTATAACTATGAGCCTTTCAAAGGTGTAAGCCCCCAACTTTTGATGACAATGGGAATGTTGCTGCTGCTCATCGATGAGTGAGAGAAATGGAGGCTGTTTTAGAGATCAGCGAATGCAGGGAGGATCAAAAAGTGAAGTTTTCTACCCACTCATTTGTGGATTCAGACTTATGTTGGTAGGACAATATTTTCCAGGCTGAGGGTAGCAGGGAAATTGAAAGGAGGAGGTGGAGTGAACTAAAGAAGCTGGTGATTAAGGAGTTTTGTCCTCATAGGGAACTCCACAAGAATGCGAGAGAGTTCCTATAGTTAGAGGCGGGAACCATGACACACGAGCAATATACGACCAAATTCATTAAGATGGCGAGGTTGATGCCAGATCGAAAGATTAAGAGGTACATTCAAAGTTAACCGATGGATATCTATAGGCATATGATCACCACCTGGCCAAGTACTTTTAGGTCGGTGGTTGATTTGGCAGGGAGGCTGTATGGCGAGAGAGAGAGGTGACAATGCTAAAAGTAAGCTAGACAGGTGGTGGTGATAGGAACCAGAATGGGAAGCGGTTTGGACGTGGTAGCGTCACTCCAAACAGGAAGAGTGCAAGGGTGGATGATTGGCGTGTAGTTATGTTGGGTTAAGGGATGAAGTTGTGTGGTAAATGCAGGAAGGATCATACGGGAGAATATAGGTGGGATTGAACGCCTGTTTGAAATGTTTGAAGCCTGGTCATATGGCCAAATAGTGTAGGGTTGTAAGTTGATATAAATATGGTGAAGAGTGTCATATGAGCAGGGATTGCAAAAAGCTGAGGGTTGAGAGTTCCAGATGAAAGAAGATGGCTGGAAACAAAGGGCAGAAAGCAAGTGCCAGAGCTTTCATAATGACCCGGGAGGAGGTTAGGACGGACCCTGATTTTATGTCATGTACGTTTCTAGTAAACCAAACTCTTGTTTTTTTGTTATTTGATTCTTGTGCTAGTAGGAGTTTTATTTCTACTACTTTCTGTTAGAAGTAGAAGTATTGAAGAGCCCTTTGATGTAGTACCTACCAATGGTAGGTTTACCAGGATTTTTGATCTCATAGTAGGTTGTGGCCTAGAATTAGAAGGTCAAAGGTTTTCTGCTAGACTATTTGTGATGACCTTAGGTGGGTTTAATGTAGTCCTAGGGATGGACTGGCTAGCAGCATATGAAGCAAATATTATGTGTCGCAAGAAGATGATCTGATTTATAGTGCCTGACTGGAGTTTGACAATCTACGGTGATCAAGTAACTATGATACAAAAGGTGATTTTGATGGCGGTGACGGTAAAGTACATGAAGTGTGGATGTAGCTCCTACCTAGCTTATGTGAAGGATGTGGACACATCAGCACCAAAATTATCCGACGTACCGGTTGTGTGTAACTTTCACAACGTGTTCCCATAAGATTTACCAGGTGTGCCACCGGACCGCAAGATCAAGTTCCAGATTGACTTGATACCTGGTGCTCAACCTGTTGTCTGGGCACTGTATCAATTAGCTCCAACTGAGATGAAGGAACTGATGGTTCAATTGCAAGAATTGGTAGATAAAGGGTTCATTCAACAAATTATATTTTCCTCGGGTGCTTTGGTCTTGTTTCTTAAGAAAAAGGATGGTAGTATCAGGATGTGCATCGACTATAGCGAGTTAAACAAGTTGACAATGAAGAACCGATATCCGCTGCCAAGAATTGATGATTTGTTTGATTAGCTCCAAAGTGCTAGTTGGTTTTCGAGAATAAATCTTTGATCTGGCTATCATCAACTAAAAGAAGGGCAGGATATTTCTATGACAGCTTTTCGCGCGCGCGTGATGGACACTACGAATTCCTCATTATGTCCTTTGGATTAACTAATGCGCCAGCTGCCTTTATGGATTTGATGAATCGTGTGAGTCGACCGATGTTGAATATGCGTTTTGGTTCCACGAAGTTTAGTTTCTGGGTCACATGGTGAGTTGCGAAGGTATTATGGTAGACCCGACAAAGCTGGAAGCAATGAAGCAATGGAAGTATCCAAAGACGCCATCCGGGATATTATAAAAGATTCATCCAAGACTTCTCCAATACAGCTTCTCCATTGACTAAGTTGACTCGTAAGGACGTAAAGGTTGTTTCAGGTCAAGAGCAAGAGAAGGCTTTTGAATAGCTAAAGACAAGGTTGACACAACCTCCAGTTTTGTCATTACTCGAAGAAAGAGAAGACTTGGTGGTCTATTCGAATGCTTCTTATTCGGAGTTTGGTTGCGTGTTGATGCAACGACGAAAGGTTGAAATTCATCCTGACAGTTGAAATTCATGATGCTAATGAACCTACTCATGACTTGAAACTAGCGGCTATGGTGTTCGCAATGAAGATGTGTAGGCACTATTTATATGGGACGAAGTGAACTATCTTCATAGACCACAAGAGCTTGAAGTACTTCTTTGAGCTGAAGAATTTGAACATGAGGCAGAGGAGATGGTTGGAGCTCATCAAGGATTATGATTGTGAGATCCATTACCATCCATACAAGGCCAACGTAGTGGCGGATGCCCTTAGCTGAAAGGAGAGATCCAATCCAATCCGGGTGAAAGCTTACCAGTTGCTGATGACCTCCGATGTGATGAAACAGGTCAAGGAATTCCAAGATGAGGCATTGAAAGAAGATCACTCTGAAAGGATAAGAGGTCTAGTCATAGAGTTGGGTGACAACACCTCAGAGTTAGGACCCATTTTAGATGGATGTGGATCCCTTGTTATTTAAATCTATGAGGGTGAATCATGGATGAAGCTCATAAGACTTGATACTCCCTTCATCGCGGTGCCACTAAGATGTACCATGATATGAAGAAAGATTATTGATGGCCGGGTATGAAGCATGAGGTAGCGAAGTATGTGAACTAGTGCCTTACTTGCTTAAAAGTGAAGGCGAAGCATCATAAGCCATACAAAAAGATCCAATGTTGGATATACCCAAGTGGAAGTGGGAGCATATTACCATGGACTTTATCACAAAGCTACCATGTACCACAAGGGGGTACAATGCTATATGGGTGATAGTTGACCTCTTGACGAAGAGTGCTCACTTTCTGCCGACTCATGACATGTATTCATCTAAGAGGTTAGCGAACCTGTTCATCAAGGAGAATGTAACTCATCATGGTGTATTGGTGTCTATTGTGTCTGATTATGACATCCAGTTTACACCCAAGTTTTAGAAAAGATTACATGATGCTATGGGGATGATGTACATATTAGTACGGTTACCATCCTCAAACATACAGTTAGTCGGAAAGAACCATTAAGACGCTAGAAGATATGCTTCGGGCATGCGTTATTGATTTTGGAGGAAGCTGTACGAACACTTACCATTAGCTGAATTCTCCTACAAAAACAATTATCATGCTAGCATTGATATGCCCCATATGAGATGTATTACGGTAGGAGGTGCAGAACGCCCGTATGTTGGGGTGATATTGGACATAAGGAGCAGGGGTGTGTTGGAGAAGATCAAGGACTTTATGAAAGCTGCTAAAGATAGGCAAAATTCGTATGCTGACAAGAGATGTAAAACGATTGAATTCGAGGTGGGCGATAAGGTTATGCTGAAGGTTTCACCTTGGAAATGTATCATTCGGTTTAGAAAGCGGAGTAAGTTAAGCTCTAGGTATATAGGGCCTTTCCAGATCATTGATCAAGGTATATAGGGCCTTTTCAGAGGTGGGATCGACATCCAGATTTTAAAGTCTACCTTTTTCATAAACTTTGTCTCATATCCAAGCATATATATAACTTTACAACGGTTCCCCCTCTTTTTTCTTCCACTTGAACTAAAATTCTCTAACCTAAATTACGTATAAAACCCTTTTTATTCTTCACATCCTTCTTGCTAAAGCTTTAGAAAATGGCCAACCCTAAACCCTAAACCTAGCTAGATTTTTCATTGCACCTACTCAGGCAACATAATGAAGTTGCTCTATTATCGTCTGAGTTAGATCCTTGTTTCTCAAACATTTTCCGCTTTCTCTCTCAATCATCATACCTCAACGCACTCACAATAGACCCTCACTATATAAAGAACAACTACTGGAATTTTAGAGGACCTGCCAAGAGTTTATGTTGGACAGTGAGAAGGCACTGTCTGCATCGGTGAAGGTGAAGACTGTTTTCATCACACCAGCCACCATCAATCTTGATATGAGTTTGGATGTTGAAAAAGACAAACTTTCCTTCCACAAAGAAACTATCAATATGTCATTCAGGCTGATAGGCTACGAAGGGGACTACACAGTGAGGGCCTTCAAGAAGGGCATGGTCTTTTTTAATGGAACTACCTCCTCTTGTAATAATTCACTCTTTATCAAACAAACATGGATGGTAGGTTCAAATTCTATAAGACCTATCCTATATAATCTGTGGGATGGTCCAAGGATCAAGTTCAAGTACTCTCAGAGTATTACATGTTCCATAGATATGTCAAGTATATTTTCAACTATGAATTGAGCTCATAGTTGAGGAGAATAGGTAACACTATTAAATTGGAACTGATGAAGCCCAACATGTGCAAAATAATGAGATGTATCACTGTGAATAGGGCCCATGCACCTAGTTCCCATGCGCCTAAGTAAGGCTCATGCGCCCTAATAGTGCCCATGCGCCTAAGTTGCCCATGCGCCTAAGTGTTGATACGCCTAAGTAAAAGTTCATGTGCATGAATAGTTATCATGTGCCCGCATAGTGCTCATGCGCCAAAATAGTGCCCATGCGCCTAAATGCCTTAGAAAATATTCTGAAAATTCTAGGATAATGGAGTGTAGAGGCTAAGACTTGGTATATTTTAAGTGGTGATATTTGTTGATGTTGTGCATGTTTTGTCCTATTTTTTTCATGCTCCTTATTACATATTATTACGTGGCTTTACATGGTGTGTTTATGCTCTTGTACGTAAAGTATTATGTTTGAAGCCAAAGATCAAAGATAACGAAAAGTGGAACATAAAGAAAGAATGAAAGTGTTGCAAGCAAAATGAAAGGAGGTTCACAACTCATTAAGGGGTTGTTAGCTCAAGTGTGTGTGGTTTCGCTAACCCATGAGGTTGCACACAGGGGTCTAATCCTTGTGACTGACCAAACGAATGGGACCCTTATTGTTTGCCCCAGGTACTAAGTCAACTTCATGCATAATGTTAGGGTTCTATTTATAGACTTCGGCGGGCTAGTACAAGCTTCGTGCACAATGTTCGGTGTATAGCAAATGGAATTGGTCGAGATGAAAGTGAAAGATAATGACGAATAAACGAAGTGTATGATGCGTATGAAAATGAATGATGATGAAAGATAATAACAAATATTATCTATGTGTACGAATGATGTGTGATCACGAAGGAAAATAAAGGAAAAGTTTTAAACGAAAGTAAAGTATTTTTATTATAAACTTGAACTCACTTAACAACGTTGAATTTTATGCATGTTCAGTTGGTAGGTAATTGTTGCTGAGGGTGGCACGAGGGTGGAGCAGCTTGGCGAATAAACACTAGCATCCATTTTATGACGTTTTTGTTGTAATGCAACTAAATGTTGTTTTGTAACCTTGAACAGCGATGTATTATTTGACAAAAGTAATTATTAATGCATGATATGGTTTTTGTTAAATTATTCCGCTGCAATGTTTTATGAATTATAATGTGTTTTAGTTATGATGTGAAATGAATGTCCAACTGTAGGAATTCTGGAAATGGGGCCTTACATGAGACTTCTTATGAAGCAGTTATAGAGCAAGAGAAATCTATAGCCCATGAACCAATGGCTGGTGATGAGGGAGAAGACTTCAGTTATATTCTCTCACCCCTATAATTCTTTTGATGAAGATGATAGGAGTATGCAACAAAGGGTGCAAACATTGACACAAACCAACACCTACTTGGTCTCTAAGGTTGGTTACCTGGAATCTTAGGTGGCTACCTTATAAAGGCATGTTCTTAATCTGCAACTTAAGATAACCAATCCGAAGGGCAAGTTACCTTAGAGGCCTGCCAGGTGTGCTCAATAAGGTCCATAAAAACATGTGGATGTGATGGACCTAACAACTAACTCACCTATGCAAGTGGGTGATGCTACCAAAAATAGGAAGAATATCTTAACTACAATCAATGAACCTAGGAGTACCCAACAGAGTATGGACATTGAAGATTCACAACCCTTACTTGCAATAGTCTAGACTCAACAACCTCCTCAGGTCTACATCAATATTGATGCCTAAATTCGAACTTTATTCGAGGAGGGAATACCAAGGATTATCCTGCTAATAGCCAATAGTAGGATGGGAGTATGCCAATGATAGAAGAGCCATGGTCCTCTCTAGATATCATGTTCCAAAAGAAGTGTTCAATTTTGAAACCCTATGATATTATGAGAGTTTTTCTCTAATTGACCTGCCATTATCTTACGAATATAGAGAGTTTGAGTACGTCAAGCAGCTGGAGCAAGAAATTCTAAAAGAGAAGAAAGCTGCTAAGAGAAAGATAAGAGAGGAAGTTGCTAAGTGAAAAGCCACCATCAGAGCTAACAAAAGAAGTCTGCTCACAGAATGAAGATGGTGAGCTTCTTGAAGCTGTATGACTTCTCCAGAATAAGACTTGCTCCAATGTCTCTATCAACAATGGTTGAGCATATTCGAGGGATCAAGTAGAAGATTAAGAAGGGCAAGCTGGTAGACTTGCATTCTCCACCAACTCAAGCTACAATTGAAGCTGAGGTTAAGGTTGAACCCAAGAAACAACACAACATGGACCTAGTGCTGAATAACATACAACTTCAATTCTGACCCACAATAGGGTCCTGAACCCTTTTCATCTGAACATGTGAACGGGAAGGACCCAATTGAGAAGGATAAAGAAGGAATAATTGATGCTCGAGATCAATCTTCTTAGTTTAAGTACTAAAAGAGTAAGAGGATGGCCACTAGAAAGGACATGAAAGAGAAGTCCAAGGTATCCACCTCTATACCTTAGGATGAGTCAGAACCTCCTCAAGGTGAACAAGAAGAGGATTCTCAACCAACTCCATTACAAGTAGAGCCTCTTACTACTGAGAGGCCATCTTGTCCTGGGCTTTCTCTATGAACCCAAATATACGGTATGTCATAAGAGATCAAGGAGGTCAATACATATACTTCTGGCAAAATATGCTTGACCATCCCATGCATGATCTCTTTGACATGAGGAAGTTATTTGAGAGTTTGAAGAATTCGGACCAACTAATAAAGAAAGGAATAGTCTTGATTCTGATAAGGGCTGTAAACAAATGAAGATTAAGAGTCAAAGTCATTCACAAGTTTTAATAGGATCAATCTAGGGGTTGTTTAAGAGTAATCTTAACGCCAGATGCAAACCAAAGTTCTCCTAGCAAGCATACTAATATACAAGGAAGTTATTTCTGAAGATTTGATAAATGCAAAAATAAATTCTCTAAGTGTCAAATCTTCCAAAGCCAAAGATTAATTGTTCTAAATCCAAAGATAAAGTCTTCCGAAACTTCAAGACAAAGTCTTCCAAAGTCAATAGACTGATTTCTTCAAAATATAGAGAAAACATGCTTTATGTAACATACTTTTAACAAAAGCAGAACCACTTTTCGCTGCCATCTCTGATGACTCACCAACTTATATAAGTTGTTGTATCTCTATATTTTTGTCAACTGTAGATTAAGGTCTTTGATTTTCTAATTTTTCACACTTGTACTTTTATCCTTTTTATAATATATTAGGATGTAAGGTATGGCATGTCATAGTCACTACTCAAAAGGCAATATGCCTTTTAACTTTACATTGATCATATTGTCTAGATTAGTGTTCTAGCTAGCCTTCAAAGTACTAAGCCTTGTAACAATTGTAAAACACTTAAGAGAAATATACATCATTCTTGAAAACCAAATACTTGTGTTCTACTTGTGTTCTTAATTTTTCCTTTGTTTTATTTGTCGGTTCCCTATTTGATTGTTAATTGTTAAGCTCTCCAACCTTGTGAAATTATTGCATCAACCTTAATCGGTCCTGTAATTGGTATCAAAGCTTTTTAGGCTATTAATTGTAATATCTCACTATCTTTAATCTCTTCAGTTTCATAAAACACTTACCTACTCAAATAGTTTCACTAATCACTCCTGATGACTTTGACACTTGATGCCAAAGAATGGAAAGCTTCATCAAGTCTTAAGGCAGTAGGATATGGAGATGTTTTGTCTTAGGACCTCACACCCAAGCACCACTTCAGCTATTGTTGGTAGAGGATGATTCCAAAGGAGGTGGTTGACTATTCTAAGGATGATTAGAAGAAGATTGATATAGGTCAAAAGGCCATGACCGCTCTACAAACTTCTCTTCTGAAATCTATCAGGCTTCAAGAAGTGCAACTCTGCAAAGTAGATCTCATATGCATTGAAGGTTATGTATGAAGGGTCTGAGGAAGTTAAAGAAAACAACAAGGAACTCGTGAAGCAATAGTTTTAGAATTTCTCTTACAAAACTAGTGAAACTACGACTCAATAATACTTTAGGTATATTGAGATTGTAGATACTTTGATGTAGGGACATTGTGAGGAAGTTCATGTTTTCTCTTTGAAGACAATGGACACACTACTGTGTGGCCATTAGGAGAACTAAAAACCTCTCCAGAAGAGAGATTGCTATAAATTAGTATTCTTCAACCACGAACATGATAAGAGTATAATGTAAGTATCACTTGGGTTAATGCAATCATAATTGCATCTAATGTAGAGGGAATTGAGTGGGTTGTTCATTTACACTAATTTATCATTTTAGAATTTTTTTCATTTTGTTTGTAAATTACAATATCTTATATTTATAAAATAGGGAGGCTTTGACTGGAGCTTTTAGATAGAAGATGTTTATCCAAATCTACCATTGATGGCTGAGATGATATAGCCAAGGTAGTAGAATATCTTTGTATACCTAAATGCATTGCTATACTAAACATTAGTTCCTATAAGTTGGAAGTGAGATCTGACCTAGAGTCTTTGAATATTTTAAGGTTGATTTTTGAAGAGAACAAAATGACTATAAACTAAAAATAGAATATTTAAAGAAAGGTATTTCTACTCTTAAGCATGAGCGTATAGATTAAAGGACTCAAATTAAAAATCAAATTACCAAGTTAACTGAATGGCAGAGTAAGCTTGTGATCAGCAAAAGCTAGGAAAGAAAAGTGTGTTCTTGAAGAGGAAACCTTCAAGAACATTAAATCCTCATCCTTGCATGCAAATATATATTATTAAAACAGGTAGGGCCTAGGATCAAGTGAGAAAACTCCTCCACACAAATTATTATCTCTAAGTTCTCACAAGGTATGAAACTAGTGAAGATGGGTTGCCCCTCATTGACCCTATCCAAAAAGAGGATGAAGGTGAAGTGGAGATAGTGAAGGATGAACCGGAGTTGAGTGAGGAGGTTCATCCTAAGAAAGGTCAGTATACTCCTAGAGTAAAGAAAGAACCAAGGATGGCCAAGTCAGCTAGAAAGAATCTGATTAGGCCTACTAAAAGAAAATCAAAGAAAGCCTAAAAGATCAACCCCACTTTAAATCCCAAGCATAAACAAGTCTTTATCTCTGCTAGGTTTGAAGTGGTGAAAACAAAAGACTCAACTATGGACTCTAGTACCAGGAGTTCAAGTTCAAACTAACCTTGTCAAGAGAAGAAAGTTGAACAAAGTGCACCACTACTACACAACCTAAACCATCCAGCTCCACGAGCAAGCTTTTCCCTCAGAAGCCTGTTACATTATCTATGAAGATGAAGAAGGAAGTGGAAACAAAACAAATGAAACTCCTCAGAAGAAGATCCTCGAAAGTATGCCTTTTGAATGCATCATATGTGATGATACTACTCACTTTTCTAAGGATTGCATCTACAGTCCTAAGAGTACCATCCACCTTAACATGAAGAAGACTTTTAAGAGGAAGAAAAAAATATATTCGAAAGGAAAATTAGTTTCCTATAGAAGCTCCAAGTCGAACAAGAAGAACATAGGTGGAAAACTGTCTTTAGAAGCAAGTTTGGTCTTAGAAGAAAGGAATGCTTCTAAAGCACTGAAGGTCCGCTATAATGGATGCAAAAAGCTTCCGAAGGATCAGTCCTCTAAACTTCCAAAGTCATCAAAACATCTGAAGTTTTGATAGCCAAGTCTAATCTTTCAAATATGGTATGGATGAGGAAAGAAGGCCATGTGACTATAGTTTCTTCATCAACAAAAAACAAGGATCCTTAAATCTTGACAAATAGAGATGTACCATCCATATTAACCATCTTTTTTCATGTCTAGGAACAACTGATGAAGAAGAGAAATATATGGATCATTGATAGTGGTTGTTCAAGCACATGACATGCAATGTATTTTTTCTTCAAAACATTGAGAAAATAGATAGAGGGTGAGTTGATCTTGGAGGAGAATCAGGTGGTTACAAAAGTAGAAAAAGTAGAGTAACAAATTGTAAGCTCAACATTAAGAAGGTAATTTTTGTCAAATAGCTTGGATACAATGTCTTAAGTGTATCTTAATTTAGTGACCAGAGATATAACATGTTCACTGAGCATGACTGCATTGTCTCAAGCTCCAGGTGGTCATTCTTAAGAGCATATCCTTCTTAGAGCCCCCAAGAAAGAGAACACGTACAAGATGGATTTGTAGGAAAACTCCCCATCAGGAGAAATTTCTTTCTTTCTATTTAAAGACAATAGTGATGAGTCTTTCCTTTGGAATAAAAGTGTGTGCCCTGTAAACTTTAAGAACATAAATAAATTAATTAAAGATGATTTGGTAACTGCAATGCCAAAGATAGAGTTTACAAGGGATGACCATTGTGTGCATGTGTTATAGGAAAGCAACACAAAGTGTCTCACAAGCCAAAGGAAAAGAACTCCATCACTACTCCCGTACACTTATTTCATATGTATCTCTTTGGCACCATCAGTCTAATGAGCCTATGAAGAACTTCATATTGTCTTGTGATCACAAATGACTTCATAAGACGTACTTGAGTCTTCTTTCTTAGAAGTAAGGATGAGACTCTTGATATCATGAAGAACTTCATTCTAATAATTGAGAATCAATGTGATCACAAGACCATGATCATAAAATATGATCAAGGAATTAAATTCAAGCACCAAATCCTTGATACATGTTATGATTAAAAGAGTGTTACAAGACAATATAATGCTCTTAGAACACCTTAACAAAATGTTGTCGCTGAAAGGATAAATAGGACACTTATTGAGGTTGCAAGAACCAAGCTCTTTGAATCTAGACTGTCCATTACCTTCTGGGTAGAGGCAGTCAACACTATCTGCTATGAATTGTGGCACAATAGAGACATTTCATGGTTTCCTTAATTCATTTGTATTTCCATGAACCATCTTAAATACCAAATATCATGTAGCCAAGTTGTTGTGAAAGTAGATGATGCAAACTTCATTGGATACTCATCTCAAGCTAAGGCTTAAACTGTTTACAATCTCAGAACTAGAGTAGTTGAGGAGTCAGACAATGTGACCATTAATGTGCACACTCCTAATGTGAAAGGTTCTAGTCCTGATTGGCTATTTGATCTTCATTTAGTTGGCAACTATTATAACAAATCTTGTGAAGATGTTTCAGGAATAATAGGCAATGCATCGGCTGGATATCCCAATCCAAGATTCGAGCTGAGAAGACCAAACGATAGAATTTCTTCAGCTCTATAGGTAACAAACCCTACAAGGAAATCCTATGAGAACAACTATGTCAAACTCTTCAGTTGATACATCTGAGGTGCCAACCAATTTCATCAATGAGGCACAAACTTAATTAAAGGATTTTCCAATATAAGAGGAGATGGGATGGAGATGGGGATGGAGATAGAGCTGGTGAAAGTGATCAAGATTTTATAACCCTTACAGCCTCTCTACTAAAAACAACATCAATGATGTCACACACTCTCTGGATCAAGTTACATTTGATAAGTGTGTTGATGTGGTGGGTGATACTCAATCACTAGATCTAAATTTCACTAGTTTAGATTTTTCAACTCAACTTGCTATGATTCCTTAACTAAGAATCCTTAAGTCCCATCCCACCACAAACATTTTTGGAGATGTTGAGACTAAGGTGAGAATTAGAGGACAAACCTATGACAAAAATATTTGTCTACAATCTTGCTTCTTCTCCTAGATTGAGTCAAAGAAAGTTCATGAGCCTTTGAAAGATGGAAGCTGGGTTGAAACAATGTAGGAGGAGCTACTTTAATTCAAAAGACAAATGGTTTGGAACATATGTCCTCTTCCTTATAAGAAGATGCCAATAGGTACAAAATACGTTTTTAGGAACAAGAAGGATTATAGAGGACTTGTCATCAATAACAAGGCAAAACTAGTTGTTCAAGGGTACACTAAGGAACAAGGGATTGACTACACAGATTATTTTGCTCCTATGGCACGACTTGAACCTGTTAGGATATTCCTTGCTTTTGTTGCATCCAATGATTTCAAGGTCTACCAACTTGATGTCAAGTGTGCATTTTTATATGGAGTTATAGATGAAGTAGTATATTTCAAGCAACCACTTATCTTTGCAGACCAAGATCATCCTAATTATGTCTACAAGCTAAACAAACATTTTATGGGTTGCATCAAGTTTCAAGAAAGTGGTATTAGACACTGTCACACTACCTAGTCCAACATGGTTACAAGAGAGGTGTATTAGACAACACACTCTTTATTAAAGGAACATGGAAATACTTGATGCTCGTTAAGTTTCTGTATATGACATCATCTTTTGGTCAACTAATGAAAAGCTCTACAAGGTTTTTGAGAAGCTAATGAATAATAGTTTTGAAATGAGTTCCATTGGGGAACTAAATTCTTTCTAGGAATTCAAGTGAAGCAGGTTCATAATGGCATCTTCGTAAACTAGTAAAAGTATGTTCAAGACATACTAAGCAGATTTCATTTGACTGAGTGTAAGGTTGCTAAGACTCCCATACCTAGAAACCACTCCCTAGGACATGGTTTTTAGGGGGAGTGTGTTGATGAACATCTTTACGGGGTTATGATTGGGACTTTTATGTACCTCACAGCCAGCAGGCCTGAGATCATGTTTTCCACATGCATATGTGCAAAATATCAAGCCAACCCCAAGATATCACACCTGGTTGCTGTCTACAAGATTCTAGATACATCAAAGAAGCTCCCAAACTAGGACTTTAGTATTCAAAGAAATCTGATTTTAATCTGTATACATATACAAATAATGACTATGGTGGCTGTAACATTACTATAAAGTCTACATTAAGGGGATGTCAATTCCTTGGTGATAGGATAGTCTCATGGTAATACAAAAAACAATGATGTGTGTCTACATAAACTGCTAAAGCTGAATACATTGTTGTTGGTAGCTCATGTGCTTTGTATTTAGAATCAAATGCTAGACTATGTATTCAACTTCAAGGAGACTCTGATCTACATATACAACAAAAGTGCTATCTCTATCATAAAGAATCTCGTCCGGCACTAAAAGAGCACATCAACACGAGGTATTATTTGGTAAGAGATAATTTGAATATTTTTTATTAAACTGGTCAAATTTAACATAAATGAACAATATGCTAATTTGCTTACAAAATATTTTGATGAAGAGAGTTTTAAATATCTTGTATCAGCTATTGGGATGATAACTTTTAATATATTTTCCTAAATTATTTTCAAGATTGTTTTTCAAATAAGTGTGTCTTTAAAGTTTTCTAATTTATCACTCTTATAAGCCCTATTTACCTTGGAAGAATTTTTTTCTAAAAATATACTACTTAGAATTTAAAGAATTAAAGATAGGTTTTCTTTTGGAAGACATTAAATTAACTTAAGAAGAAAATTATGTCATAAAAACTAAAAACTACTTACTAAGGGATTTATTTTCACAAGAAATTCTGATATATTTTCTTAAGCTTAAATATGCTTCTAAATACTTAAATGTTTTGAATTTCAAATTTTTTCCAAAAGCAATCAAGTATCGGAACCTTTATTCATACTTTAAACAACAATTCTAAAGTTTAATATCATTTGAAACCAAATAAGTCTCAAAGCAAAATTTCTCTAAATACTTTTTCTTTCGAAGCATTTCTTGACAAACTAAGGAATTTCTTTTGCAGTCAAAGTAGCTAAAACTTCTGAAGACAAATTACCTTCGAAAGATTTTACACTTCCAAGATAACTACCTTTTTGGGCACTTTTTATAGGTGGGACTGGCATTCGGATTTAAAAGTTTATCCTTTTGTAATAACTTTGCCTCAAATTCAATAATATAAATACCTTTTTCAACTAGTCTCTGTCTCACTTCTTGCTCTTCATCTACCAAACTTCTAGCCCTAAATCACCCATAAAACCCTTATTGTTCTTAAATTTCTTCTTTCTATAGCTTCATAAAATGGCAACCCTGAACCCTAAAACAAGCCAAACTTTTCTATACACTTACACAAGCAACACAATCAGGTGCTTTGTTGTTGTATGAGAAATATCATGGTTTCTCAGACGTTTGCTACTTTCTCTCTCAATCATCATACCTCACCGCACTCACAATAGACCCTACATTATATGATGAAAAGCTGCTGAAGTTTTGGAGGACCTACCAAGAGGTTATCTTGGATAATGAGAAGTCATTGCCTGTATCGGTATAGAGGAAGTCACACCAGCCACCATGAACACTCATATAAGGTTGGATGATGAAGAAGGAGAACTTTCCTTCCCCAAAGAAGTTGTCAATGGATCTATTCAGCTAATAGGATAAGAAGGGGACTACAAAGTGCGGACCTTCAATACGGGTAAGGCCTGTTTCCGATAGAAATACCTCCTCCATCTTATAATCCACTATTTAACAAATAAACATGGAGGAAAGGGTCAAATCCTGAATACCTATCCTATATAGCCCATAGGATGGTCCGGGGGTCAAGTTTAAGTACGTTCAATTTGTTTACACAAACTTGCTTGCTAACTTAGACTCTTTAGCGTACTACATGCTCCGTATATATGTCATCGCATTCTTAACTATGAATTGGGCTCACAGTTGAGGGGAGCATGTAACACTCTTAAACTAGGACAGATGAAGCCGTCATCTTCATGATAATAAGGAAAACCATTGCTGGTGTTTCTATGGCAGAAACATCCCTTGTCCCAAAAATATTATAGCTCCCTGCTCAATGTGACAATTTGTCAGCACCAGCCAATGTTGAACCCGCACCTTTTTCATCTTTACCACCAACATAGCCACATATGACCATCACCTACCATAGAAAATCCAAATGAACCCCTGCATAGTTTATTCAAATTAAGCAGGCCCCTATACACTCACCCGTGAAGGAGGTAGTGGAACCGAGAGCTCTCACATCCTGAAGAGTAGGCCACTCTAATAATTTCTTTGATCAGTGCTGAGGTTACTCATGCTCAGCCTCATGAGCTCATTACCCAAACTGCAAGCCTTCATACTAAGTCTTAAAACTCAGGATGAACAACCTTTAGGGGAAATGTTACCATCACTGGCCTTTCGACTTAAACCAACCAATCCCTGACCTCTAATTCTATGATGATGAGGATATGGGATTTAGTAAATACCATGAGTTTATCTTCACCTCTCTTTTTCAATGAGAGAAGAGTTCTCTTGATAGACCCATATCAAGCCCACTCTTACTTTGGAAAGTGATTACATCATTAAGACCTTAACCATGGCAAACCAACCGCTTGTCACTTCTCATGAAGCTGTCATGGAGCAAGGGAAATCTAGAGCCTAAGAACCAATATCTGGTGGTGACGGATATGACTTTGGTTATGTTCTCTTGTCCCCCATGATTCATTTGATGAAGATGAGGGGAGTCTTCAACAAAAGGTGCAATCATTTTCATAAACCTGCATATACATTGTCTCAAAGGTTGGTCACCTTGAATCTTAAGTGGCTACCTTATAAAAGTAGGTTCTTACTCAACAACTTGAGATCACAGATCTCAAGGGCAAGTTAGTTGAGAGGTCTGCCAGGTGTGCTCAACCAAGGCCATAAGCACCTGTAAATGTAATGGACCTAACCTCTAGCTCACCTATGCAAGTGGTGATGCTACCAAAAAGGAGAGAAATTGTTAACTACAATCACAGAACCTAGGAGTACTACTTTGAGTATGGACTTTGAGGATTCACCACCCTCACTTGCAATAGTCCACACTTAACAACGTCCTCAGTCTGACATCAATATGGATGCCTTAATTCAAAATTTATTTAAAGAGGGTAAACCAAGGGCTATGTCTATCCCATCCTATCTTGGTGACAATGCAATAGTAGGATGGAGGTATAAATATGATAGAATAGCCCTTGTACTCTCTAGGTATCTGGGTCAGTAAGAAGTGTTCAATTTTCAAATCTTGAGATACTATTAGTGTTTTCCTCTGGTTAACCTGCCACTTGCCAACCCAATTCTTAACAGGCAAGGTGTTAGGTTAGCTGATAGTTACCAACTAAGGGTGCTTGAAGAGTTCAAGAGAAGATCATATCTATATAGATAGAGGCTAGTAGGAAACACTATTAGTCAACTTGATACTGAGGTAGACCCTTAAATTAGCTTCAAAAAGGAAACCTCAGTTAAAGGCCTAGCAAAATAACATGAGAGCCTTGAAACTGCAACTGCTTCAGCACCCAGTAACCTTAGTAAGACACCATCTGATGAAGGTATCTCATAGCCTCTCCCTGGCTATAGCTCAAGTGCAGCACCAAGTCAAGACGACCAAAGCTCTATCCATCCTGCGTCACACTAGCCAATGATTGACAAAAGGAAGAGGATTTTTTCCTTTGAGGACATTGAGGTGGTGAAAAGGGAGAGAAAGTGGAAGGTAAGGAGAGAGAACAAGAGAGACCCCAGCTTCATTCAAGCTAGAATCAAGGTTGCCCCTATGCCAAATACTCTTGAATATAAGTTAAGGGTAGCCAGATTGAATTATCTTGGGTCTAAGAACTATATTATTGATGAAATAATCACTTTTTCCTTAGATGAGTTGAATGATCTGGTCAACACTAAAATGTAAAAAGAGAGGAAGGATATTGAAGCTACAGAATTGCTCCTTGAGATCAAAGAAGAAAGGAAAATAAAAGATTGTATAAAGCCCTTTATCTCTCTCCAATTCAAAAAACCTGAAGTAGAGACTGTGGTGCGGAACAAGAAAATCAAGTAGGCAGGGAACAAGATAGAAAAAAATGATAACCTACTTGAGTTCCATGGGTCTCTATCATGTAACAACCCTACTCCCTCTATCTTATGAATACATAGAGTTTGAGTACCTTAAGCATATTGAGCAAGAAGTTCTAAAAGAAAAGAAACCTACTAAGAGCGAGATAAGGGAGAATGCTACTAAGTCAAGAGCCACAATCAGAGCCAATGAGAAGAAGTCTGCTAACATAATCAAAATAGTGAGCTTCCTGACACAGTATGGGTTCTCTAGAAGGAGACTTGGTCCAATCTCTCTATCCACAATGGATGAACATGATAGAGTGTTCAAGAAAAAGATTAAGAAAGGTAAGCTGGTATACTTGCTTTGTTTACCAAGTCATGCTGCACCAAAAGATGAGGTCAAGGTTGAACCCAAGAGACAACACAACTTGAACCTAGTGTTGCATCACATCTAGTTTCATGTTTTGACCCACATCATGGTCCTGAACCTTCTTCTTCTAAACATGTGAAGGGACTTACCCAACTGAGAGGGATAAAGAAGGAACAACTGGTACTCAAAACCAACCTTCTCAATTGAAGTATAAAACAAGGAAGATGATAACCATCACAAGGGACAAGTAAAAGAAGAAGAAGTCAAAGGCATCCACATCTACACATCAAGAAGAGTTAGAACATCATAAGGGTGAACTAGTAGAGATTGCTTAACTGAATCCATTTCAAGTAGAGCCATTTACTACTGAGAGATCCATCTTGTCCTGGGCTTTCTTTACAAACCTAGAGATATGGTCTGCCATAAGATATCAAGGAGTTAAATACATATACTTCATGCAAAATATGCTTGACCTTCCTCTGCATGATCTCTTTGACATGAGGAGGTATTTGAGAGTCTAAGGAATCTGGACCAACTGATGAAGAAAGGAATGGCCCTGAATATAATAACGACTGTAACAAATGAAGTTCAAGTCTCAAAGTCAACCTCAATTTTTGGTAGCATCATCCTAAGTGGAGTTTGTAAGAGTAATCTTAGAGGCTGATGCAACCCAAAGTTCTCTGAGCAAGTACTAAAGTACCAGGAAGTTACTTTGAAAGATTTGACAAATGTATAAAGAAGACATGTTTTGTCTCACATGCTTTTAAAGTACAAGGAAGTTACTTTGTAAGAGTAATTATAGTGTAAGATATTTCAAAGCCAAAGAATAACTCTTCCAAAGCCAAAGATGAAGTCCTCTGAATCCAAAAGATTGATTTTTCCGAAAACACAGAAAACATGTTTTCTTAACAAAAGTTGAACCGTTTTTTGTTGCCATCTCTGATGACTCACCAACTTATATATGTTGGTAATAACTCCATACTTTTATCAACTGTAAATTAAGGTCTTTAAGTCTGTAATGTTCAACTCTTGTACTTTTACATTCCACTCTTATACTTTTGTCCATAGAATGTGAGTTGTGGCATGTCATAGATACTAGTCAAAAGGCAATCTATCTTTTGACTTTACATTGATTTTGTTTTCTAGATTAGTGTTCCAGCTGGCCTTCAAAATATGGCCGGTTGTAGGATGTAGTATAAAGTGCTCATGTATGAGTTCTTCAGACTAAGTCATGTAATAGTTGTAAAACACTTAAAAGCAATATACATCATTCTTGAAAACCAAATACTTGCATTCTGCTTGTGTTCTTACTTTTGTTATTTGTTTTATTTGCCGGTTCCCTATTTGATCAAGTGTTAAATTCTCTAACCTTGTGAAACTATTGCATCACCCTTAACCGATCCCGCAGAAGTCAAATCAAGTTCATACGACCAACAAAGTTAGATCTAATTGTATTTCACTTGAAATTGTGCAAGTACAGATATGCAGATCCAAGTATTCACGAAAGCGCAACATAATACATGTGAAATGAACCCCGCATACAAAATTATTCAATAGAAATAGTTCTCGCATGGAAATGTTTATCTTCCCGTAACAACCTTTAATCATATGCAGATTGATTATGGAACATTCTAAACACACTTCTGAACTATTCCATCAAAATAAGCATAGTGATCACCAAAATCACACTACAAATCACAAATAAAACATTTTTATGAATTGTTTAAACCGAAACCAAAATAAAAAAACAGCCCATTCTTCTCACCCTTGAAATCGATCCACTATTGCCCTAACTCATCAAAAACACTCAACCACCATTTTTCGCCCCTCTTGCCTAGAAAATCCACAAAAATTAAATCAAAACAACAAGTCTCTAACCACATAATCCTTTATTGAGTGCTAAAGCAACGATAGAAGTTGCGAAGGACATAAAAACTAATCTATTTTATTTAATAAAATCTAGCATCAAATTATAGTTGTGGAATAAAAAAAGTGATCAAATGTATGATGAAACTCAATATGTGATCAATGAATAAGAAGTCAAAGGAAGCTTAGAAGACCAAATAAGCTAGATCTGTAGGCATGTCATTTGAAATTTTGCAAGTATAGATATGTGCATCTAAGTACTTGCGAAACTTATCATAATACATGTGAAATGAACTACGTATATAAAAATGTTAAATAAAAGTAGTCCTTCCATGCAAAGGTTTATCTTCCTATTGCAATTTTCAAACCTATCCAGTTTTGATTCTATAACCTTCTAAACACATTTATGAACTAATTGAATAAAATATAAGCATAATGATAAAATCACAATAAATCATAAACGAAACATTTGTATCTATTTATAAAACGGATACCAAAACTGAGTACGAGACCACTCCACTCACCTTGAAATTGATTCACACCTGCCTAAACTCATCCAAAACACCAAACCACCACCTTTAAATCCTCTTGCCAAGAAATTCCACTAAAATTAATCAAAACGACAACTCTCGATCCACAGAATTATTAATTGAGGGAAAAGGCAACGATAGAATTTGTAAAGGACTACAAAACTGCTTCTATTCACTTAATAGAAATTGAGAATCAAATTACAGTTGTAGAATGAAAGTGATCATATGTCAACTATGAAACTCAATGTATAATCGATGAATAAGAAATAAAATCAAGTTTAAATGACCAACAAAATTAGATCTAATTGTATTTCGCTCGAAATTATGCAAGTACAGATATGTCAACCAAGTATTCGCGAAAGCTCAACACAATACATGAGAAATGAACCGCATATACCAAAACATGAAAATAAAATAGTTCTCGCATGGAAAGGTTTATCTTCATGTAATAACCTTCATTCCTATGTAGTTTCGTTTATGTAACCTTCTTAACACACTTATAAACTAATCTAATCAAATATAAGCAAAATGATCACTAAAATCACACAAAAAATCACAAATGAAACAATTGTATCTATTGTTTAAACCGAAACCAAAACCAAACATGAGACCACTCCACTCACCATTGAAATCGATTCACTCCTACCCAAACTCGTCTAAAACACTAAACCACGGCTTTAAACTCTTTTTCATAGAAAAATCCACTAAAATAAATCAAAACGATAACTCTCTATCCACAAAATCCTTTATTGAGCGCTAAAGCAACGATTGAAGTTGCAAAAGACCATGAAACAACTCTTATTTACTCAATAAAAATTAATAATGAAATTACAAATGTGGAAGAAAAGTGATCAAATGTCAAAGATGAAACTCAATCTGTTATTAATGAATAAGAAGTCAAATGAAGCTCGCTAGACCAACTAAATTAGGTCTACTTGTATTTGACTCGAAATTATGCAAGTACATATATGTGCATCCAAGTATTTGCGGAATCTTAACATAATACATGTGAAATGAACTATGTATACAAAAATGATAAATAGAAATAGTTCTTGCATGCAAACGTTTATCTTCCTTTAGCAACATTCAATCCTATGAAGTTTCGATTATGGAACCTTATACAAACGCATGAACTAATTTAATAAAACAAAAGCATAATAATCACTAGCTAACAAACGCATTGTTGAACTTATTCAGAATTTTCAACAAATGAGCTAGGAACTCGTCTACATTAACCACCAGCTTGTAAAGTTGAGCAACCGCACTTTGCACTACCCCATTCCTAGACTTCCACATGAAATGTGTGGAGGTGTCTTCTAGGATCATTTCATAATGTGTAATGTGTGTTGGCATGAGATTTATTGTTTTGTAGTTCTAAACTCTCGATTGTTAACGTATTGTGTAAGTGTAGTCATTGGGGATCCAAATGGTCATTTGGTTTGTTTTAGTTATCTTTAGGACTTTAATCGTACCTTTCTTAATGATTCGAGACAGATATAAATTAACCGGAAAAGCATGTAATGTAAAGGAAAATGAAGTCTCGAAAGTATCTCTCTGACAAAATATTTGGTCTGACTTGGCAAGGCCATAACCTCTTAAATGCTTAACCAAAAAACGAGATTTTGATGTCAAAATTTATCTTAATGTTTTAACTTTCCAATGCATATAAGCAGGCGTGTTAATATGTAGATTTGGACCCCAACAGAACAACAAACAATAAGTTGTCCAAAATGTTGTTGCAGTGAAAATAGTTGGGAAAATGATTTTTAAGGGCTGTTATGGTATGGTTAGAGCCTATTTTTTATTTGTAAATTACTTAGAAGTTGTAGTTGGTCATTATGTAGTTTTTATGATCTATCTAGATGTCTTAATGCATGTACAAGTTGACACGTAGGAATCGAATCTAGTGGTAATAACCTTGATCATAGTTGAATACAACCTCTTAATATCATTATTTAAACATAAATACATTGTTAATACAACTCCGACCAATCTCTAGCATACCATATTACCGGAAAACTTTTGTAAATGAACATAATGATGTAATCTAAAATTAATAGCATGATTGACTTACCAAACTTATCAATGAATCCTACGTGTATATATATGTCAGAAGCACATTAGTTTAGTATCATCACTCTGGACTATGGAATTTCTAAACCACCCAACAACAACTATTAGTTCTTGTAGACTCTTTTCCCTTTTAAGTGCTTTTCGGGGAGAAACACGCTTGCAACAACAATAACAACAACATTTGAATCATTGCTTGATATGTTATGTATGTTACTTTAGTATTGCATGAGTTTACCTTATCAATATCACATGCTATATTCCCCATTTCACCATGAAAATCAATTAACTCTTAGATAGAGATGCTGGAACATATGGATACTACTATCAGGTAGCACCCCAATTCTTTAGACTTGTTGAACGCAATCAAGAGTCACGTACATTGAATGTTTATTTCTAGAACAATAATAGCCAATACTCGTGATAAGTATTGGAGTGGTTTTTAGGTATTCTCATAGCTATTGTGTTGGATTAATTTGTGTTAGATTAACAAGACTTTAATTGGTAGATGGTAAATGTGGAATCTAAGGTGCTGCTTGTTTTTTTACGAAAACATCTTCCCCACCTCTTCATCTACGCACACGCAAACACGGGAAGAGGTTTTGATTACGCAGACTGTTCGTTTTTTGGAAGACGTTTTATTAAAAAAACGTCTACAGGAAGTCTGCATGGAGAAGATGTGGACCTATGTCTCCTGAGATCTTCTAACCTCTTCTCACCTCCGTCACCTCCCCCACCTCCCCCCATCAGCCACCCCACCTTCCCCTACTGGCCGGACCACCGCTGCCCCACCACCCCCACCAGCTGGACCACCGTCGCCCCACCACCCCCACCGGCCGGACCACCGCCGCCCTACCACCCCAACCGGTTGGACCATCACTGCCCCACCTCCCCCACCGGCCGGACCATTGATGCCCCCCTCCAACCTCGTTCGCCGACCGCCTCCACCTCCCCTACCTACGCCCCACCTCCCCCATTGGCCTGACCATGGATGTGTATATATGTTGTATCTACGTATGGATGTGTGTGTGTGGTACAAGTCCAAGAAGACAAGTGTTAAAAAATAGGGTTAATCTATTTACAGAATATTTTTTACCATTCTGCAAATGTTAAAAACAAACAGTCTTTTTCTTGCAGACTGCAGACATTTGGTCCACCTCTTCTGCTGCAGATGTTCGCAGATGTGGTCCGCAGATGCAGACGTTTTCCTGCAGAAATAATAAAAAGCACCTATGTTAACTAATTACTAACAAGACACAAATACTCAGAGTAAATATAAATGCACAAGTTATTACATTTTCAAAGTATTCACTTGATTAATCATTTGGCTACAAATGATATAATTGGAAGATAAACCAATGGCTTGAAAAGCTTGGCTCTACTATACAAGTGTGAGGACTTTATACTTTTAGATCTATATAATAAGAATAAACTATTCTATGTTAAAAATGTACAACAAGATAGACAATCGACACATCAGTGTTAGGCTACTTCAGTACTATGTTGTCTCCAAAACGCAGAACACAACAGTCGTCGGTACCGGTAGTCTTGTCTTGTGTAACAGTTGATCAGTAGCTCATAGAGTTAAGTGCTAATCAGTAGCAGTCAATTGTTAGCTCTTTGGTTCAATGCTGATCAGAAGTTGTTTAGCATATATTAATCGACAATCATTTAGCATATGTAATTCAGCAGATGATTTAACACTTGGGAGAATTCGGCTGTTAGTAGCAAGTGAACTCTTAAGTTGTTGGTAGCATCATCCTCTTCATAGATTAACAAAGTCCCCCTAGGATGATACTACCAAAACTCTATCCTCATCCTTCTAGCATTATGATTAACTATAGTTCAAACATGTATCATCTTCTATATTTTAAGGGTTTTCAAGAGGTAGATTTAGAAAATCTTTCATGTTGTGCCAAGATAGTCTAAAAAGATCATTCTCTTTCACTTTACTTTATCGACACTGGTATATGTTAGGCAAAAAGTATTGGATGAGGAATTGTAACTCCAATGTGTAATAGGGTCATGAATACACAAAGGAGTCACATGAAAAACTTCCTATTCTTCTCTTTGCTCATCCTAGTTTCCAAATTTTATTTTCAGAATAGCAACCATGCAACTGTACTTGCATAGCATGCCTTCGTATTCTGATATTAACTGGTACATTCTCTTCAAGTATTCAAGGCTGAGCTTTAGAACTTCCAACTTTAATAGAAGAAAGAATTTCCTTTCTCTTTCTTCTTTGAAGTAACTCTCAGCTTTCAAGTCATAATCCCTTTTGATTATGGTTCTATCATCATTATTTGATCCTTCTTCCTCTTTAGATTCTAAAAGTTCTTCTTCTTACTCTGGATGATCTAAGCCACATCTGAGTCTATCGGCAACACTAGTGATGATCACTTTATCTGTTGAATCATTAGATCGACTTTGAGAAGGAGATTTAGCTATTTCAAAACCTTGTTGGACAAATGGAGAATCCTACATAGTAGCTTAGTAGGTGGAGAAGTAGCAATAGGTGATTGTGGTTGGTGCTTAGGAGTGGGTTAAGCAGATGGAGTTTTCTTGGTAGCTTGAGGATCTAGTTTTTTTATTTCTTTGTTCTAAAGCCTGCCTTGATTTTTCTATGTGAGATTTGGAAATTCTTAGCGGTACGTTTTCTACCTCCCCCGCCTCAAAATCATTTTCTGGTTATGAAGTAGGTATTCATTTTAAGAATACCAGTTGGTATCTTAAACCAATTTAAGAATATTAGTAGGTTCCTTGAGTAAGCCACTCTTCAAATTATTGATCTTGTTATGAAGTAGGTATTGTTTTTATCATATTTCCACCCCCACTATAAGATCATGTGTTAATAGTAAAGTTTCAAATATCTTTTTAATAGCATCAGCTTGACTAACGATAGTACTTTTTGTAGTAGCACTTTAGATTTATCATTCCTACATCTCAAGATATTGAAGTACTCAGTAATTTGTTTGAGGATGTCAAAAGGGCAGATAAAGTATAACATTTTCATAATCATAGTACATGATTCTCAATTTTCCCTCTTGACATCAAATTTCTTCATCTGAGCGACATATCTAGCAGCCAACATCTTTGCTCTTTTGATTATCTTCTCATCTACTTCTGGGTCAACAATCCTTGGCTTTACATATTTCTTAGGTGCATTTTCTTCTTTGAAAGGATTGAGGAAATGGGCTAACTATCATTCGAATTTGTAGATTCGGAGTAAGAGGATGCTGGAGACTTAGTCGGCTGATGGGAAGGCCTTTGAGTGACTTTATTTTGGTATGTTGTCTATCCTATTTCTCCCTGGCTTCTTAACTTTGGAAGCTATCTAGTTGTAACCCATTGTATGATTCCTCTTATATTTATATCAAGAGTTGACATACTCATTTGTCCTACTTGTTTAACAAAAAACCATAATACTTGAGAAACATATTCATTTGTTACTTATCCCTTAACTGTTGTTGAACTTTTTCTCCTTGTTTCTTCTTTGATTCATCTCTCTTTTTTCTAGCTAACTTATTGTTTTCTGCTTGTTAGTGTGAGTTGCAGCTATTAGTTTGGATTTAATTTTAGAAGTGCTCCACTCCATGACCTTATCAAAATATAATCCCTTCAACTCAAGTTGAGCTGCTAGGAGACATTTTTCTTGATCCTTCTTTTCTCTTTTCTCAGTGGAGGTCATGGGAATAGATTCGACAGTCGTTGTTATTAAAGCCTATCGATTGGTTGTCCTTTGGGTGCTTTTGATATATGGTCGGGATGACTTAGATAGCACCCTTTTGAGAACTTTGGCTTTTCGTTTAGGTGGAGCTTACGATGTTGTACTGCTGGGTTTACCACCATGGTTGAATTCTCTCATTGTACTTCTGGCATCTTTGAATTCCTTTAATGAAATAATATTCTTATTCACAAAAGATTATTGAGCTCTACTTGCCTTTAGTTCCACAACTTCTTAGTCATCAAAAATCTAGCCTTCAATTTCTATGACTCAATATTAATTTCCTCTTTAGCAGTCTTATGTCTTTTACCTTAGAGGTAAATATTGCAATAGGTCTGATTTCTGAAGGTCTAATGGTTACACATGATGCTTCATCGGCTGACTTGGGATCATCGGTAGTTTTATGAGCTCTCTCAGTATCCTAAGTGACTTCTAGGCAATCATTTTTCACATTCACCATAAAGTGAACTTGGATTTCAGCTTTAACCTCTAGTTGACAAAATATCACCTCAACCGATTTATTGAGTTCAGACTTAATGTGTCCTTTTGTTGAAGTTGGGCTGGTTTAGCTTCAAGAGTCACCCCATGCCTTTCTATGTCATATTTCATGGTTTGGGTACCTCTTGTGTAAACCATCATTCTATGTGAGAATTTATCTGTGAAGAAGCCTTTGTCTAGTATTTTTGGCAGTTACATTAGCAGCTGATTTGCCCATCATTTCTACAGCTTCCAATAGCACTTTTAGTATTGGTGCTTCTTCTTTAAAAAATTCCTTGGGTGAGGCTTCAAGTCCTAGCACAAGCTCTCTATGTGATGATTCCTCATGAGATCTCTTTCTTTTAAGAGAAAGCAAGGGAGAAGTGATGGATCTTTTTATCATTTCTATTCTCCTTTTCCAATTTTAAATAATATGTGTAACGTGTGTATATATATATATATATATATATATATATATATATATATAATATATATATTATAAAAATTCAAGCATTTTTTAAATTTTATAGAAATGATTATCATCTCTAGAATAACTACACATAATAGGGAAGTGTTGATACATCATGTTCATAGTTTATGTTCTTAAATGTAAAAGTCTTTCATTTCTTACACATATGTAATGTGACTACTTAATGAAATATGATATGTATCTTGATGTTTATTTGTCTTTGAGTATTTCATATTATTATTATATTTAGTATAATTCATATGTTTGAACATCATATATAAGTTTGAGGTTGTTGTACATAGTTCTAAGTCAATAATTATGAGAAATGCGTTCAAGTTAGTCGGGTGGTTATTCATGACCATACTTATAGACCATACGCACGAATGTATCATATTTATGGACTAGTAAAACGACTAAACAAGAGACTAGATCAGTCATATGACTGAGACATAAGGTTAATTCAGTTGCACGACTAAACCTTTAGTCGTGCGTATGATTCAACCGCATGAGTCGGTCGCACGACTGAACCATGCTAATGGTTCAGTCGTACGAAGGAAAATGAAAACCTATAAATACCACATAATTCGTGGAAAAACCCTAGCTATCCAGAGCGCTCTAAGAAGCCTATCCAACTTCATAGTTTGTTCTTGATCTATTTCTACTCATTCTTAACGTTTATTTCTTCGTTAGATCGTTCAGGTTGTCGTTCTCACTGATTGGATCACCTATCAAATAGGATTCCACACTATTAATCTGGTCTCACACAGAATCCATTACTACTTTGTACGAAAATGGTCCTAACAAGTGGTATTAGAGCTTTGGCTTGTGATTTTGCGTGGATTCAATTGGTTTTGGTGTTAAAACTAACGTTTTCAATCAAAAGAGTCACATTTTGCTTCAAAAAGTGTTTTTGATGATTGCATGCGTTAAAGTTTTGATTTTTCATCAAAAGGCAGATTAGGGTTTCTATAAAATTCATATTTTGTGTCAAAGTGTTCAAATATTCGATTTTCATACACAACAACCTTCAGTCGCACGATTGGTCCATTCGTACAACTAAATCCATTCATATACTCTCATTTGTACGACTGAACTCAGTCATTTCTCTCATTCGCATGGTTAAGAAACTCCAATCGGTCGATTACAATCGCCCTGCTCATTCGCACGACTGAATCCAATCGCCCGAATGAATTCATTCGTATCTTTCATTCGCACGAGTGACCCATTCGCATAGCTCATTTGCACGAGTCAATCTGTCCTGTTCTAAGTTTACCAAGTTTAAAGCAATAGAAGACCAGTTTGCTACATTCATTGCTAGAAAGGACTCGTGTATCCAGAACCTTCTACTTCTGGATAATGAGATTGGAAACCACAACAAACCGCCAAAGCTGATAACTTTGGATGAATACCCACAGTGGAAACAGCGGTTTGAAATCTACTTGAATGGAGTTGACCAAACCTTTAGACATCCATTAGAACTGGTTACACGGTACCAATCAATGCTAATGGAGTTAAATTGATTCTGGGAAGAATGAGTGAATCCTAAAAGACTATGCATAATGCTGAAAAGAAAGTATATGCCTTGTTGGCTCAGTCTATACCTATGGACATATTTCATCAACTGTCTGAGAACAAGTAGTCTAAGAAATTATAGGAGGTCTTGGAAAACAGATACGAAGGAAATACAACTCTGAAAGCACTGAAGGCAAAAGATCTTAAAAGGAATTTGACAATTTCTCTCCGATTGGGAATGAGAGCGTGGATGATATCATTGATCGATTCTATCATCTGATGAGTGAGTTGCACACTCATGGCGTGACCACATCCATGGAAGATAAAGTCTCTAGTTTTGCTCATGGTCTGCCAGACAAATGGGATCCATTTGTGTCTAATCTGAGACAAAATGACACTCTTGCTACTTTAGACATAAATGATTTCGTATTGAAGTTAAGGGAGGAAGAACTGCGTATGAAATACAAGTCAAAGAAAGGATCATATGTTTAGAATCCTGCATTATACGACTTAGTTCCAACTCCGGCCACTTCAAGAGCACCGCTACAAACAGCATTTGTGTCTAGCTCTTCTGCTCCTTCCCAAAGCAGTGCATCAGGTTCCATAACCTCAGGGTCATCTAGAACCCAATACATAGCTCCTGAGGCAAATATTACCAAGTTGAAGACCGAGAATCTCAGAAATGTCAACTTGCTCGTAGTCCTCATCAGCAAGATGACAGTTTCCAATCTTACCAGCAACTAATCTATCATAAGATTGAACAATAGCAACTAGAAGGTCTAATGTGTCACCTAAGGTTACACCTAAGATTATCAGTGAACCTAAAGTTAAAACCATAAGCTAGTCGTCTGTTTACCACGATCAGGCGTTACACAAAACTAGTTTATGGAGGAAAAAAAAAGTAATGTGTCTGTTACTGAGAACAGAAGAAGAAAGATGTGCCCTCATCCTCTAAAGGATAGTGGGTTGAGTTGATGATATTTGATACCTCCAGGACACCCAAGTCAGTTAAGGCTTGGGTCCCAAACCTAAACTAATCAATTCCTTTATATGTGCAGGGTGTCCGCTATAGTGCTATCACTAATACCTGTATTATTGATAGGGGGCTTCCAGGCACATGACAGAGAATTCATCTCTCCTTCTCAACGTCAAGCAAATTAAAGGGCGACACGTATCATTCATTGGGAATAAAGAAGGTTACATCACCGCTCAAGGCGAAGTGGGAAACGAGAAAGTGAAGTTTGATTACGTTCAGCAACTGCAAAACAACTTGCTTTCTGTCTCCAAATCGGTGATAAGGGATTCAAGGTTGTGTTTGACAACAAGAAGTGCTACATGTTAAAGAAGGAGTATGTCATCAAGAAGGATAAAATTCTAATTCCAGCTTCAAGATATAATGATCTGTATGTCTTGGCTCTATCAAAAGCCTTGACAACTGAGTCTACTGCCCAGTGCTTCTTATCAAAGGTATCAGAGAGGGATTCAGTCTCCTGGCATAGGAGAATGGGACACATTAATCCCAGAAGATGAATCATCTGGTTCAGAATGATTTGGTGAATGGAGTTATAGTCAAGAATTTCTAGTTCCCAGATTTCTGCGTAGCATGTAAGAAAGGAAAACAGACCAAGAACTCTCACAAAGCAAACGAAGTTAATTCTATGACATTCCTCTCGAGCTTCTACACATGGATATGTTTGGGCCAGTCAGCACAAAGAGCATTGCTGGAGATAGTACTGCTTTGTAGTAACTGATGATTACTCAAGATTCTCTTGGGTGATGTTTCTAATATCCAAGTTAGAGACATTTGAATCATTCAAGCATCTAGTCACTACATTGGAATCACTCTACAAGCTGAAAGTAAGAAAGATTCGATCAGACAATGGACACAGTTCAAGAATAGTGGATGGAGGCATTCTGTCGAGAGAAAGGAATTGTTCATAATTTACTTCTGCTTACACTCCACAGATGAATGGGGTTGATGGACGAAATAATCGGAGCTTGATGGAGACAACAAGGACAATGTTAGCCGACTCTAAACAGCCTATTCAATTCTTGAACGAGGCATTGGCTAATGCATGCTACACTCTCAATCGAGTCTTAATGGTGAACGTCATGGAAAAACGTGCTATGAATTGCTCCAGCAACTTAAACCGAACTTAGAGTATCTAGAACCATTTGGAGCACCATGCATGCCATTAAAGAAAACTCAGAATGGAAAGTTTTGTAAAAAGCAGAAGAAGGTATCTTTCTCGGATATAGTATACCAGACAAGAGATGTTTTACAAACTCAAGGGTCAGGTAGAAGTGTGGTGGCAATGTTGATGTCCAAATATACACCACCTCCCTTGCTGGCAAAGGACCTTCCTTCTTGCAGGATCGTTCAAGGGCTTGAACACAATTACAACACAACAACACAATGAGAAGATTAACTAAACGTTAATCAAACAGTGAACTAGGTAACCAAAGGTGATGCAGAGAACACAAGTAAAGCAAGAGACAGAACAAGAGAGTATAGTTTTCAAGGGAGCAGTATATTGCTTTCTCAGTTCTTTTACAAGTGTTACAAAGCATTACTGAAAGATACAAGAACTTGGAATACTTATACTACAACCTACAGCCGGCTATACTATGAAAGCCAGCTGGATACAATTGACTAGACACTAACAAAATCAATTGTAGGATCAAAAGGCATATCTGCCTTTTGACCTTGTGACTATGACATGCCATAGCTCACATCCTTTACATTATAAAAAGGATAAAGTACATAAAGTGGAAAGTTTCAGACTCAAGACCTCAATGTACAGTTACCAAAAGCATGGACCTTTTCACCAACTCTTGTAAGTTGGTGACTTATCAGAGACGCAGCGGAAAAGGTGCTTTATGGAACAGTACATCAGATAAAGCATGTGTAC
Source organism: Flaveria trinervia (assembly GCA_025506515.1). Taxonomy (NCBI): domain Eukaryota; kingdom Viridiplantae; phylum Streptophyta; class Magnoliopsida; order Asterales; family Asteraceae; genus Flaveria; species Flaveria trinervia. The sequence continues at coordinate 33,895,991 of CM046448.1, forward strand.
TAAAAGTCTTCGGAAGAAATCTGTCTTCATAGGTTGAAGCTTCGGAAGACTTTGTCTCTTCAAGCTTCGGAAGACTTCATGTTAGGCTTCGGAAGATATTGGTCTTGGCTTCGGAAGATATTACACTTAGAGTATTTTCTAATGCTTTGTGTAATTCTTCCGAAGCATTCTTCACTTCAGTACTTAGTGCATGTTGCTGAAACACTTAGGCAGTTTTGGGTTGCATCAGACTTCAGGAATCCTTACAACTCCCCCTAGGCTGATGCTACCAAAACACTTAGAAGATCTTTAAATGTTTGTAGTCTTCAGAATAATCAAGACCATCCCTTTCTTCATTTGATGGTCAGGATCATCAAGACTCTCATAGTATCTTCTCATTTCAAAGAGATCATGCAGAGGTAAGTTGATTATGTCTTGCCGTGAGTAGACATTTTCAACACCTTGATCTCTGATAACATTCCATCTTTCTGGATTGGTAGAGTAAGTCCAGGATAAGATGGGTGTCTCGGTTGCTAGAGGAGCCACTTGCATAGGAGTTGATTGGGCTGCCTCATCATGCACTTCCTCAGGTTGATCTGATTCAGCCTGGGGTGTAGAGGTAGATGACTTTGGCTTCTTCTTTTTAGTCTTTGGTTTAGAGGCCATTTTCTTCTTCCTCTTTAATGTCTTTAACTGAGAAGACTGGTCTGCAGCACCATGTTGATCATCAGTGTCTTTCTCAGTTGGGTGTTCCATCCCTCACAGGTTCAGAAGGAGAGGGAGTTTGACCCTGTCTTGGATCAGAAGATGAAGTTTGCTGAGGCTCAGCTGGAGGTTCTGGTTCAGGTGTCTCTGGTTGTTCAAACTTGACCTCCACTTCAGGTGGGACTTGACTTGGAAGAGAGTGCAAATCAATGAGTTCACCACTTTTAATCTTCTGCTTGATTACCCTTATATGCTCATCCATTGTAGATAGAGACATGGGACCAAGTCTCCTTCCGGAGAATCCATATGACTTCAAGAAGCTCATCATTCTTTGTCTGTCAGCAGACTTCTTTGCATTCTTTTGAATGATGGCTCTTGACTTTGCAGCTTCTTCCCTTAGCTTCCTTTTGGTTGTTTTTCTTTCTTTGACTAACTCAAGCTCAAGTTGCTTTAAGTACTCGAACTCAATGAAGTCATAGGACAGGGGAAGAAGTGTATTTGCCTGATAGAACCCTGTGGCACTCAGGTAGTTTATCATTTTGATTCTATCCTCTTCTTTATCTACCTGAGGTTCTTGTGGAGCCACATCTTCCTGTGCAGGACTTTCTTGAACTGGAGAGAGAGTGGGAGTATGCTTGTGAAGTCTTTTCTGTCTCCTCTCCTCTTTGAATTGGAGAAGTAACCTTGCATCCTCTTTCTCCTTTATCTCTCTTGACACTTCCATGTCAGCCAGTTCATTCAACTCTTCTAAGGGGAGGGATGATTTCATCAACATCATAGTTCCTGGTCTGTAAATAATTAATCCTGACTGCCCTTTGTTCATCATTTTGAGTATTTGGTCTGGGGGCAGCCCTGATTGCAGCTTGCATAATTTTGATGACCCAGAAGAACTTTCTCCCCTTAGCCTCCTTTTCCTCTCTCTCTCTCCTCCTCAATTTCCTCAGGAGTCATTTCCTTTTCCCTTTGTCACCAACAGACCTTTGTGACTCAGGGTGGATTGAGGCTTGGCCTTCATTGCTTGGTGTAGCTTCCATGCTCTGGCCAGAGAGAGGCTGAGAGACACCCTCACCAGCAGGTGTCTCAGATGGAGTTTGGACCTCTGCAGCAGTTGTTGATGGTGAGACAGGGGTCTCAGGTTCTGCCACTGGGCCTTCAGCCAAGGTTTCCCCTATGAAACTAATCTTAGGGTCCACCTCAGCATCCAGTTGACCGATGACATTGCCTGATTGCCTAAGTCTCCTTCTTAGAGAGAACTCTGCAAGGATCCTGTCTTGGATTCTTTGAGCCAGCCTGTCAGCTTGTCTAGATTTGCTTGGTTGACAAGTGGCATGTTGACCAAATCCAGTCCTTCATAGAAGCTCAGGCTTTGGAACTGAAAGACTTCTTGTTGACCTTGAACTCTGTGAAGTATGAGGGCTCTTCTGTCATCATCATACCTCCATCTGATATGTAGTTGCCAGTTCCATGTGGTGGAGATGAGACAGCCCTTGGTATACCTTCCTCAAAGAGACTCCTGATGAGAGAGTCTATAGAGTCCACATTAATGTGAACTTGAGGAAGTTGCTGAGAATGCACAACAGCAAGTGAGGATGGTGAGTCCTCTATGTCCATTCTTTTTGAAGAACTCCCAGGTTCTGTGGTTGTGATAACTTTCTCCCCCTTTTTGGTAGCATCACCACACTTGCATAGGTGAGCTGGAGGATAAATCAGTCACTTCCACAGGTTCTTGTGTTCCTGGTTGAGCTCTCCTTAAAGGTCTCTCAGCTAGTTTTTCCTGCAGATATGAAATCTGGAGTTGCTGATCATTGACCCTGTTTTGCAGGGTAGTCACCTGAGATTCCAAGTGACTAACCTTAGAGACTAGATAGGTGCATGTTTGTGACAATTGTTGTACCTTTAGTCTCAAATTCCCCTCATCTTCATCAGAAGAATCACTGGGGGATGAGAGGATTGGACCAAAGTCCCTTCTCTCACCACCAGCTTGAGTTTCTTGGCTGCTGGTTTTCCTCTGCTCACTGGCAACCTCAGTTAAGATGCCAATGGGCTGAGTTGCCATGGTTGAGGTCTTAATGATGTAATCACTTTCAAAAGTGAGAGCCTCTTCCATATGGACATCCTGAACAGGTTCAGATGTGTCCACCTCAGTAATAGGTGACTGATGAGGGATAGACTGAGGAGAGTCAGAGGTACTCATCTCTCTTTGAGTAGGGGAGGAGAAGAGAGACTCATGGTACTCACTGAATCCTAAGTCTTCATCAGTGTAAAAGATAGGTTGGGAATTGGTTGGTTTAGATCCAAAGGCTGGGGATGGTAGCTATCCCCTGAAGGTTGTTCACTTGAGTGTTGAGACTCAGAGTGAAGGCTTACAGTTGTTGGGCTAATGAGCTCATCAGGTTGAGCTTGAGGAACCTCAGTCCTGATAGGTAAAGTAATGGGAGTGGTTTGCTCCTCAGGAGAAGTGGGAGCTCTGGAGTCCACTTCTTCCTGTAAGGTTGAGTATTGGGGGCCTGCACAGACTCAATAGCCTGAGCAGGGGTTCGTTGGGATTTTCTTTTGTAGGTGATGAATATTGGAGGTTGTGAAGAGGGTAGGAGAGCAGTAGGTGTGGGTTCAACACTAGCTTGGACTGCTATGTTGTCACCTTGAGCAATGAGCTCTAACATTTTTGGGACTAGGGCTGTTTCTACCCCTGAGAAGCCTACAGTTGGCTTCTTCATAATTTTAAAGATGCCGGGCTTCATCTGTCCCAGTTTAAGAATATTGCCTGTTTCCCTCAACTGTGAGCCCAGTTCACAGTTAAGAATGTGTTGAACATATCTAGGAAACATGTAATATTCTAAGGAGTCTAAGTTTGCAAGTAAATTAGTATAAACAAATTGTGAATACCTGAACTTGACCCCCTGAACCATCCCATGAACTATAAAGGAGAGATCCTCAGGAATCTGGTCCCATCCACCATGCTTGTTTGATAAGCTGTGGATAACCACATGGAGCAGGTATTTCCACTGGGATGAGACCTTCCCTTTCCTGAAGGTCTTTACAGAGAAATCTCCTTCATAGCCATCTGCTCGAAGGAATGATTAACCGCTTCTTTTGGAAAGAACACTTCACCTGCTTCATCATCCAGCTGAAGATGTCGGTTGATGATGGCCGGAGTGATGAAAATTGTTCTCCCCTGCACTGTGGCAGACAGTGCCTTCCCCCATCCATAATGACCTCTTGGCAGGTCTTCCAGAATTCAAGCAAATGATCCTCATATAGAGGAGGATCAATGGTTAGGGAGGTGAAGTAGTGAGACAAAGACAAGAAACGGCAAACCTCTGAGAAATGAGGATCTTTGTCAGAGCATAACAGAGCAACCTGATTGTGTTGTCTGTGTAGCTGCATGGCAAAGTGAGGATCATTTCTGTGTGTAAGGTCAGCCATTGTGAGGTAGCTCAGAGATGAAGAGAAAAGAATGGGAAGGAAATTTCAGAGAGAAAGCTTTGGGTTTTAGGTATGGAAGAAAAGCAGATGATAGAAGAGGGGGGAAACCGTTGGGTTTATATGAGAGAGAAGGATTTCAGATAAAGTTTAATGAAAGAGGATAAACTTTGAAATCCGTATGTCGGTCCCACCTCTGAAAAAGTAGTTTACCTTTTTGCTCAAAAAGTAGTTTTCTTGGAATTCTAAAAGCTTCCGAAAGTAATTTGTCTTCGGAAGTTGATTGAAAAAGCTTCCGAAGCTAAAGTGACTTCGGAAGAATTTTCCTGAGAGTCTTAAAGATTTATGCTTCGGAAGAGAAATAAACTTTTGGATGCTTTGTATAAGAATGAACAAAGCTTCCGAAAGTAATTTTTGCTTCGGAAGGAAAAAGTCCTTAAAAATGAATAAGTGTCTAAGTTGAGAATTTTAAGCTTCGGAAGATAAAGTTTGACTTCTTCCGAAGGTAAAATTTTTTAGACAGTCATTTTTTTGAAGACATATTTTTCTTCCGAAGGTAAAATGTTATCTTCCGAAGTGTTAGAAAATTTTCAAGAATCCAAGGAAAGTCTTCAAAAAGAGTTTTTCATTCAAAGAAAACATGAGCTTATGAAAGTGATGAACTAGACAACTTAGGACACACATATTTTAAGAAGAAATAATTAGAATTAGTTTTTAAAAATCTACTACTCAAAGTTAATCATCCCAATAGCTGATATCAGATATTTAAATCTCTGTTCATCAAAAGCTTTTGTGAACAGATCAGCATATTGTTCATCTGTGTGAACTTTGACTAGTTTAATTAACCCCTTTTCATAGTTATCTCTTATTAAATGATACCTGATGTTGATGTGTTTGGTCCTTGAGTGCTGCACAGGGTTCTCAGTGATAGAGATAGCACTGTTGTTGTCTATGTGGATAGGAGTCTCTTTGAAGTTAAATCCGTAGTCTAGCATCTGATTTTGAATCCAAAGCACTTGAGCACAGCAGCTTGCAGCAGCAATGTATTCAGCCTCAGCAGTTGATGCAGACACACAGGTTGTTTTTCTTGCATTGCCATGAGACAACCCTTCCACAAGAAATTGACATCCCCCAGATGTAGACTTTGCAGTCATGTTGCAACCACCATAATCACTGTCTGTATAGGCATACAGATGAAATTAGAATTCTTTGGATACCATAAACCAAGTGTTGAAGCACCTTTGAGGTATCTTAAAATCCTTTTCACAGTGATTAAGTGAGACATCTTAGGATTAGCTTGATATCTTGCACAAATACATGTAGCAAACATGATATCAGGCCTGCTAGCTGTAAGATACATAAGAGACCCAATCATAGCCCTGTATAAGTGCTCATCTACACACTCCCCCTCAAGATCTGGACCAAGAGAGTGGTTTCTGGCTATGGGTGTCTTAGCAGTCTTACAATCAGTCATGTTGAACCTCTTGAGTATATCTTGAATATACTTTGACTGACTTATGAAAATGCCATCTTCAACCTGCTTCACTTGAATTCCCAGAAAGAAATTAAGTTCTCCCATTGAACTCATTTCAAATCTATCTTTCATCAGCTTTTCAAAGTCTTTGCAGAGCCTTGAATTGGTTGAGCCAAAGATGATGTCATCCACATATACTTGAACTAGCAGAATGTCGTTTCCTTGTCCTTTGATGAAGAGTTCCATCTATAGTACCTCTCCTGTAACCATGTTTACAGAGATACTCAGACAGTGTCTCATACCACTTCCTGGGTGCCTGATGCAGCCCATAGAGAGCTTTGTCAAGCTTGCAGACATAATCAGGATGATCAGGATCTACAAAACCAGGTGGTTGTTTGACATAAACCTCCTCATCAATCACTCCATATAAGAAAGCACACTTTACATCAAGTTGGTAGACCTTGAAGTTCTTGGATGCAGCAAATGCCAGGAATATCCTAACAGCTTCTAGTCTAGCTACAGGAGCAAAGACATCAGTGTAGTCAATCCCTTCTTCTTGTGTGTATCCTTGAACAACTAGTCTAGCCTTGTTCTTGATGATGATTCCTCTATCATCCTTTTTATTCCTAAAAACCCATTTGGTTCCAATGGTAGTCTTCCCATGAGGAGAGGACAAAGGTTCCAAACTTTCTGTCTTTTGAATTGAAGCAGCTCTTGTTGCATAGCTTCAACCCAACTTCCATCCTTTAGAGCCTCCTCAACTTTCTTTGGCTCTAACTGGGATAGAAAACAAGAGTGAAGACAAACATTTGCTTCATGGGTTTGCCCTCTTGTCTTTACCCAGATAACATCTCCAATGATGTTTGTAGTAGGATGAGACTTGTGGATCCTTAGCTGAGGGATCACAGCAAGTTGCTGAGATAGATCCAAATTTGAGAAATTTAGATCTGGTCTTGAAGATTGATCCTCCACATTATCACACTTATCAAGATTACTTGATCCAATGAGTGTGTGACATCATTGATGTTATCATCTATGGTATGGTTATTAGCATCAAGAGATTCTTGATCACTTTCACCATCACCATTGTTATCTTCTGCAATTGAGATGTCTTTATCTGGTTGAGAGGCCTCTGAACTGGAATTGGAGGCATGCCAGATGTATCAGCTGGATTTGTCATTGTTGTGCTGATAGAAACCTCATTTGCTAAAGTAGTTCCAACTGGAGCTGAAGGTCTTCCAAGCTCAAATCTTGGATCAGGATCACCTGTATTTAAATTTTCTGCAGATCCTGAAACATGCTCACAAGATTTTTAAAACAGTTGGTAACTAAATCAAGATCAAATAGCCAATCCGGACCAGAACCAGCCACACTGGGAGTGTGCTCATTGAAAGTCACATTGGCTGACTCCTCAATGATTCTAGTTCTGAGATTGTATACTCTATAAGCTTTAGCTTGAGAAGAGTATCCAATGAAGTGTCCATCGTCTGATTTCTCAGCAAACTTGGCAACTTGATCTTTGGTATTCAAGATGGTGCAGGGACATCCAAATGACCTGAGAAAACCAATGAAAGGTTTCCTCTTGTGCCAAAGTTCATAAGGAGTCTTACCATGTGTCTTAACTACTAAGACTCTGTTTTGCACATAGCAGGCAGTATTAACTGCCTCTGCCCAGAAGGTGATAGGCAGTTTAGAGTCAGACAACATAGTTCTTGCAGCTTCAATAAGTGTCCTGTTTCTCCTCTCAACAACTCCGTTTTGCTGAGGAGTCCTGGGAGCACTGTATTGTCTTGTAATACCCTTTTCATCACAAAATGTATCAAGGATTTGGTTCTTGAATTCAGTTCCTTGATCACATCTTATGGTTTTGACCTTGTGATCACATTGATTCTCAATCTTTAAGATGAAATTCTTTAGAATCTCAGGAGTCTCATCTTTAGTTCTAAGAAAGAAAACCCAAGTGAATCTTGTAAAATCATCTGTGATCACTAGACAGTATAAGGTCCTTCCTAAACTCATTACACTGGTGGGGCCAAGAGATCCATATGTAATAAGTGTAGGGGAGTAGTGATGGAGTTCTTTTCCTTAGGCTTGTGAGATACCTTGTGTTGCTTCCCTTTCAGGCATGCAACACAATGATCATCACTTGTAAACTCTTTCTTTGGCATTCCAGTTACCAGATCATGTTTGATTAATTTATTCATATTCTTAAAGTTTACATGGCACATTCTTTATGCCATAGGAAAGACTCATCACTATTTGCTTTAGATAGAAAGCATGAAACTTCTCCAGAGGGAGATGTTTCTTGCAAATCCATCTTGTACATGTTCCCTTTCCTGGGGGCTCTGAGCAGGATATGCTCATGAGGAATGACCACTCCAGGCTTGAGAACAATGCACTCATGCTCAGTGAAGAGCATGTTATGACTCTGATCACAAAATTGGATACACTCAGAAGATTGTACCCAAGCTCCTTAACAAAGTTTACCTTCTCAATGCTGAGCTTACCATTTGTGACCTTGCCCCTTCCATAAATGTAACCACCTTCATTCCTCCAAAAGCAACTGGTCCTCCATTAATTCTCTCAAAATTATGAAGTAAGACCTATCGCCTGTCATGTGCCTGGAACAGCCACTGTCAATTATCCAGACATTCTTGTTTGTCTTGAGCTGTTCCTGCACAAAGAAAATGATTAGTTACATTTGGAAACCCAAGCCTTACTTGTCTTGGTTCAGTAAGTGTAATAGAAGGTAATGCAACAGTAATAGATCCTATGGTTGTACAGAGGGGATCTTCAGCTGTTGTTGATGGAGAAACCTCAGTCATTTGGTCTTTCTTAGACTTCCACACCACCTTTGGAGTCTTGGACTTGACCTTCAAAACCTTAGAAGCTTTTGGAGCTTCACAAGTTTTAATGACTGATACTTCGGAAGAATCTACAGTCACTGCAGCAGACTTTAGTGCTTCGGAAGAACTCCATTCTTCCGAGACCAACTTTGCTTCCGAAGGTAATTTTCCATTTACCTTCTTCTTTGATTTGGAGCTTCCGAAGGAAACAGACTTTCCTTCCGAAGCTTTAGACTTCTTGAGATTCTTTGAAGTCTTTGTATTGGTCATGTGGATAGTACTTTTAGGATTGTATGGACAATCCTTGGCAATATGAGAAGTACTTTCACACATAACACACAACATTTTCCTCTTCAAAGAAATCTCCTTTTGAGAGCAAGACTGGCCTTGGTCACATTCCTTTTTCACCTTCATCTTGGTAGATTCAGATACAGTTCCCTTGGGCTGTGAACTGTTCTTGGAATTTGATGGTCCAGGCTGTGCAGCAGTGGTACACAGCAGCTCAGTCTTCTTCTTTGTACTGAGATAATTTGAACATGAACCAGAACTCTTAGATAAGAGGCTTTGGTAGATGTCTTCAGTCCTTATTGCTTTGAAACCTGCAGAGATGAACACTTGTTTCTGCTTAGCATCAAAGGTAGCCTTGATTTCTTGAGCCTTCTTTGCTTTCCTTTTGCTCTTCCTGATCAAGTTCTTTCTCTTGGACTTGGTCATCACAGTAATTTCTTCTCCTCAGAAGGATAGTGGCCCTTGGAGGAATCCTCTTCTTCACTCTTCTCAGAGGGATTCCTCACTATCACTTCTTCATCATCCTCACTTACTGGATCTATGAGAGGAAGCTCATCTTCACAAGTTCCACACCTAGGAGATCTTACAGACAAGATTGTGTGTGGAGGAGCTATCTCATTTGATCCCAGTCCCTGTCATTTTGATAACAACCTTATTGTGTAGGGATGAGGATATCATGTTCTTGAAGGTCTCTTCTTCAAGAACACTTTTCTCTGCCAGGGCTTTGCTGATCACAAGCTCAGCCTGGCACTTAGTCAACTTAGTGATGAGATCTTGGATCTGAGTTCTAAAATCTGTATGTTCATGTTTTAGTACTGAAATAGTTTTCTCCAAGTCTTCTATCTTTAACTTGTAATCATTTTCAGACTTTCTAAAGTCAGATTTTAATATGTTTAATGACTCAAGATCAGATCTCATCTCTAGGTTGTAGGACCTGTATCTATTTACTTTAGCAATGCATTCAGGGATCAAAGATGTTCTAATACCTTGGCTTCATCATGGTCAGCCATCAATGCTTGGTTTGGAGAAGCATCCTCCACCTGAAAACTCCAGTCAATCCTCCCTCTTCAACAGCAACCGCAGCATGTTGCTTTGTCTTCTCAGCCTGAGGGGTATTGTTGGTGAAGTTTGGTCTGAGTTGTGTTTGACCCCCATTTGCTCTGGGTGCCTTACACTCCCTGGCGAAGTGACCCATAAGGTTACAATTGTAACACTTAACTTTGCTTTTCCAGGCCAAACTTACCACTGGTAGCATTGCTTGGAAATTTTCTTCCTGTCCTCTTGTAGATTTTCTTGGCTCTGTGAGTGAGAAGAGCCATCTGCTGAACTATCTCCATGTATTCCAGGTCATCTGGATGGATACAGTCTAGATCTTCAAGAGTGAAGAGATAATTTCCACAGCTTTCATCTGCAGACACAAAGGCTTGAGAAGAACTTGTCTCTTGGAATGGGCTTCCTTGAGTAAAGTTCTCCCTTGGTGTCTCCGGGAAGGTGATGAAAGGACCCTTTTGTGAGTTGTCAGGGTAGCAAAGGAGATGATGTTGGGGTTCTATGCTGTCCCTTTCAACCACATGAAGGGCTGAACCCATTTGATTGTTAGAGTTGCCAGATGAACCTTGTAAGTTCATCTCCATCTGGTATCCACTGAGAATCCCATATAACTCTGTCAGAGTAAGAGTTTTAAGGTTCTCGTCCTCTTGATTACCACACAATAGTGTGTCCATTGCCTAGGAAGTGAGGACATGAACTTCCTTACAATGTCTCTATTCTCAAGAGGAACTCCTCCATCCACAAGGGTATCCACAATCTCAACATACCTGAAGTATTGTTGGGTCATGGTTTCACCTGTTTTAAAGGTGAAATTTTCAAACTGCTGCTTCAGAAGATCTTTCTTGTTCTCCTTGGCTTCAGAGGAGCCTTCATACATCAGCTTCAGTGCATCCCACAGCTGTTTAGCTGTTTTGCACTTCTTAAAACCTCTGTACACAGAGTTTGGGATAGCAGTCTGAAGAGCAGTCATGGCCTTCCTGTCAATCTCTACTCTTTTCCTATCTTCATCTGAGTAGTTGGCCACATCTTTAGGAATCATACCAGCACCGGTAGCAGAGGGGGTGCTAGGTATGAAAGGTCCATATTCAACAGATTCCCACATTCTTGAGTCAAGAGACCTGATGAAGCCTTCCATCCTCATGCACCAGGTGTCGAAGTCATCAAGAGTGATCAATGGGGATTTGTTCATGGTTCCAGTCTCTATATCAGTCTTTGAGATGGAAGCCATTTGAAAAAGTTTAGTTTTTTTGTGTGTGTGAGGGATCTTAAGATGGTTAGATCTTATATCACGAGCCTGAAGCTCTGATACCAATTGCAGGATCGTTCAAGGGCTTGAACACAATTACAACACAACAACAATGAGAAGATTAACTAAACGTTAATCAAACAGTGAACTAGGTAACCAAAGGTGATGCAGAGAACACAAGTAAAGCAAGAGACAGAACAAGAGAGTATAGTTTTCAAGGGAGCAGTATATTGCTTTCTCAAGTTCTTTTACAAGTGTTACAAAGCATTACTGAAAGATACAAGAACTTGGAATACTTATACTACAACCTACAGCCGGCTATACTATGAAAGCCAGCTGGATACAATTGACTAGACACTAACAAAATCAATTGTAGGATCAAAAGGCATATCTGCCTTTTGACCTTGTGACTATGACATGCCATAGCTCACATCCTTATACATATAAAAAGGATAAAGTACATAAAGTGGAAAGTTTCAGACTCAGACCGCAATGTACAGTTACCAAAAGCATGGACCTTTTCACCAACTCTTGTAAGTTGGTGACTTATCAGAGACGCAGCGGAAAAGGTGCTTTATGGAACAGTACATCAGATAAAGCATGTGTACTAAAAGTCTTCGGAAGAAATCTGTCTTCATAGGTTGAAGCTTCGGAAGACTTTGTCTCTTCAAGCTTCGGAAGACTTCATGTTAGGCTTCGGAAGATATTGGTCTTGGCTTCGGAAGATATTACACTTAGAGTATTTTCTAATGCTTTGTGTAATTCTTCCGAAGCATTCTTCACTTCAGTACTTAGTGCATGTTGCTGAAACACTTAGGCAGTTTTGGGTTGCATCAGACTTCAGGAATCCTTACACTTCTTCTTTGACTATGATGGATTTTTCAAGTCCTTCAATCTACCTCCTCATCTTGATGATGAGTTACCTGCTCGAATGATGTACGATGTTCTAAATACTCCTAACTAGACTCGACGTCATCGGTTCCATTAGACGATACTTCTAGCCCTTCAGGGGGAGAGCTTGAGGTAAGTGAGTCTTCCTCTAATCATGAAGTAGTTGAGACTGCAAATGTGGACCAGGAGGAACAGGTTCCTTCTACCGAAAGTACATAAGCATCTGATCTTGATGCAACTGGAACTTCTGAACCCCATACTCCAACAGCCACAAAAACTGAATCTGGGATTCAAAATCTGGATAATGAGGTAGTTGTTCCCACCACTCCTAGAACTCGAGTTAATGTGCATCATCCCCTCAACAACATCATTGGGGGTATTCTATCAGGAGTTCAGACACAAAATCAGCTATACTCAGTTGATTATGTCATAGTCATGGAAAAAGGATATCTACATGATGGTGCTTATCGATGTTTTGTGTCTAAATTTGGGCCAAAATATGTAAGTGAAGCTTTAAATGATGAGGCATGGGTTAGTGCTATGCAAAAAGAACTCCTTCAGTTCAAGAAGTTATGAGTATGGATTCTTGTGGACAGACCAAAAGGTGCAAGGTGATTGGCACTAAATGGGTTTTTAGGTGTAAGAAAGATGACCAAGGGGCTATAATCAGAAACAAGGCTCGGCTTGTCGTTCAAGGGTTTAGACAAGTCGAAGGTATTGACTACAGTGAAGTGTTTGCACCTGTGGCAAGGGTGGAAGCAATTCGTATCTTCTTAGTCTATGCATCCTACATCAAGATCAAAGTTTAACAATTAGATGTGAAAAGTGCATTCTTTCATGTGAAATCCTTGAAACGGTGTACTCAGTCATCCCAAAGGATTGAGGATCCTTATCATCGAGATATAGTTTATAAACTAGACAAGGCACTTTACGGGCTTCATCAAGCCCTTCGAGCATGGTATGAGAAACTCTCCTCATCTGTTGAAACATGGTTTTTGTAGAGGGGTTATTGACTGCACATTGTTCATCAAAGAGAAAGATGGTGATTTACTACTGGTACATATATATGTGGATGACATAATCTTTGGTTCCAAATATGAAGCATTGTGTAAAGAATTCAAATCCGTGACGAAAGCTGAGTTTGAGATGAGTGCCATGGGAGAGATGAAGTTTTTTCTTAGGTTACAGGTGGATCAGACACCGAATGGAATCTTCCTGCATCAGTCCAAATGTGTAGGAGATATCCTTAGTCAGTTCGATAAGGAGAATGCAACGGTTGTTGGGACTCCACTTGCCACGAATCACGATGTGGCACCCGACAAAAATGGTGATCTGGTAGATGCCAATATGTACCGAGGAATGATCGGATCTCTGATGTACCTCACAGCCTCTCGTCCTGATATTATGTACGCCACGTGTCTTTGTTCTAGATATCAGGCTAAACCAAAAGTGAATCATCTAATTAGGGTAAAAAGGATCTTTCGTTATCTAAAGGGTACTCCAACACTCAGGTTGTGGTATCCTCATAATGATGACTTTGAGCTTACAGCGTATAGTGAATCGGACTATGGTGGTTGCAAGATGAATTACAAGTCAACATTAGCGGGGTGTCAGTTCTTTGGAAGATGCTTAGTCACCTAGCAGTGTAAGAAGCAACATCTATTGCTCTATCAACATGTGGAGCTAAATATCTTGCTGCTGCAAGTTGCTGTTCTCAAATCATTTGGATTCAACAGCAAATGCGAGACTACGGTTTGAAATTTTCTAACACCCCTATCTTTGTTGATAATTCTGCTGCAATAGCTGTCACCAAAAGTCCGGTCCAACACCCAAAACTAACACATCGGTATTAAAGATCACTTTATACGTGACTGTTTTGAAATGCAACTAAGCGATGTTGTTAAAATTAATACGGAATTTCAACGCGCTGACCTCTACACAAAAGCTTTTGACAAACCTTGGTTTTTATATCTTTTGAGATCAATGGTATGAAAAAGAAAAGTGTTGTCATTCCAGAAGAATCGAGTTCTTAGTCTGACAAATTTTTCTTATTTTTTAATTTTATTTTCCTATTTTTTAAAATCCAGAAACAAAAAAAAATTTCGTTCAAGAATTTTTAGGGGAGAATAGTTTAGTTTCAATATTTAATTACTTAAAAAAAGAGGCGGGCAGATAAGCTGAAAGCAAAGAAATCAAATCTATGATACTTATTAAAAAATTATGGAAAATGATAGTACACATGGAACTAATTGTTTGGGACATCAAAAGGATTTAAATGATTAAAATGCTATATTCAAATTACAAGTCTGAGAAGTCTAATCAAAATAAAGAAAAAATGATAGTAAACTAGTCTGCTACTGAGATAACATAAAGAAAGTAGGCCTAGGGGTTGCTGGTTTATTATATGATGTGTCAGTAGATTCAACACAATAGATGAGTAGACCTCATTGGTGAATCAAATTAAAAGTAATTTGTTCAACTTCTTGTGGCTTTTCATCTAATCCCTAGTTAACACAATCAACACATTTCCAATAAGGGTGACGACCAAATAAATACCACAAATGTGTGCAGATGACCATAAAAATAAGCAAAGCATATTGAAAAACTGTTAAGCGTAATCAAGCTAATGACTAATGTCGTTGGTGCGTTATGTGCATAAGAAAAAAGTGCTCTAACAAGAAGATAGGTTATGTGCCTCTCTACTGTGTTATGGCACTAACCTGAGGATAAGCATAACCTAAATATTCTAGAATTCATTGTTGTTTGTGCCTCTCAGCTGTGTGATGGCACTGATCTGAGGCTTGACATCTCTTTGAAAGCTCTTAGAATAGTTTCTTCTTGTCAAATATCCATAGACGACTCAAAAATATCATGAGGAATGTTGATTACCATATAAGTGTGGGATCCACAAATGCTTGTTGAAATAATAAAACCTAACTCATCACTAATGTGAGTCAAAAATCTATGTATGGATTTAAGTGGACACATATACTAACAATCATTGTGGCTGCAACTCTCGACTGTCAAAATCATTGTGTACATCTTACAGCTCTATTATGATTTCCTGAAAGTGCTATTGACTCTCAAACAAATAAAAATCTAGTATCCAAGTACATATAAAAGGGTCCCAAATAATTATGATATACCTGTATGATTCCATATGAATCTTTCTAGAAATGATAAAAATAAATTGAAGTTGTTCTGCTCAGGAGGAAAAATCAGTTAGATGATTTTTAAAAGGTTTTATTCCACCTCAAACCAAAAACACAAAATATGTCTTGTTTTGCCTTAACTCAAGTTGTATTCTGTTTTCGTTATCTTCTTTGCGTCAATGTCGGACTATATAACTAGATGAACTTTGTGAATCACAAATTAAAAAGATCACGTCTAAGGTGAGCAATCGGCTCTCAATTAAAAGGATCACGTCTGAGGTGATCAAATGATTTTCTGTTAAAAAGGTCATGCCTGAGATGATCATTAGTCATAATGTTATATATCAAAAGTTAAATTTTGAGTGTATGGAAATGTATGAAGTCAAACTCAAAAATATGAGCCAATCGCACGATTGAATCATAAGTATGAGCCAATCACACGATTGAACCATACGTATGAGCCAATCATATGATTGGACCATGAGTATGGGTCAACTATGCGATTGGATCACAAGTATGAACCAATCGTACGACTGGATGAAGGAGTCTGAGTCAGTTGCATGACTGAACCCCAGTCGCACGAATGACTCATGTGTATGGGTCTAGTTGTATGACTAAAACTTAAAACATTATAAAAAAGGGTAGATACATGTGTTCCTAGTTTATGTGCTTAAATGTAAAAGTCTTTCATGTCTTACATATGTGTAATTTGATGAAGTAATGAAGTAATGAAATATGATATATGATATGATGTTTATTTATCTTTGATTCATATGTATGAACTTATTATATAGGTTTGAGGTTGTTGTACATAATTTTTAGTCAATAATGATGAAGTATTATGTTCAACCTAGTCAAGTGATTATTCATGCTAATGGACCACACTTATGGACCATACACATGAATACATCATGCTTATGGACCAGTCGCACGACTGAACCAGAAGACTGGATCAGTCATATGATTGAGACATAAGATTAACTTAGTCGCATGACTGAACCTTCAGTCGTGCGTATGACTCAATCGCATGATTCAGTCGCACGACTAAACCATGCTAATGGTTCAATGGTACGAATAGAAACCACTAAGCTATAAATACCACCTAATTCGTGGAAAAATAAAACACTTGGAAAGATACTTTAAATAAACATAAACCCTAGCCATCTAGAGCATCCCAAACAGGATGTCCAAGTTCATAGTTCGTTCCTGATCGATTCCTACTCGTTCTTAACGTCTAGTTCATTATTATATTGATCGGGTTATTGTTCTCACTGATTGGATCGCCAATCAAAAATGTTTCCGCACTATTTGATCCGGTTCAAACGTAGAATCAGTTAGTACTCCGTATGTACACGGTCCTCATAACAAGTTGTATGAGAGTTTTGGCTCTTGATTTTGCATTTGATTCAATTAGGTTTGGTGTCAAAAACCTACGTTTTAATCAAAAGAGTCACCACTTTGCTTCTAAAGGTGTTTTCGACGTTTTCTAGCATTAAAGTTTCAATTTTTCATTATACAGCAGATTAGGGTTCCTAGAAAAATCGTATTTTGTGTCAAAGCGTCAAATTCTTCGATTTTGCAAAAACAGTAGCTTTCAGTTGCACGATTAGCTCATTCGTACGATTGAACTCATTTGTATACTCCATTCGCACGACTGAACTTAGTCGCATTCCTCATTCACACAACGGAACAACTCTAGTCATTTGATTCCAATCATCCTATTCATACGCACGACTGAATCCCATTGCACGATTGAATTCATTCGCACCCTTCATTCGCACGAGTGATCCATACTTGTTGTCCATTCGCACAATTGAAACTATCCTATTCTCCAAGTACCAAGTTTATAGAAATGGAAGATCAATTTGTTGCATTTACTGCCAGGAAGGACTCACGCATCCAGAATCTACTGCTTTTGGAGAATGAGATTGGTAATCATAATAACCGCCTAAGCTGTTAACATTAGATGAATATCCTCAGTGGAAACAAGGGTTTGAGATTTAATTAAATGGAGTTGATCCCAATCTTTAGACATCCATAGAGACTAGTTACACGGTACTAGTCAGTGCAAATAGAGTCAAGTTGACTTTGGGAGGAATGAGTGAAGCTCAGAAGATTCTCTTCAATGCTAAAAAGAAAGTATATGCCCTGTTGACTCAGTCAATACCAAAAGACATCTTTCATTAGTTCTTTGAGAACAAGCAGGCTAAAAAGTTACGGGAGGCATTGGAGAAGAGGTACGAGGGAAATGAAACGTTGAAGGCACTGAAGGCTAAAGCTCTCAAGAAGGAGTTTGATAATTTCTCTTCAATAGGAAATGAGAGCTTGGATGATATTATTGACAGATTTTATCATCTGATGAGTGAGCTGCATAATTATGGGGTAACCACATCAATGAAAGATAAAGTTTCAAGCTTTGCTGATAGTTTGCCTGAGAAATGGGATTCATTTGTGTCAAATCTTAGACAAAACAACATTCTCGCGATATTAGACATAAATGACTTCAACTTGAAGTTATGAGAGGAAGAACTGCAAATGAAATACAAGTCGAAGAAACGATCCTACGTTCAGAATCCTTCACTTTACAACTTAGTTCCGACTCCAGCTGTTTGAGGAGCACTATTACAAACAACATTCGTGTCTAGTTCATCTGCTCCTTCCCAAACCACTACTTCAGGACCAAAAACGTCAGGGTCATCTTGGACCCAATATATAGTTCCTGAAGCCAATACTACAAAGTTGAAGACCGAGAATCTCGGTAATGTCACAGTGGAAGTTGCTAAGGAGCATATGGATCTTCTAGCAGCCGTTGTCTAATCTTATGATGGTCTAGTTGCCAGGAAGATTGGAAATTGTCATCTTACAGATGAAGATTACGAGCAAGTTGATGAGAATGAGCTACAAAGAATGGACATCATGTAGGCACTGGTGAGTGCAGTCAGAAGAGCTAAGAAGTTTGTCAAGAAGACGGGGCAAAATCTAGTAGCCACTAAAGATATGACTTTTGGTTTTGACAAAACCAAAGTCACCTGCTTCAACTATGGTGAAAAGGGACACTTTAAACGTGAATGTGTAAAGCCCAAGAAAACTTGAAATGGTAACCCATTTCCTACTTTCAACTGTCAAGACAAAGACGTGATTAGAACTGCTTCTTCAAGCAAAGAGACAAAGGCTCTATCTGCTCAAGGTGATGAAGGGCAAGATTGGTCCTTCCGATTTGTTTCTCCAGGTGAATCAAATATAGCCTTTGTCGAAGCACTGGATGATTGATCTGCTAGTGAAGGTGAGATCATAGCTGAGCAAGCAATGTCAGATGCTAAAGAAGCTATGAATGTAGTAAATCACCTGGTTGAGGAAGAGGTTAGAGCTGCAAATTCAGAAGCTCCAATCATTGAAGGGTCTGGCTCTGCGTTGATGGCTGATTCATCTTATTCTTCACAGGTAAGTTCTAAAGACCAACTTTTTGAAAAACATGCTTGTTCTAAATGTGAAAAATTTAGGGAAAGCATTGATATGAAATTTTCTAGGTTATTAGAACACAATGGTATTTTAGTAAATGATTTAGAACTCTACAGTAAAGCAAATCGTATTTTAAAACAAAACGAGTGCAGTTACAAAGAAAAAATAAAATTTTTAGGAAAACAACTAATGGAAACCGAGGTTGTTGCTTTAAATCAAGCAAATTGCATAAATTTTTATTTAAATTCTTTGGAAGAAACAAAAAAGGAAAAAGTAGTTTTGGAAGTCGAGGTTGATTCTTTAAAACAAAACTGCATAGTCTCGCTAGTTCTTCTCACATAGTTTAAAACTTTGTGAAAGAACGATATAATGGGGAAGGTCTAGGGTATAAAGTAGTTCCACCACCACATGCTGTCCTTGTAAACACAAAATGTAGACCTATCAATAACAACCCAGTAAAGGATCATCTGGTGTCCACCCTTCTGGTTAGTGATCCTGATTCTACGGGTAAACGGTGAATTTATCACTAAACAGAAGGATGCTACTTTGAAATCAAAAGGAAAAATGCCAGTTGAGAATTTGGATGATGAAATTAAAAGGGTAATGAAAAGTTAGGTTCACAAACGTCTATTTCAGAACCCAAAATGACTAAACCAGCTAACCATAAACGTGTTAATCATCTAAGTTGAAACAAAATGAAAATTAAAGATGTTCAAAATGTTAAAGTAATTAATTTGTTAAAGAAGCTAAAACATCTACAAGAGAAGTGATAAAACCAAACCAGACACACCTCACACCTTTACCAAACTCAACACCACATAAAAGTTTCTTCGATCTGTAGAAGTGAGATCTTACTACAGTTGTGGAAAATGAGGACATATCTCTCCTAATTGTCCTTATTATTAGACACCCAGAAAGAATATTGAACTTTTTAATGAAATGCCAAGTTTTTCAAAAATGAGATCTAATACTCCATCTAAGAGTATTAGTTAACCTAAAGTTCAAACCATAAGTCAGTCATCTGTTTATCACAAACAGGCCTTACATAAAACTGGTTTATGGAAAGAAAAATCAAGTATAGTGTCTGATAGTGAGGACAAGAAGAAGAAGGATGTGCCCTCGTCCTCTAAAGGATAGTGGGTTGAGTTCATGATGTGTGATTTCTCTGGGTCACCCAAGCCAGTAAAGGCTTGGGTCCCAAATTTGAACAGATAAGTTTCTTTGAATGTGCAGGGTGTTCGCTACAAAGCTATCACTAATACCTAGATTATTGATAGTGGGGTGTCCAGGCACATGATAGGAAACTCTTCTCTTATTTTCAACATCAAAAAAATTAAAGAGGGACATGTTTCATTTGCTGGAAACAAGGGAGGTTACATCACCGCACAAGGCAAAGTGGGAAACGAGAAAGTGAAGTTTGACAAGGTCAACTATGTTCAACAACTACACAACAACTTACTTTTAGTCTCCCAGATCTGTGAAAAGGATTCAAAGTTGTATTTGACAACAAGAAGTGCTGCATGTTGAAGAAGGACTATATGATTGAGGAGTTTAAGGTTCTTAAGTTAGCTTCAAGATATAACGACTTGTATGTATTGGATCTATCAAAAGCCTCCACAATTGATCACACTCTTCAATGCTTCTTTTCAAAGGCAACAGAGAGGGACTCGGTCTAATAGAATAGGAGAATAGGACACATTAATCCAAGGAAGATGAATCATTTAGTTCAAAATGATTTGGTGAATAGAGTAACTGTCAAGAATTTCCAGCTTCTGGATTTTTGTGTCGCATGTAAGAAAGGGAAACAAACCAAGAAGTCTCACAAGGTGAAGAAAGTGAATTCTATTGATATGCCTCTCGAGCTTCTCCACATGGATCTGTTTGGCACTATCAATACAAAGAGCATTGCTGGAGATCTGTATTGCTTTGTGGTAACACATGATTACTGAAGATTCTCTTGGGTGATGTTTCTGAAAGCCAAATCAAAAAATTTTGAATCATTCAAACACCTAGTAACTACATTGGAATCACTCTACAAGCTAAAAGTAAGGCAGATTCGATCAGAAAACGACACAGAGTTCAAGAATCAGTGGATGGAGGCATATTGTAGAGAAAAAGAAATCGTACATCAATTTACCTCTGCTGACACTCCACAGATGAATAGGGTTGCTTAAAGGAAAAACAGGAGCTTGATAGAGATTGCCAGGACAATGCTAGCCGACTCGAATCTGCCTATTCCATTCTGGAATGAGGCAGTGGCTAATGCATGTTACACACTCAATCGAGTCTTAGTGGTCAAACGACATGGGAAAACATGTTATGAACTGCTCTAGCGACGTAAACCCAACCTGGAGTATCTAGAACCGTTTGGCACACCGTGCATGTTATTGAAGAAAACTCAGACTGGGATGTTCAGTGAAAAGGCAGAAGAAGGCATCTTCCTCGGATACAACATACCAGACAAGAGAGTTTATAACAACTCAACGGGTCAGGTAGAAGTGTGGTGTAATGTAGATGTTCAAAGATACCCCACCCCCTGCTGGAAAAGGACCCTCTTTCTTCTTCGAATATGATGGATTCTTTAAATCCTTCAATCTACCGCCTTCTCATACTGATGATGAGCTGTCTTCTAGGATGACGTATGTTGTTCTGAACACTCCACAACCAGATGCGACAGCAACGACTCCATTAGATGACACTTTTAGCCCTTCAGGGGAGACTTTAAGTAAGTGATTCTTCCTCTGATGATGAAGAAGTTGAGACCACGAATGTGAACCAGGAGTAACAGATTCCCACTAATGAAAGTATACAAGCATCAAATCTTGATGCCTCTAACAATTCTGAACCTCATACTCCAACAGCTACAGATACTGAACCTGGGTTTCACAATCTAGATACTGAGGTAGTTGTTCCCACCACTCCCGGATCTCGGATTAACATTTATCATCCCTTGGACAACGTCATTGGGGATGTTTGATCAGGATTACAGACACGGAATCAGCTATACTCAGCTGATTATGCCTCAATCATGGAAAAAGGATATCTTCACGATGGTGCATATTGATGTTTTGTGTCTCAATTTGAGCCAAAATATGTGAGTGAAGCCTTAAACGATGAGGATGGGTCAGTGCAATGCAAGAAGAACTCATACAGTCCAAGAAGTTAGGAGTATGGACCCTTGTGGACAGACCAAAAGGTACTAAAGTGATTGGCACTAAATGGGTGCTGAAGTGTAAGAAAGATGACCAAGGGTTCATAATCAGGAATAAGGCTCGTCTTGTAGTTCAAGGGTTTCGACAAGTCAAACACATAGATTACAATGAAGTGTTTGCACCGGTGGCACGGATGGAAGCTATTCGGATCTTTCTAGCCTATGCATCTTACATGAAGATTAAAGTTTATGAACTAGATGTAAAAAGTGCATTCCTTCATGGTGAAATCCGTGAAACAGTCTATGTCAGTCAACCCGAAGGATTTGAGGATCCTTATCATCGGGATAGAGTTTACAAACTAGACAAGGCTCTTTACGGGCTCCATGAAGCCCCTAGAGCCTGGTATGTGAAACTCTCAACTCATCTTGTGAAACATGGTTTTCGCGGAGAAGTTATTGATTGTACATTGTTCATCAAAGAAAAGGATCGAGATTTACTGCTCGTGCAGATATACGTGGATAACATAATCTTTGGTTCCTAAAATGAAGAATTATGTAAAGAATTTGAATTTTGTAATGAAAGTAGAGTTTGAGATGAGTGCAATGGGGGAGATGAAGTTCTTTCTCGATTTACAAGTGGATCAGACACCAAAAGGAATCTTCCTGCATCAGACCAAATATGTAGGAGATATCCTTAGTCGATTCAACATGGAGAATGCTTCAGCTGCTTGAACTCCATTTGCCACAAACCATGACGTGGCACCCGATGAAAATGGTGATCTGGTTGATGCCACCTTGTACAGAGGAATGATCATATCTCTCATGTACCTTACAGCCTTTCATCCTGATATTATGTACGCCATGTGTCTATGTTCCAAATATCAGCAAAACCAAAAGTAAATCATCTTATCGAAGTTAAAAGGATCTTTCGTTATCTGAAGGGTACTCCAACACTCGGGTTGTGGTATCCTCATGACGATGACTTTGAGCTTACAAAGTCTAGTGACTTGGACTATGGTGGTTGCAAAATGAATTACAAGTCAACATCAGCGGGATGTCAGTTCTTTGGTAGCCGGTTATTCACCTGGCAGTGTAAGAAGCAGATATCAGTTGCTCTTTCAACATGTAAAGCTGAATACGTTGTTGCTGTAAGTTGTTGTTCATAAATCATTTGGATTCAACAGCAAATGCGTGACTATGGTTTGAAATTTTCGAACACCCCTATTTTGGTTGATAATTCTGTTGCAATTGCTGTAGCCAAAAATCCAGTCCAACACCCTAAAAAGCAAAACACATCGGTACTAAATATCACTTTATACGTGACTGTTTTGAAAAGCAATCAATCGATGTTGTTAAAATTAATACTGATTTTCAACACGCCGACCTCTACACAAAAGCATTTGACAAACCATAGGTTTTTATATCTTTTAGTGGTTAATGGCGTGAAAAAGAAAAGTGGTGTGATTCAAGAAGACGACAGTTCTTAGTCCGGTAGTTAGTTTCTTAGTTTATTAGTTATTTTCGTTTCTTTTATTTTATTTTCCTCTCTATTATAATCCAAAATCACAAAAATATTTTCGGTTTTAGAGTTTTAGGGGGAGATAGTTTTAGTTTACTATTTATTTACTTAAAAAAACAAGGGGGAGGGCAGGTTAGCTGAAAGAAATGAAATCAAATCTGTGATTATGATTCTTTATGAAAAATGATAGTACATAGGGAACAAATTGTTTTGGATTTCAAAATCAACATGCTGAATTCAAATTACAAGTCTGAGAAGTTTAAGCACAACTAAAGAAAAATGAAAGTTAAACTAGTCTGCTACTGAGGTAACATAGAGAAAGCAGACCTAGAGGTTGCTAGTTCATTATATGATGTGTCGATAGATTCAATAAAATAGATTAGTTGACTTCATCGGTGAACTAAAATTAAAACTAAATTGTCCAACTTGCTATGGGTTATCATCTTATCCATGGTTAACACAATCAACACATTTCCAATAAGGGGTGACAAGCAGAATAAACGCCACAAATGTGTGCGGATGACCTTATAAATGACCAAAGCACATGGAAAGCTGCTAAAAGCAATCAAGCTACTGACTAATGTCGTTGGTCCGTTGTGTGCAAAAGAAACAAATGCTCTAACAAGAAGATAGGTTGTGTGCCTCTCTGTTGTGCGGTGGCACTGACCTGAGGATAAGCATAACCTAAATATTTTAGAATTCATTGTTATTTGCGCCTCTTTGCTGTGCGATGTCACTGACCTGAGGCTTGGCATCTCTTTGAAAGCTCTTAGAATAGTTTCTTCTTGTCCAATACCCGTAGAGCACTCAAAATCTCCTAAGGAATGTTGATTACCATATAAGTGTGGGATCCACAAATTCTTGTTGAAATAAATAAACCTAACTTATCACCACTGTGAGTCAAAAATCTATGTATGGATTAAAGTGGACAAATATACTGACAATCATTGTGACTGCAACTCTTGACAGTCAAAATCATTATGTGCATCTTATAGCTCTAGTATGATTTCTTGAAAGTGCTATTGACTGTCAAAC
The DNA here is from genome assembly GCA_025506515.1 of Flaveria trinervia. Lineage (NCBI taxonomy): Eukaryota > Viridiplantae > Streptophyta > Magnoliopsida > Asterales > Asteraceae > Flaveria > Flaveria trinervia. The sequence continues at coordinate 33,920,209 of CM046448.1, forward strand.
AAAACAAGAATCTGGCATCAAAGTGCATATTAAAAAGGTTCCAAATGATTATGATATACCTGTATGATTCCATAATGAATCTTTCCAGAAATGATCAAATTAACTTGAAGTTGTTCTTCTCAAACCCAAAACAACAAAAATATGTCTTGTTTTTCTTTTAAATTTCAAAGTTGTTTTCTATTTTCTAGTCTTTTGTAGTGTAGACGTCGGACTATACAACTAGATGAATTCTATGAATCACTCACTAAAAGGGGTCATGTCTGAGGTGACCAATCGGTTTCAAACTAAAAGGATCACGTCTGAGGTGATCAAATGGTGTTAAATAAAAGGATCATGTCTAAGATGATGAAAGGGCAAAATGTTTTTATATCAAAAGTTAATAAGTTTTAAGTGTTTGAAAGTGTATGAGTCAAGCTCATAAGTATGAGTCAATCGCACGATTGAATCATAAGTATGAGCCAATCGCACGATTGAACCATAAGTATGAGCTAGTCACATGATTGGACCATGAGTATGGGACAATCATGCAATTGGACCACAAGACTGAAACACTCGTACGAATGGATGAAGGAGTATGTGCCAGTCGCACGACTGAACCCCAGTCGCACGAATGAAGCATGAGTATGGGTTCAGTTGTACGACTAAAATTAAAAATAGTATAAATAAGGGGGTCAGTCGGTCGTAACCCTTACCACCTTTCAAAGTTCTCTAAAATTGTCCATACACACACATACTCTGCACAAATTTCTACTGTTGTGATTACTGCCTGATTTGTGATACTAAAGTGCGTTCTACTCATCTACAAGTACTAGGTGATTGAAATCGATCCAAATGAATGTCTTATCTCATCTTTAAGGACCGATTATGCTAAAACCTAGAACCGAGACTAAACACTAAAATAGACCACTTAAATTGACATAAAAGTTGATTTAAAAGACATTAAGTGTTATTTTGAGTCTCTGGGAGTCTAATTAGTCTAAACACGAAGTCTAATAAAAAGTTTGACAAAGATTCAAGTCCATGGGGTTCTACAGTGAAGGATACTAATGGTCATGCTGATGACCCTCAGTCGCACGATTGAGCCAGGCGCATGATTGAATCAATAGGTGACTCAGTCGCATGACTGACTCAACCATATGGTGTAGCATACGACTAAGCTCAGTTGCAGGCTCAATCGCACGACTGAACTCAGTCGCAGGCTCAATCATACAACTAAACTAAATCGTACGACTAAAACTCAATCGCATGGCTCAGTCGCACGACTGAACCAGTTTGATCAAAACAGTTTAAGGTCCAACTATCTTCTGTTATGCACAAATCTAATGTATATGTCTCTTGTGTTTCAGCAACATGGCTGATAGATGGACGATGAGCACCAAGCACAACGTCTGTACTCACTTAGATGCTACCACTTGGAATGCTTCCAAGTTTGCTGGGATCATAGCCTTTCTGAGGAGATCAAGGATCTTCAAGGCCATATCTACACCCTGCATGCCATACCGATCATTACAATTGACAGGTCCTCTGAGCCCCATAGTATTCAGAGCTCGATCTTTGGACAAGAGATTAGGATTACTGCAGACGATCTAAGGCGAGTCCTAGATCTGGGTGAGGATGGTGCCAACCCAACCAAGCTACATCCTCTGACCATTCGGGGATGCTTTCTGCGGATGAAGTACACTAGGGACATCAACGCAGGTGTGCTCAACAAGAGCAACCTGTGCCCCCAGTTCAAGTACTTATCCCATGTCATTCTTAAGTGCATAGCGTCAAGGAGAGGAGGATTCGACAAGATGTCAGATCAAATCTAGAATACATATGTTTCTCTGGTGCTGAACCACCCATTTAGTTTCTCCCACATGTTATTCTCCTACATGATAGAGAACATCAAGGCAAAGGGCAAGGAAGGCTTCTACATGTACCCAAGGTTTTTACAGATGATTATTGACGAGAAGCTTCCTATGCTGCCAAAGGAAAAAGGCGTGATGTTATTATCAAGGTTATGGATGACACTACATTGGGTAGGATGAAGGTCTACCGGGGGAAGCAGGTGAACCCCCAGTCAGGAGATTGTTCGGGCATTTGGCTAGTGAAGATTATGTGGCGCCCTCTCGCAAGAAGTGGCGTCACGATGATAGAGACTCCGATATTGAGCCAATTGAGCTAGCCACCGATGAAGAAGACGACGATGATAAAAACCATGATGATGGTCAAGGTGGTGATGCAGCTGGTGGAACAGAGAAGGCTACCTTCAATCAAGACTTCCTGCTTGATGAAGAGGAAGAGTCTGATGATGAGCCACTGGTTAGGACAATTGGTAGCCGATCCACCTACAAAGGGAAAGAGGCGGTTGGCAGACACCAGGCTGGGTCGAAAGGTGTTGCTATAGATGTCACTGATCCTACTTACACCCCAGACCAGCCACTCAGCCCAGGGGGAGCTTCTACTGCAAAGAGCTCCAGGAAAAAGAGGATGGCCCAACCTTCTGGCAAAAAGTTTAAGAGGCCAGGATTCACATTGATCACAGTCACAACCACCACCACTGCCACAACCACCATCATTGCCACATCTATCACCACTAGCACACCCACAACCAGTGCCACAACCACCACCACTACCACACCCACCACCACACCCACCACTCCATCCATCACTCATACACCTCCTCCACCACAATCCATTCCCATCCCTCCTCCCATCTTCACCACATCCATCACTACCACAACCACTCACCAAGCTAGTCCTTCCACCCAATCCACATTCACACCCGGACCTACTCTACCCATGGTCGGGTTAGAGGAAAGGTAGCTAGCCTGAACTAGTTGGTGCTAAAGCTTATTGCTAGTGATGATCTGAGGGCTACTCAGATCAATCAGCTAATGGCGGTGAATGCGGCTCAAGCAAAGCAGATCACTCAGTTGAGTGAGAAGAACGCTCAGTAGGAGAGAGCGTTAGGCCGAGGCCACCACGCGCTAAAAAGTCAAAATGAGCTGGTGTTGGCGTCGGTAAAGAGGATTGAAGGTCTTGGGAAGAAGAACAAAAAGGATCTTGCTAAAACTAAAGGGATCAAAGAGTGAGCCGTTGAAGATTAAGGATGGTGATGATGAGGATGATGACGATGATGATGAGGATGAAGATGAATCTGAGGAAGATAATGATGATGACGAGGTAGCGCAAGGAAGTGGAAAGGGAAAAGGAGGAGATGATAATGATGAGGATGATCAAGAAGGTGATGTTGTTGCATCAGCCTTAAATCCATCAGTTAAGGAGAGGCGTACCAAGAGAAATCAAGATCAAGGAGCCTCATCCTCAGCTTCTGAAGCTGAAGAGAGACCGAATCAAGACAAAAGTAATGATTAGATGTTTATGTATTTCAATCTTTTGTACTTGAATTGTGTAATACATTAGTGTAATTAATGAGTATTTATGCTTAAATGTCTTGTCTAATGATTTATGTATGATCTGTTAAATGTTTAATCAAATAGATGAAGCTCAACAGCAAGACGAATATGATGGTGCCCCCCTTCAGCAAGTCAAGACTCAACTTACCATGATTTTAGACTTGCGAGGGATTGTTAGAACATCTGTGAGCTACACTCCGTAGGAAGGAGAGATCATTCATGATCTAACAGATGAGCAGCTCGCTGAAATGTTCAGACTGAATCCTGACGAGCTTGTCAAAGATGCTCCAGAAGTTGATATTGTGAGTGATGATGAGCTGAAAGATGTGGACAAGATAGAGATAGAGGATGTCACTTCAGATTATTATCCAGAGTACACAGACCCAGAAGGAAATGTTATTCCTAACATGGGTGAAACATTTAGCAGTGGTACTTTTGATAAGTTAGAGGAGGTGGAGAAAGAGAAAGAGAAAGATTAAAGGACAGCCCAAGCTACAGATGCAAGTGTTGATATTACGAAAGCTGAATGGGCTGCTTGTTTTGCTGAGATGGAAGCCCAACGTGCACCCCCAAAGCAAAATACCCTCACCAAGCTTTATAGAGTCAAAAGACATCAGAAAGTGTTAGGCAAGATTATAGCGTGGGCATATTTTGAAGACTTGGAAGTATATGCTGTGAAAAGGGAGAAACGGATTGAGTACTTCAGATATCCACATGATCTGAAGACTCTTCCTAGTTTTGAGCTCAACTGACTGGCATGCTTAGACCTGTTATATGCTAACCCAAAAAAGATGTCAGGTTGGTTTGAAGCTGCATTGAAAAAAGAATACCACACTACATGGATAAACTTCAGACCTCAACAACCTAAGAGGTTCATTCATAAGTCTGAAGTTGATCCTATATCTGAAAAGCCTAAAGTAGTGCTGAGGTGGAGTCCTCTGTGCACAATTTCCAAGATTCCCTTACGGGAAATGCCTCAGGACTTCACTCCACACTTTAAATGGTGGTATTATGACTAGAGGACAGGTGAAATGGTTAGTTCTGAACAAACACGGAAAGATAGAGACTATCAGGGTATTTGTTGATTCATATGTACCTAGTTTACTGTCTTAATGTAATATGTCTGTCATGTCCTTAATGTAAATGAAAGATATGAGTTGAATGAAACGTATTATGTGGTTATTGATCTTAATGTTTAATGTTTGAGTGTATGATGTAGTGTTTATCATTTATTAACGCATATTGAACCAACTATATAGGTTTGTGGTTGTTTGAATAGATCGAAGTCAAGTAATGATTGTGAAACATATTCAAACTTAGTCATATGAAGTTCTCATGCAAATGGCACATGCTTATAGACCATATGCATGAACAACTTCATGCTAATGCACTAGTCATACGACTGAACCAGGAGACTGGATCAGTCGCACAATTGTGATATGAGATTGACTAAGTCGCACGACTGAACACTCAGTCGTGTGAATGGATCAACCGCATGACTCAGTCACACGACTGAACCATGCTAATGGTTCAATTGCACGAATGAGTAACTCTAACCTATAAATACCACTTAATTCATGGAAAAACGTAACAGTTTGAATAATTCGACTCCTACATGTACCCCAGCTGTCCAAAATGTCCAAGAAAGCCAATCCAAGTTCATAGATCATTCTTGATCGATTCCTATTCGTTCTTAACATTTAGATTAATCTTATATCGATCAGGTTAACGTTCTCACTGATTGGATCGCCAATGAAATAGGATTCCGCACTATTTGATTCAGTATATACGTGAATCAGTTAGTACTCCGTCCAGTACACGGTCCCCAAACAAGTGGTATCAGAGCAAAGGCTCTTGATTTACGTGTAATTCAATCGATTTTGATTTAAAAATTATGTTTTTCACTCAAAAACGCAATCTTTTATGACAATCGTTGATTTGGACGTCTCCAGGTCGTAAAGTTAACTTTTTTCCAGCATACGGCAATTAGGGTTCTTGAGAAATTCGTGTTTTTGCGTCAAAATACCTTAAACTTTCGAATTCTCAAGATTCAGCACCTTTAGTTGCACGATTGACTCAATCGCATGAGTGAATTCATACGCATCCCTCATACACACGATTGGACTCATTCGTACATCCATTCGTACGACTGAACTGTCTATTCGCACTGTTCATCCGCACATGTCCATCCGCACGATTGATTCATTCGCATTGGTTCATTCGCACGTTTGAGCCATTCGCATTGTTCAATCGCACTAGCTGTCCAATTGCACACCTTCATTCGCACAAGTAAAATAATTGTTCCAAAGTTTAAAGTTGATAGTAATGGAAGATCAATATTCAGAGTTCACCGCAGGAAAGGACTCCAGGATTCAAAATATGTTGCTTCTAGAAAATGAAGTGGGAAATCATAACAAGCCCCCTAAGCTTATAACGTTAGATGATTACCCACAATGGAAGCAAAGATTTGAGATTTACTTAAAAGGAGTAGATCCCAATCTGTGGGAGTCGATAGAGACAGGATATAGTATGCCTGTAGGTGCAGATGGAGTTAAACTCACCTTAAGCGGTATGACTAACGGCCAAAAGGTAAAGTACAATGCAGAAAAGAAAGTATATGCGTTGCTGACTCAGTCAATTCCTAAGGACGTCTTCCTTCAATTTTCTGAGAACAAGCAAGCTAAGAAGCTGTGGATGCATTGGAAAAGAGGTATGAGGGAAATGCATCGTTAAAAGCTCTGAAGCCTAAAGCGTTGAAGAAGGAGTTTGACAACTTCTCGTCAATGGGAAAGGAGAGCTTAGACGATGTCATTGATCGATTCTACCACCTAATGAGTGAGCTGCACACTCATGGAGTCACTACGTCTATGGAAGAAAAAGTTTCAAACTTTGCATATGGGTTGCCCGAGAAGTGGAGTTCGTTTGTTTCCAACCTCAGACAGAATGATATGCTAGCGAAGTTAGATATCAACGACTTCATTCTGAAACTGCAAGAGGAAGAGTTGAGGATGAAGTACAGGGCCCAAAAGTCTTCATATGATCAGAATCCAGCACTGTAAACTCAACTCCACAAGCCAAAATGTCTGGAGCACCACTTCAAACCCGTTTGTGTCGAGTTCAGCTGGTCCATCACAAGCTAATACTTCAGGATCTCACACGTCAGGGTCGTCTGGTACAAAATACATAGCAACTGAAGCACATGCTACAAAACTGAAGACCGAGAATCTTGGGAATATGACAGTAGAGGTAGCAAATGAGCACATGGATGTTGTCCACTCCTATGACTGGCTAGTTGCTGGGAAAATTGGGAGCTGCCATCTGGCAGATAAGGACTACGAGCAGGTAGACGAGACAGAGCTGGAAAGAATGGACATCATGTGGGCCTTAGCAAGTGCTGTTCGGAGAGCTAAGAAGTTTTTCATGAAGACCGGACAGAATTTGATTGCCACTAAGGACACAACTTTTGGTTTTTACAAGACCAAAGTTACATGCTTCAACTGTGGGGAAAAGGGGCACCTCAAACGTGAATGTGTGAAGCCGAAGAAGACAGGAAATAGGAATCCATTCTCATCTTTCACTCGTCAGGATAAACCCACAAGCAGCTCTACTTCGTCGAGCAAGGATCCTAAAGCCTTGACTACTCACGATGACGAAGGACAAGATTGGAGCTTTCGGCTTGTATCTCCGGGAGAATCCAACAACCCTAGTTTTGAGGATCTAGATGACGACTCAGCAAGCGAAGGTGATATTGCAGTGGAACTCGCAATGTTAAATGTTGATGAAACTGCAACTATAGTTGATCACCTGCCTGAAGAAGGGACAAGTCCAACAAGTCCAAAATCACTAGAACCAGAGAAGTCAGACACTGCTTTGATGGCTGATTCAACCTCACCCTCTCAGGTAAGTACCACTAGTCAACTTTTTAATAATCATGCTTGTTCGGATTGTAATAAATTTAGGGAAAGCATTGATATGAAATTTGCTAGGTTACTAGACCATAATGATAACTTAGTAAAGGACTTACAACTATGCACTGAAGCCAATAGAGTCTTAAAACAAAATGAGCATAGCTATAAAGAAAAGATAGAACTCTTGAATAAATAGCTTAGGGAAACTAAAGTTGTAGCCTTTAACCAAGCTAATGACATTAAGTTCTATCTAAACTCCCTAGAAGACACTAAGAAAAAAAACAGTTTTGGAAGTAGAAGTAATTCATTAAAACAAAAACTACACAATTGGACAAATTATTCTCACATTGTCCAACACTTAGTGAGAGAGCGCAACAATAGGGAGGGTTTGGGATACAAAGTGGTACAACCACCACATGAGACCTTGATGAATGCCAAAAGAAAACCAATAAATAATAACCCAATCAAGGATCATGTGGTATCCACTCCTCTTGTAAGTGATCCAGATCCATATGTAAACCAAATGAATCTGTCACTAAACAAAAGGATGCCACTTCAAAATCAAAAGGGAAAATGCCTTGTGTTAATCTGGACAAACAATTTGAAAAGGTTAAAATAAAGTCTGGTTCAACAATATCTATTTCTGAACAAAGAAATACCAAACAAATTAACCTATCACGTGCTGTATGTCTAAGTCCAAATACACAAAAGGGAAAAGATGTTAACAATGTACAAACAATTAATTTTGTTAAACAAGATAAAACATCTAAACCAGAAGTGTCAAAACCCAAACAGAATAAAGTCACTCGTGTGTCGCATACTTCTCCACAGAAACAATTAAATCATAAAGTTGAAAACAGATCATGCTACAACTGTGGCAAGTATGGGCACATAGCATCTTATTGCCCTTATTATCAGAAACCAAAGAAAAAGATTGAACTTTATGACACTAAAGCAAGCTCTTCCAAAATAAGCTCCATGACTCCACCAAAAAGGGTCAGTGAACCTAAAGTTCAACCTATTAGCTAGTCGTCTGTTTATCACAAACAGGCCTTACACAAAGCTGGCTTATGGAAAGAAAAATATGTGTATGGTAATGAGAACAATAAGACAACAGATCTTCCCTCACCCTCTAATGGACAATGGGTAGAATTTATGATGTGTGATGCCTCTAGGACACCCAAGCATGTTAAGGCTTGGGTCCCTCCCCTTAACTAATGCTTTCAATTGAATGTGCAGGGTGTTCGCTATAGTGCTGAAACGAAAACTTGGATTGTAGAGATCGAAGCATCAAGGCACATGACTGGAAACTGGGCACTCCTATTAAACATCAAACAAATCAAAGGAGACCATGTTTCTTTTGCTGGAAACAAAGGAGGGTACATCACAGCTCAAGGGGAAGTAGGGAACTAGAAAGTTAAGTTTGACAAGGTAAACTATGTTCAACAACTTCAGAATAATCTACTTTCTATTTCCCAAATATGTGGCAAGGGATTTAAGGTAGTTTTTGACAATAAAAAAGTGCTATGTCCTGAAAAAGGACTATGTGATTCCGGAGGAACAAGTATTAATGTCAGCCTCAAGATATAATGACCTTTACATCTTGGATCTATCGAAGGCCTCCAAAACAGATCATCAAATTCAGTGCTTCTTGTCAAAAGCTACTGAGAAGGATTCTATCTCCTGGCATAGAAGAATGGGGCACATCAATCCATGGAAGATGAACCACTGGATCCAGAATGATCTGGTGCGAGGAGTCAATGTCAGGAACTTCCAACACCGGATTTTTATGTCGCCTGCAAGAAAGGCAAATAGACAAAGAAGTCTCATGAGGAAAAGAAAGTTAAGTCTATAGAACTGGCTCTTGAGCTTCTTCACATGGATCTGTTTGGTCCAGTTTGTACAAGAAGCATCGCAGGCTACTTGTACTGCTATGTAGTTACAGATGACTACTCAAGATTCTCTTGGGTGATGTTTCTGAAATCAAAATCAGAAACATTTAAGTCATTCAAAGAATTGGTAACTACACTGGAGTCTCTCTACAAGCTGAAGGTAAGACAAGTATGCTCAGACAACGGAACCGAGTTCAAGAACAAATGGATGGAGGCTTTCTGCAAAGAAAAGGGAATTATGCACCAGTTCACTTTCGCCTACACTCCTTAGATGAACGGGGTTGCTGAGAGAAGAATCGCAGCTTAATAGAGACAGCACGCACAATGTTAGCAGACTCGAAATTGCCTATCCAATTTTGGAATTCCAATAAGGCAGTGGTCAACACGTGTTACACGTTAAATCGAGTTCTGGTAGTAAAACATCATGGCAAGACATGTTACGAGTTACTTCAACGATGTAAACCAAATCTGGAGTATCTCGAACCGTTTGGAGCACCATGCATGTTGTTGAAGAAAACTCAGGAAGGAAAGTTTAGCGAGAAGGCTGAAGAGGGCATCTTTCTAGGATACAACATACCGAATAAGAAAGTTTTCAACAACTCAACGGGTCAACTAGAGGTGTGGTGTAACGTTGATGTTCAGAGATACACCACCCCTCCTGTTGGAAAAGGACCCGCCTTCTTTTTCGACTATGATGGATTCTTCAAGTCCTTCAACATCCCTCTCTCCACTTCTGATGATGAGTTAGCAGCCAAAATGATGTATGATGTCTTAAACACACCTTTACAGGACTCTACATCATCTGGCTCACAAGGTGAATCACCTACCCACCCAGGGGGAGCACTCGAGGTAAGTGACTCTTCCTCTGACGATAAAGCCGTGGAGAATGATCAGGACGCTCAGGAGCAACATGTTCCTACTACACCAAGTCCACAAGCATCTGACATTAATGCCTCTGAGTCTTCAGAACCTCACACTCATATTGCCTCAGATACGGAACCAAACGTTCATAATCTTGATTCTGAGGTAGTTGTTCGCACCACTCCTGGATCACACCTGAATGTCTATCATCCTCTGGACAATATCATTGGGGATGTCCAATCAGGAGTTCAGACAAGAAATCAGCTGTATTCAGCTGATTATGCCTCGGTAATGGAAAGGGGGTATCTTCACGATGGTGCTTACCGTTGTTTTGTGTCTCAGTTTGAGCCAAAATACGTCAATGAAGCCCTAAATGATGAGGCATGGGTGAGTGCCATGCAAAAAGAACTTCTTCAGTTCAAGAAGTTAGGTGTATGGACACCGGTAGATAGACCTAAAGGTGCTAAAGTCATTGGCACCAAGTGGGTCTTGAAATGTAAGAAGGATGACCAAGGTGTCATCATCAGGAACAAGGCTCGACTTATAGTTCAAGGATTTCAACAAGTCGAGGGAAATGATAACAATGAAGTATTTGCACCTGTGGTGAGAATGGAAGCCATCCGTATCTTCCTAGCCTATGCCTCTTACATGAAGATTATAGTCTATCAATTGGATGTAAAGAGTGCATTTCTTCATGGTGGAATCCGGGATACAGTGTATGTCAGTCAACTCGAAGGATTTGAGGATCCATATCATCGGAACAGACTTTACAAGCTGGATAAGGCTCTTTACGGGCTTCACCAAGCCCCGAGAGCATGGTATGAAAAACTCTCAACTCACTTGGTGAAATACGGATTTCGCAGAGGCGTAATTGACTGTACACTGTTCATTAAAGAAAAGGATGGTGATCTACTGCTGGTTCAGATTTATGTTGTTGACATAATCTTTGGTTCCAAGAACGAAGAATTATGTAAAGTGTGAAGTCGGCTGGATCGATAAACATCCGAGCGTGTTCTTGATGGAAGGATAAACAACAGCAAACACCAAGAGACAATCAATAACACGAACTATAATTTAATGGTTTCATTGAAAAATCTAACGATTACAAGCTCGTTACAACATAAGAATCAATACTCTTGGCAAGGGGAGATCGAGCATGATTTCCCCTCTCATCCGGTAGCGCCTAGGCCACCGGGCAAATGTGACACCCGTCACCTTAAGGTCCGTCGAACGACATAATTAAGCATACAATTATTTTAATTATTCTTCCTCTTTTTCATGAACTCTTGCTTTAAGGAATCATGTCTGCTTTATTTCCTTTGTGCCTGTACTTCCTTCGAGAACGTGTGCTAAGCATAAACTTTTATAAATTTCGTCACCATTACCACCAAATATATCATTTTTAATTTCAACCATTTTCATTAATAAAACCATTTTTAAACTATCAATTACCATTAAACACGCTTTTAACCTTAATATAACGAACATTTTAAGGTGGTAATCAACCGAAACAAATTTTGGGGAACTCGAGGGTTAAGTGCATGGACTAAACTTGCCATTTTGCAAACTTGGGCTGGGTATATAAACCCATATTCCAGCCCTTGATCTTATTTCATCTTCATCTTCTTCATCCCCTTCACTTTCTTCTTCCCATCTTCTTCATTCTAGCACCAAATCCAACCCGCGTGGTCTTGTTCTTGTCGTCTAGACTCCATCTATAGCCTAGTCTACTCTATTCTAGTAGGTAGACGACCTTGATTGCCCGTTTTCTTGCTTATTCACGGCTGTCCAAACTAGGGTTTCGGGTGTTCGGGTTCAACCCGAACACAGGAGGTCGTGTGGGTGCGTGTGAGGTCTTTCTGCTTATGTTTCATGTTTGTGTATGTTTGTAGAGTGTTTCTGGAAGTCCTTGTTGTGTAAAACCCGTGCTCGGAGCAGACGAAGGCTGCTCTGCACTTCTGCAGTCGCGAACCTGCAGTTCAGGCGATTGGGTCTGTCATGTGACTGAGCCGTGTGACTAGGTGAGTCGTGCGACTGAGTCATACCACTATGTAATTCGGGCGACTGAGTTGTGTGACTGGGGACGTCATGCGACTGAGTCGTGCGATCGTATGTATGTGTGCGAATGAGTCATGCGAACGAATGAATGCGTGCGATTGAGTCAGGGGACCGATTGAATGTATGCGATTGTGCGTGTTTCGCACGACTGGAGTCCAATCGCACGAATGAAGGTTCAATCGCACGAAAGTAGCTAATTCACATGATTGAGGGTTGATTCGTGCGCATGGAGGTTGGGTTGTGCGAATGTGTGTTGTGTGGTACGACTGAATGCTAGTCATGCGAATGAAGACTCAATCGTACGAATGAAGCTCATCCGTACGATTGAAGGTTGATTCGTACGAATGGAGCGTTGAGATGAGCGTCTGGTCCTGCTGTGTGACGGATCATGTTGAGTGTGAACTTCCTTTTGAACGTCTGATGATGATAAAGTAACATCAGTAAGAATGTCATTGCTTGACCATAAAGATTAAAGTCAGCGCTATCAACATGCACATACTATTTCAATTGAAATCAACCTAACATTTTACAATTACCGACAACCCATTTGAAACTACAAATACTTAACAAGTGCCATCTTTCATAACAATAAGGTCTTTACAAGGATGTCATAAGCAATGACGACTACTCTTAGTACTTGGATCTACATAAGATTTGATGCGTTGTCCGCTTGTGTGTGTGCTACCCACGACCGAACCGATACAACCCGAACCGACCAAACATTACTATACGCTTTATACACGCCATTAATGCTTAACGATAACTGTCAATAGGTGTTTGACCGATCATTGCATTCAACTGTTGGGAATCTTGATCATTCATACCTACCACTAAACATGTGAGTCTCGTGGCCCCTTTTTATGCTTACACTACTTTACAAACATTTACAAACATGGGGGAAAGTATGCTCGCCCGTTTTCTATGCTGTCCAACATACATACAATTTACATACTTGGAATCAACGTGCTACTGTTTTGTGGGTATTTATCTGATACATGCTTGAGTTTGCTTTGTGGTTCTTTCATACAACCATTTAATTCTAGTGTGGGAACCGACGAATAGGTATTGATAGTACTACTGGGTTGACACCCCCACCCTCGGGTTGGTATACTAGTTAGTACCATCAAAAGCCAAGAAAGGGCCTTGGGTGAATATATTCCGACAAGATTCTTTGGGTACGTCATTAGGTTTGGTTGTAAAGCTCTTGTCATGTGATTTTGCTTACTTATAACTATACGCATGGTATTCTGCAACAACTTTATACAACATCATTACTTATTTACTTTTAAACCTACGAGCTCACCAACAATTTTCTTGACCATTTTGAGCATATCTTTTCAGGTGATCATGCTAGCTGAGGTTCTAGGTGTGTTGCCTTAGTGGAGACCCTAGGATGCATTTTCGGGCTAAACTTGTCATTTTGAAAACAATCGATGCATTTTCAAACAACATTGTACTTTGTAACTTGTTCCCGGGTTGTGGGAATTGCATACAATGTTATCATCTATGTATCATGTTTATGCTTATGGCTATGTTGTCGTGAATACTGACTAAACACGACACAAGTCCCCTTGTTGTCGGGTGTCGTCCTGACACGCTCGTCATCATTATTATTATTGCATCTCTATCGCTCACCGTGTGTTATGACGATCCCCGTCTCGCCGCATTCCCGTGTTTCCGCTCTTAGCGGGGGTGTGACAGACTGGTATCATAGCCATTGGTTATAGAGAATTAGGCAATACACTTGACCTAGACTATAACCTAGGAACCTTCATGTAGATTTCCATGCCAGGGCTGTGTGCATTTTATATCTCATACGTGTTCCTCATTACTTGTTTGATTAACTATCTGTCTCGTGATCATTTCACCCTGTGAGGGAGTCCTTGTGCTCACTCTTTACGGGATGCTTGTATTGGATCTTCCGTTTCCCTCTGCGCACCGAGTTGTTTAATCAATCCGGGTATTGAACCCAAAGAGATCTTCGTAGATCATGCTATTGCGTTTGACCTTAGACACTGGGATTTACCCCGAGGAGGTTATGTCTGAGACCTCGAGAGAGGAGGAAATAGACAACCTCCGCTAGAGTAAACTTGATTTCATGCATGGATATGCCATTATTATAATGAACTACTATTTGGACATTACTTATACATGGTGTGAGAATTTCATGATTTGTAAGCGATGTGTGACAACCATAAGTATGGTCTTAACCCGGAAAGTTAGACCTTAATGTGGCATGGATAATGTGCCCTGCAATGGTTAAAACTTATGCGTTTGCTATTCTTATGATTAGAACATGCCGCCTCGAAGAGTTACCCGCAGCAACAGTGGCGGAAGTGAAGCCCCGAGAGGTAGAGGCAGAGGCAGAGGTAGAGCACCGAGAACAAGTGATGGTCCTACCAATGTCACTCCGGGAACAGGAAACGCTGATATGGCAGCCTTAATCACTCAAGAGTTGGCCGCATTGATTCCGACTATCGTGGCCCAAGTGAGCGATGGTCTTCAGAATTCGCACCCCTACGGGGACGGTGGAAATGATAATAAGGATAACGGGAACCCGACTGGGAACGAAAGCAATCAGGAGACCGGAAATGGTGGTAAAGCCGGTAACGAAACTGGAATTGTGAATGTTAGACGGGGATGTTCATACAAGGAATTTGTGGCTTGTAAACCAAGAGAGTTTGATGGCAAAGGTGGAGCCATAGCCCTGACCAGATGGCTTGAAAAGATGGAGGCCATGATCGACATCAGCGAATGCCTTGACGGTCAAAGGATTAAGTATGCCACGTGCTCACTACAGGGCAAGGCACTAACGTGGTGGAACACTCAGATTCAGGCTAGGGGAAGAGAATCGGCAATGCAAATGTCGTGGGATGAGTTCAAGGCCCTAATCACCGAGGAGTACTGTCCTCTTAACGAGATGCAAAAACTTGAGCATGAGTTCTGGAATCATGCTATGGTGGGGGCTGGGCATGCAGCTTACACCGATCGTTTTCACGAGCTAGCAAGGTTGGTTCCGCATCTGCTCACCCCGGAATCAAAAAGGATAGAGAGGTATATTTGGGGACTTGCACCTCAAATCCGGGCAATGGTAACCACTACTGCTCCTCCTACTATCCAGAGCGCAATTCTGAAGGCTGGCGCTCTAACTAATGAGATGGTGAGAACAGGGGTATTGGGCAGGGGAGCAGAGAAAAGGAAAGAAGTTGGGGAAACGAGACGGTCGAGTGCCGGGAAATTCGAGAAAAGGGCCAAGACAACCAGAAATTTTGTGGCCGTGACCCAGGGCAGACGAGAGTATGTGGGTCCACACCCCAGATGCGATAGGTGCAACTTTCATCATCCCCCAGCTATGCCATGCTGGGTGTGCGCTAACTGTAGACGCCCGGGGCATTTAGCAAGAGACTGCAGAACAACGTCGAATATGGTCGCTCCAGTCAACGTGGTTAACCCCGCCGGGAATGCCAGGGGCTGTTATGAGTGTGGAAGCCCTGATCACTACCGGAACATGTGCCCCAAACTGAATCGGGCATCGGGCCAACAAGGGAACAACTAGCATCAGACTATGGCTATAGCTGGAAATCAAGGCCCGATAAACCAGGGGAACGCGGCTCGGGGACGCGCTTTTGTCATTGGAGCTAATGAAGCCCGTCAGGACCCAAATGTTGTCACGGGTACGCACTTACTCAATAATCACTTTGCATCTGTATTATTTGACACTGGAGCAGACAATAGCTTTATATCTTCTGCATTTGTGCAATTGCGCGATTTGAGTCCTAGTAGGCTAGAAACTAGCTACTCTGTAGAAATGGCCAATGGTAGGGTTGTTCAGGCTGACGGGATTATTAGAAAGTGCTCGATAATATTAGAGAACCACACCTTCGATATAGACTTGATACCCTTTGAGCTAGGAAGTTTCAATGTGATTGTGGGAATGGATTGGTTGTCGAAACACGGGGCCGAGATTGTCTGTCGAGACAAGGTAGTGTGAATCCCTATGTCAGACGGGGGAGTACTCAGAATTCAAGGAGAAAGACCGGGGAGAAACTTAAAGCTTATTTCCTGCATGAAAGCATGCCGGAGTTTACGAAAATAATGCTACTCTTTTCTGGCTCATGTGGTGGAAAAGAAAGAAGAGGAGCAGAATCCCTGTAGTGCGGGATTACCCAGATGTATTTCCTGATGACTTGCCTGGTTTGCCTCCTCCACGACAGGTGGAATTTCGTATTGAGTTGGTTCCTGGAGCTACACCGGTAGCAAAGACACCGTATCGGTTGGCACCGTCTAAAATGCAAGAGTTATCTAGCCAGTTACAGGAACTACTGGAGAAGGGTTTTATTCGGCCGAGTCACTCGCCTTGGGGAGCACCGGTGTTATTTGTCAAGAAGAAGGATGGGTCGTTCCGTATGTGCATCGATTACCGTGAGTTGAACAAATTAACTGTGAAGAATCGGTATCCTCTCCCCAGGATCGACGACCTGTTTGATCAGTTACAAGGAGCTTCGTATTTTTCCAAGATCGACCTTCGATCTGGATATCACCAACTAAGGGTTTTCGAGGAGGACGTACCGAAGACAGCATTTAGAACTCGTTATGGGCACTATGAGTTCTTGGTCATGCCGTTCGGATTGACTAACGCACCGGCTGTGTTCATGGACCTGATGAATCGGGTGTGCAAACCTTACTTGGATAAGTTTGTGATCGTATTCATTGACGACATACTTATCTACTGTCGATCGAAGGAGGACCATGAAGAACACTTTCAGGCAATACTGGAACTGTTAAGAGAAGAGAAACTTTTCGCCAAGTTCTCGAAGTGTGAATTCTGGCTGCGAGAGGTGAAGTTTTTGGGTCATGTGGTTAACAAAGACGGGATTCATGTAGATCCCGGCAAGATCGAAGCGGTAAAGAAATGGGATACACCCCAGACACCTTTGGAGATACGACAGTTCTTAGGATTAGCTGGATACTATCGTTGTTTCATTGAAAACTTTTCAAAGATCGCTCAACCATTGACATTGTTGACTCAGAAAGACAAGAAGTTTGATTGGGACATGCACAAGAACAGGCGTTCCAAACGCTGAAAGATAAGCTGTGCAATGCACCGATATTGTCCCTCCCAGACGGAACTGATGATTTTGTAATGTACTGTGATGCTTCGCATCAAGGGTTGGGATGTGTACTAATGCAGAAAGATAAGGTGATTGCCTACGCTTCGCGACAACTTAAGGTGCACGAGAAGAACTACACAACTCATGATCTTGAGTTGGGCGCTGTAGTATTTGCACTCAAAATATGGAGGCATTACCTGTATGGAACCAAATGCACCATCTACACAGATCATAAAAGCCTTCAACATATTATGGATCAGAAGGAACTCAATATACGACAGCGACGCTGGGTAGAGCTTCTTAGTGACTACAATTGTGAAATCCGGTATCATCAGGGAAAAGCTAACGTGGTGGCTGATGCTCTAAGCCGCAAAGAACGCGTAAAACCACTACGTGCTTGAGCTTTGGGATTGACCATTCAAAAAATTTGAAAACTCAGATCCAAATTGCACAAAGTGAGGCATTGAAAGAAGAAAACCTTGCGGGAGAAGAATTCCGAGGGTTGGATAAACAACTGATGTGCAAGGACGATGGTGTACAGTACTTCGTGGACCGTATATGGGTACCCAAGTGGGGAGGTGTACGTACCTTGGTCATGGATGAAGCACACAAGATGCGATATTCTATTCATCCTGGCGCAGACAAGATGTACCACGATCTCAAAGATCTGTACTGGTGGCCAGGCCTGAAGAAAGACATTGCCACGTACGTCAGCAGATGCTTGACATTCTCGAAAGTTAAGGCTAAACATCAGAAACCATTGGGACTGTTACAGCAACCTGAGATTCCTGAATGGAAATGGGAGAACATAGCCATGGACTTCATTACCAAACTCCCTCGAGGGAGCAACGTGCATGATTCGATATGGGTCGTAGTGGATCGAATGACGAAATCAGCTTACTTCTTGCCAATCCGTGAAGACTACAAAATGGACAAGTTGGTGAGATTATACATAAAAGAGGTCGTGACAAGACACGAAGTGCCGGTGTCAATCATCTCCGACCGTGACGGCCGATTCACTTAACGATTTTGGCAGACACTACAGTAAGCGATAGGCACTTGATTAGACATGAGTACCGCCTATCACCCTCAAACAGATGGCCAAAGTGAACGAACCATACAAACACTGGAAGACATGCTGAGAACGTGTGTAATCGACTTTGGTGGTAGTTAGGATACTCATTTGCCATTGATTGAGTTCTTATACAATAACAACTACCACACCAGCATTGGGTGTGCTCTGTTCGAAGCGTTGTACGGAAGGAAGTGTAGATCACCCGTTTGTTGGGCCGAGATTGGTGAAAGTCAGTTAACGGGCCCAGAGATCATTCAGGAAACAACTGACAAGATCTTCCAAATCAAGATAGACTGAAAGCCACTAGAGATCGCCAAAAGAGCTACGCCGACAATCGTCGAAAGCCTCTAGAATTCAACGTTGGGGACCGAGTGTTACTCAAAGTCACTCCTTGGAAAGGAGTTGTTTGGTTTGGAAAGAAAGGGAAGTTAGCCCCAAGATACGTTGGACCATTCGTGATTAAAGAAAGAATTGGTCCAGTGGCTTACCGATTAAGGTTACCACAAGAACTCAGCGGTGTGCATGATACTTTCCATGTGTCGAACCTCAAGAAATGTTTGGCTGACGAATCACTTCACATACCCATTGAGGATATTAAAATCGACGAAAAGCTTCATTTTATTGAGGAACCCATTGAGGTCATGGATCGTAAGGTCAAACAGTTGAAGCGCAGTAGAATACCAACTGTTCGCGTAAGGTGGAATTCAAAACGAGGGCTAGAGTTTACATGGGAACGGGAAGATCAAATGAAACTCAAATACCCACACCTATTCGTGGATGACACTCTTGGACCTAACTCCAGCTGAATTTCGGGACGAAATTCTCTCAACTGGGGGATACTGTGACACCCGTCACCTTAAGGTCCGTCGAACAACATAATTAAGCATAGAATTATTTTAATTATTCTTCCTCTTCTTCATGAACTCCTGCTTTAAGGAATCATGTCTGCTTTATTTCCTTTGTGCCTGTACTTCCTCCGAGAACGTGTGCTAAGCATAAACTTTTTATAAATTTCGTCACCATTACCACCAAATATATCATTTTTAATTTCAACCATTATCATTAATAAAACCATTTTTAAACTATCAATTACCATAAACACGCTTTTAACCTTATCATAACGAACATTTTAAGGTCGTAATCAACCGAAACAAATTTTGGGGAACTCGAGGGTTAAGTGCAGGGACTAAACTCGCCATTTTGCAAACTTGGGCTGGGTATATAAACCCATATTCCAGCCATTGATCTCATTTCATCTTCATCTTCTTCATCCTCTTCACTTTCTTCTTCACATCTTCTTCATTTCAGCACCAAATCCAACCTGCGTGGTCTTATTCTTGTCATCTAGACTCCATCTAAAGCCTAGTCTACTCTATTCTAGCAGGTAGACGATCTTGGTTGCCCCATTTCTTGCTTATTCACGGCTGTCCAAACTAGGGTTTCGGGTGTTCGGGTTCAACCCAAAGACATGAGGTCGTGTGGGCCCGCGAGGTCTTTCTGCTTGTGTTTCATGTTTGTGTATGTTTGTAGAGTGTTTCTGGAAGTCCTTGTTGTGTAAAACCCGTGCTCGGAGCAGCCGAAGGCTGCTCTGTACTTCTGCAATCGCGAACCTGCAGTTCAGGCGACTGGGTCTGTCATGCGACTAAGCCGTGCGACTGGGTGAGTCATGCCACTGAGTCATACGACTGTGTCATTCGGGCGACTGAGTTGTGTGACTGGGGACGTCAGGTGACTGAGTCGTGCAATCGTATGTATGTGTGTGAATGAGTCATGCGAACGAATGAATGCGTGCGATTAAGTCAGGTGACCGACTAAATGTATGCGATTGTGCGTGTTTCGCACGACTGGAGTCCAATCGCACGAATGAAGGTTCAATCGCACGAAAGTAGCTAATTCGCACGATTGAGGGTTGATTCGTGCGCATGGAGGTTGGGTTGTGCGAATGTGTGTTGTGTGGTACGACTGAATGCCAGTCATGCGAATGAAGACTTAATCGTACGAATGAAGCTGATCCGTACGATTGAAGGTTGATTCGTACGAATGGAGCGTTGACACGAGCGTCTGGTCCTGTTGTGTGACGGATGATGTTGAGTGTGAACTTCCTCTTGAACGTCTGATGATGATAAAGTAACATCAGTAAAAGTGTCATTGCTTGACCACAGAGATGAAAGTCAACGCTATCAACATGCACATACTATTTCAATTGAAATCAACCTAACATTTTACAATTACCGACAACCCATTTGGAACTACAAATACTTAACAAGTGCCATCTTTCATAACAATGAGGTCTTTACAAGGATGTCACAAGCAATGATGACTACTCTTAGTACTTGGATCTACATAAGATCTGATGCATTTGTCCGCTTGTGTGTGTGCTACCCACGACCGAACCGATACAACCCGAACCGACCAAACATTACTATACGCTTTATACACGTCATTAATGCTTAACGATCACTGTCAATAGGTGTTTGACCGATCATTGCATTCAACTGTTGGAAATCTTGATCATTCATACCTACCACTTAACATGTGAGTCTCGTGGCCCCTTTTTATGCTTACACTACTTTACAAACATTTACAAACATGGGGGAAAAGTATGCTTGCCCGTTTTCTATGCTGTACAACATACATAAAATTTACATACTTGGAATCAACGTGCTAATGTTTTATGGGTATTTATCTCATACATGCTTGAGTCTGCTTTGTGGTTCTTTCCTACAACCATTTAATTCTAGTGTGGGAACCGACGGATAGGTATTGATAGTACTACTGGGTTGACACCCCCACCCTCGTGTTGGTATACTAGTTAGTACCATCAAAAGCCAGGAACGGGCCTTGGGTGAATATATTCCGACAAGATTCTTTGTGTACATCATCATTAGGTTTGGTTGTAAAGCTCTTGTCATGTGATTTTGCTTACTTATAACTGTACGCACGGTATTCTACAACAACTTTATACAGCATCATTACTTATTTACTTTTAAACCTGCGAGCTCACCAACAATTTTGTTGACCATTTTGAGCATATCTTTTCAGGTGATCATGCTAGCTGAGGTTCTAGGTGTGCTGCCTTAGTGGAGACCCTAGGATGCATTTTCGGGCTAGACTTGTCATTTTGAAAACAATCGATGCATTTTCAAACAACATTGTACTTTGTAACTTGTTCCCCGGTTGTGGGAATTGCATACAATGTTAACATCTATGTATCATGTTTATGCTTATGGTTATGTTGTCGTGAATACTGACTAAACACAACACAAGTCCCCTTGTTTTTGGGTGTCGTCATGACACGCTTGTCATCATTATTATTACTGCATCTCTATCGCTCACCATGTGTTATGACGATCCCCGTCTCGTCACATCCCCGTGTTTCCGCTCTTAGTGGGGGTGTGACAGCAGACTCCTCTCAAAACCCTTAATCTCTTTACACATTGAAACTGGTATATATAGGCCTCGGCCCATATTAGATGCGACTGGGCCCATTCGTGTGATTGGACCATGTGTATGGTTCAATCGTACGACTGGACCATGCGTATGGTTCAATCGTACGACTGGACCATGCGTATGGTTCAATCGTGCGACTGGACCATTCTTATGGTTCAGTCTTACGAATGCCCCAATCGCATCTCTCAGTCGCACGACTAGTCCATTAGCATGGCTCAGTCGTACGATTGAGTCTCATTCGCATATGCTCGTGCGAATGACCCAGTTTCATGTGTTTACAACATATCAGGTGTATTACATTAAGCCTAGACTATTCGATAAGCGACGGACACACTATATATGACTATATATGATCCAACATTGTTAAGTGCTCTAAGAAAGATTAACATGTTGTCTTTATTTGGCTTTTGATAGTTTGTAATAGTATAGGGACTATTTGTGTAATTTGTTAGTTCCTTTACTTTTTTTCCGGTATAAATAACTTAGATTTGCAGGTAGATAGTAACGAATACACAAGATATTCGAATCTGCTTTCATACTTGTAATTGTCTTAGCTTGATATTAATGAAAAATTGAATTTTATTGATATCTTGTTTTGATTTGATTACTTTGTGTGAATTTCATTGAATTGTGTTTACAAATCATCACAGATTTATTCATTTGATCTATCAAATGGTATCAGAGCTGTTAGTAAGCTGTTAGTGATTGATATTCTTTTTAAGTTCATCGAACTTGAATTTAAAAATCTCACTGAATCTGTGATTGAGATACAATTCAATTGAAAATTTGTGAATTTCAGTTGTGTTTCATGATCAGAAACATGATTGGAATCACAATTAGCAGATCTATTCATCAAATTCAAGTCAATTGGTTGAATTTGTTGTTCGAAAAAGGTTTGAAGTTTCGAACTGAAAATCTCAAAATTGAGTGATTTGTTGTTGAAATTGAAGAAATTGATATTAAGAAGAATGTTTATCGGCATAAAACTCGTTTAATTGAAAAGTTTCAATCGAATTCATCAACATTTGAAGAATTCAGAAGATTTGAGTTTGTTACATTCATTTGAAGATGATGAATGTGTCGCATGAGCTGAGATTGACTGAATTTGTCTAAGTGTTAGACGCATTAACACTGTGTAGACGTTCTTAGTTAGTCGTTTGAGTACTTTTGAAGAGAAGAATCTCATATGTATCACCTTTGTTGAGTTGATAATTGTTAGGCGCTTGATAACTGTTTAGACGTTTGACAACTGTTTAGACGTTTGACAACTGTTTAGACGTTTGACAACTGTTTAGGCGTTCGAAAACTGTTTAGACGCTTGACAACTGTTTAGGTGTTTGACAACTATTCAGGCGTTTGACAACTGTTAGGCGCTTTAAACCTTTCAGACGCATTAATACTTAGACGTTTTGGAAATTTTTCTAAGGCATTCCTTTAGACGTTTCTCAACTTAGACGCATCAACTGTTGAGGCGTTTGAATACTGTTCAGACGTTTTAACCTTGATACATAGATTTTTTTTAGAAAATTCTTTGAAAACTTTTTCAATTTTTTTTAAAAATTCCAAATATAAGAAAACAACAAAAATATAAGAATGGTAAAATCAGAAGATTCTGAAAACAGAGTTCCAAAACTTAAAAATAGAGCGGATTTCAAAAATTGGTCTCTTAGACTAAAATAGCACTTTAATTCCATTGACACTGATCTCTGGAAATCTATAGAAAAAGGACCATACATTCCTATAACAACTGATGGACCAGACAGAGGGTTTGTGTATACTAAAGATTCTCCAGAACCTTATCCAGAAGATGATCTTCAAGGAGATGATCTGAAAAGAGTTAAGAATGATATTAAAGCCTATTCATTGATGTGTAAAGGACTGCCTTTGGAAGTTCTTACAAGGCTTGATGCATATCAAACTGGATATACACTATATAAAGCATTGAAGATCATTTGTGAAGGAGGTAAGAAGATTCAAAATCTAAAGAAACAAAAGCTGAAAAGATAATTAGAATTGTTTCAACATTTGTCTGGAGAGACAATAAATCAAATGATGAACAGATTTGTTCAACTCATAACTGAGATGTCAACAGCTGGTATCAAACCTGATCTTGAAGATTTAAATCTCAAACTACTCAATGCTTTACCATCATCATGGAAACAAACTGTAACTCTACTAAAGCATACTGAGAAGTTTCCAATGGATCTAGATCTTCTTATTGCAAAAATAGAATCAGTGGAGATTGATGAAAGCTCAAGGAACAATGATAGAGCAGCATCAATGTTTCAATATCAGTTTGTTGCTTCTCCTGCAACCACCATAGAAAATGCATTCATGGCAAAGAGTGAGAAAAGTTATAAGAAGAAGGAGATCTGTTTATTGGAGCAGGATTTTTCACTGACTCATCATTTACCAGTGCACCTGCATATACAACTCAGTCTCATTCTCAATCTCCTCCTAAACCATAGTCCCAATCATCAAATATTTAGACAGAGACTTCTTCATCATCTAACTCTACTAAATCTAGCAAAATTAAATATGTGATTAACATCCTATTAGAGGATGAAGAGTCCAAAACTGCATTTACTGCATTTATTGCCAGCTTTCAAGCATATCAAGGTAGCCATTTAACCCAACTAGATTTTGTTTTGCAGGATTTATTTGAAATGGATCCTGAAGATGTTGAAGAGATGGACCTGAACTTGCAGATGCTGATGATTGCCTACAGGACTCAAAAACATTCTTATGTCAACAAGAAATACAAGCCTAGTGCAAACAAGACTGTTGGATTTGACAAGTCAAAATCTAGATGTATTAACTGCAACAGTTATGGACATTTCTCAAGAGAATGCAAAGCTCCAAGGAATAATGGAGGAAGTGCTCAATCAAGCTCAAATAATCAAAGGTTTCAACAAGCTTAGAAGACTTTTCAAAAGCCTTATCAAAGTCTTCCTATGCCAGAACTCAAAGATGAAACCAAAACATGAGATGAAACAAAGAAAGCACTAGTAGTCAACATAAAAGATGGATATGATTGGAGTGCATATGCAGATCAATTTACAAATGAATTAACATCAAGTTTATCTCTTATTGCAGAAATTCAAGAAGAAGATTGGTCAGAAAACAATGACCCAAAAGTGAAAAGTGATAAAGAGGAAGATGACTATGATTGGAGTGACAAGTCTGATCCTAAAGAGGATACAAAGGAAGTAGCTCTAATGGTTCAGTCTGATCAACCAAAGGTTAACTCTTCTTCTTCAACACCTGAAACCACAGTTCCAAAATTTCCTGAAATACCATCAGAAGTAAGAGAAAAGCTTTGCACCAAATCATGCTATGAACATGTTGAACACTGCAGAAACTATTCATTCAAAATCTGTGAAAAGCTAAAACAAGAGGAATCTATGCATAAACAACTTAAATCTGATCATAAAACTGCAAATCAAAAGATTATCTCTCTTCAAACTTCATGGAACAAAACAGTCAAAGATTTAGAAATTGTTACAAAACAACTAGAAGAGATGACCAAGAATCTTGAACAAGAGAAAATAGCACATGCTGCTACTCAAGTTGATCTGGCAAAAGTAAAGAGTTCAAAAATGATAGTAAAAAAACTAATCAGTGAAAGGAAAGATAAACAAAAAGCAGGGTTAGGTTTCACTCATGAACCTATGCCTGAATCTATCACAAACACACTACCAGAGAATTTCAATACTCATGATCATTCACCTGAAAAATAAAGCAAAGCTTAAAGCCTTCCAGATCAAAAACAAGAATGCAGAAGAAAAAGAAAATGTTCAAGTGTTTGTTGAAAAAGATCAAGAAAAAATCAAAAATGGTCATCCAATCAAGATAAAATCATATGAACCAAAACAACCAGAATAAAATATCTATTCTGATCAAATTCATAATGTAATAGAAGAAGTGAGAGTTCAAAACAAGGATAAACAACAGATAGGAACATCAGAAGATTCGAACACCATCAATATGAAACAATTTCAATCAGAAAAGGAATCTTCTTCTGATGATGTTCAATCTGAAAATAAACCAAGTTCTTCTAAATCAAAGAATCAAAGAAGAAGAAAGAAATCTACAAAAGCAACATCAAACAAAAGTTCAAAAAAATTGATTAAAGCAACAAATCAAGCATCAAAACTAAAACCAATTAAATTTGTGTCAGCAGGTATGTTAAATATGAATTCTCTTCCAAATAATAAAGCAAATATTATGAACAAATCAAACTCTGATCTGAAATCAAGTTCAGATTCAAAGACTTCCGCTGTAGCAAAAAGATTTATTTCTAATACATTCAAGAAGGAAGTTCATGTTAAACAAATGAACAATAATCTGACACAAAATCAAACTATGAAAAATGAAAGACAACGGTTTAACTATTTGACATCAAAATCAAACATTATGTCATTGTCAAAAGTTAACAAAAAGTTGTTTTTAACTCCACAAAAGTACTATGAAATTTGTGATATGAATAATCACAATACTGCTGAGTGCTACTTCAACAAGTACTGTCACATATGTGACATGAGAAATCATTCGACAGCAGATTGTTATTATAACAAATATTGTACTTATTGTGATGAAAAGACTCACAACACTGCAAATTGTTACCTTAGAAATAGATCTCTCATTAGAAACTTTGCAAAACCAAACATGAGCAAAGGATTTGCTAATCCACAATATTTGAGAAATCAAACTAATGGATTTCAAAGAGACATTAATCAACCTAATGTAGGTTTGAGATCTTTTCCTAAGAACAATAATGTGAGCTCAAAACATAACATGCAAGAACACTTCATACCAAGACCTGTAAGGATGAATAATAAAATTGTTAGTCATCAATACATTTCAAAAGATGATCAATCAAATGGTATGAATGTTCACAAAAATAAATCAAACAATTTTTAGAATAAAATTGGTAAATTCATCAAAAATAAACCTGATTTGAATAATCTCCATTATAAACAATTTACAATTGTTGATAAATTTGGAAAGCCCAAGACCATTTCGGCTTGGTTAGATATTTCAACATAACTTTCTTGTAGTGCAGGTACGCCCAAAAAGACCAATCAATACATGGTATGTGGATAGTGGGTGTAGTCGGCACATGACAGGCAATACTTCCTTGTTACAAGACTTTAAGTCAAAAGATGGAACTCACGTCGCCTTTGGTGGTGATGCTGAAGGAAAAATAACCGGAGAAAGAACAGTATCCAATGGGATAATAAGCTTTGATAAAGTCAACTTTTGTTCACAGTTGAACTTTAATCTTTTAAGCGTATCTCAAATATGTGACAAATCTTATTCTGTTCTGTTTGATGATTCATTTTGTTATGTTTTGAAGCCAGGTTCAAGATAAGCAAAGATTGGGTGATTGTTACAGCTGAGAGAGACAGAGATGTATACAAATTGGATATGTCTGAAGTTGATCCTTCAACTGAAACAACATGCCTAATTGCAAATGCATCAAATGATGAAAGCCAGCTTTGGCATAGACGTCTCGGTCATTCAAACTTCAAGAACATGAACAAGCTTGTAGCAGGAAATCATGTCATTGGACTTCCATCTAAGAAGTTTGCAACAAATGATCACTGCTCAGCATGTTTGAAGGGAAAGCAACACAGAGCGTCTTATAAGTCCAAGCCTATAAACTCAACACCCAAATCTCTCCAGATGTTACATATGGACCTTTTTGGACCAACAAACGTCAAGAGTATTGGACGAAAATCATATTGTTTAGTTATCATTGATGACTTCACAAGATTTTCATGGGTTTTCTTTCTTTATGCCAAATCTAAAACAGCTGATTTACCAAAAGAATTTATTATTAAAGTTGAAAATCAATTAGACAACAAAGTGAAAATAATAAGAAGTGATAATGGAACGGAATTCAAAAATGCTAACATTGAAATGTTTTGTGCACAGAAAGGGATAGCTCATCAGTTCAGTGCTCCCAAAACTCCTCAACAAAATGGAGTTGCGGAAAGGAAGAATAGAACACTGATTGAAGTTGCTCGTTCTATGTTAGCTGATGCAAAAATCCCTATCACTTTTTGGGATGAAGCAATATCAACAGCGTTTTTCGTTCAGAATCGAATCATAATCGTCAAAGATAAACTGAAAACTCCATATGAGTTAATGTTTGGCAGAAAACCGAACATAAACTTTTTAAAATCATTTGGTTGTCCTGTTATGATTCTTAATTCAAGTGATCAATTAGGGAAATTTGAAGCAAAATCTGATAATGGATTTTTCGTTGGATATTCATCGGTTTCAAAAGCCTATCGAGTCTACAACTCTAGGACAAATGTAATCCTTGAAACATTCAACGTTAAATTTCTGGAAAGTTCTTTTCCATCAGTTTCAAATGGTCCTGCATGGTTATTTGACTTAGATTCATTATCAAACGCTTTTCAATCTAATTTGTTTGATCAACCAAATTGTCTTAATTCTACAGATAAGAAGAACTCAAGAGGAGATCTTGGATCTTTCAGTGAAGATTCAGATTCTGATGACCCAGATGATTCAAGCTCAGACTACCCATTTTTGTCATTTGTCAAGAATTCAACAATACAAAACCATGAAACTATAGTTTCAGATCATTCAGAGTCAATTAATCAGGAAGAATCACAAAATATTCCTAATGATGGTAATGAGTTTGTGATACCTGAGTCTGGAACATCATCCATTTCAGGTGATCTAGTTGATACAGGAAACTTTTATTACTTTGTCAATTCACCTACTCAAGTTCCAAACTTCAATCCACATTCTTCTACTTTGATACATGAGTTTTCCAACTTGAATCAAACAAATCTGGATGTTAATGTTCAATGTGATGAGATTACTACATCTCGTATTCACAAGAATCATCCAATTTCTCAGATTATTGGTTCATTGAATGAGAGAACAACAAGGAGTAAATCAGAACAAGCAAACGTATGCTTATACTCTTGTTTTCTTTATCAAATGTTCCTAAAAATGTTACCGAAGCATTAAAGGACAATGGTTGGATAGAAGCCATGCAAGAAGAATTACTTCAATTCCGCAAACAAGAAGTGTGGAATTTGGTGGATCTGCCTGAAGAGAAAATGTAATTGGCATGAAATGGTTATTTAGAAATAAGACTGATGATCGTGGTGTTGTAATAAGGAACAAGCGAGACTTGTTGCACAAGGATACACACAGGAAGAAGGTATAGATTATGATGAAGTGTTTGCACCAGTTGCAAGACTTGAATCAATTTGAGTTTTCCTGGCTTATGCTTCATTCATGAAATTCAAGGTGTATCAAATGGATGTAAAGGGTGCATTTCTATATGGTCCAATCACTGATGATGTGTTTGTGAAGCAACCTCCAGGCTTTGAGAATGCACAATTTCCACATCGAGTATATAAACTGAGTAAAGCTTTATATGGACTTCATCAAGCCCCTAGAATTTGGTATGAGACGTTATCACAACACTTAATCCAACATGGATACACACGAGGGAAAATTGATCTAACTTTATTCATAAAGAAGGATAATAATGATCTTTTATGTGTACAAGTGTATGTTGATGACATCATATTTGGTTTTACCTGTCCAAAATTGTGCAATGAATTTGAAGAAATCATGAAATCTTGATTCAAATGAGTTCTATGGGAGAGATTAACTTCTTTCTTGGACTTCAAGTCAAGCAAACTACAGATGGAATCTTCATCAATCAAGAAAAGTTTGTTGACAAGCTCTTAAAGAAATTTAAGTTGCAAGACTGTCAGTCCATACGAACTCCAGTAGATGTTAACACCAAGATTGAACCTGATCTAAAAGGAAAATCTATTGACCAAATGTTATACAGATCAATGATTGGATCTTTGATGTATCTTACTGCATCTAGACCAGACATTATGTATGTTGTTTGTGTATGTGCCAGGTATCAATCAGACCCGAAAGAATCTCACTTAATTGCTATCAAAAGGATATTTAGGTATCTCAAAGGTAAACCAGCCTTAGGGCTTTGGTATCCTTACGAGGGTAACTTTGAACTATATGGATATACAGATAGTGATTATGGTGGATGATGTCAAGATAGAAAATCTACTTCGGGTGGGTGTCAATTTCTTGGTCCCAGATTAGTCTCATGGCAATGTAAGAAACAAACAAATGTCTCTGTTTCAACTGCAGAAGCTGAGTACATTGCTGCATCAGCAGGATGTTCTCAAATCTTTTGGTTGCAAAATCAATTACTGGATTATGGATTCAACTTTATTAAAACACCAATTTACATTGATAACACACCTGCTATGTTCATAACAACTAATCCTGTTCAACATTCTAAAACAAAACATATCGAAATTCGATATCATTTTCTTTGTGATAAATATTTTGAAAAAGTTACAACTCCTGGACTGAAATTGATTAATGGTAATCAAAACTAAAAGCCAATTCTCAGATGGTTTTATAACACTGAGACATTTGAGCTGAAGTTAGTCCGAAATCTAGAAAGATGGGATAAGGACATGATTACTTTATTTGGAGTTTTTGAACTAAAACTGTTACATCCAAGTTATATTTCATTTTTGTCAGTACAAAAATTTGAGAAAGTATCTCCTGAAGTGGCTGAGCAAGATAAGAAATATTTCATTTCTATTATTAATGTGATGAATGCTGCCATGGAAAGAATATCTTTGAGAAAAGCTCTTGCGTATGCCAACATTGTCAAGAAAGATATTAAAGATATTGAATTCATGAGAATATCACGGAAAGGGGTATTAGAAGTGTACTCAAAGGAAAGTAACAAGCCTATTGAGTTATATGCTAATATTGATATTTCATGTCTTTCAAAGACACTTTGGAGAGAATGGACACGATGGAGATTAAAACAAATGAAGCTAAACCCGAACAAGGCATTCTTGCAAGTAAATTCAAGTCTGCAATATCAAAAGCTTTGAAAGAATTAGATATGTACAAACAGAAGCCAATGTTCAAAGTCAAAGAAGAACCAACAGATTACTTTGAATGATGAAGTCAAGGTTGAAGATAGAATTGAAGATAAAGTTAGCAGTCAAAGCTTGAAGAGTTTGAAGATAGAAGACCATGTCAATCTAGGGGGAGTATTATTAAGTGCTCTAAGAAAGATTAACATGTTGTCTTTATTTGTCTTTTGATAGTTTGTAATAGTATAGGGACTATTTGTGTATTTTGTAAGTTCCTTTACTTTTTGTTTCCAGTATAAATAGCTTAGATTTGCAGGTAGATAGTAACGAATACACAAGATATTCGAATCTGCTTTCATACTTGTAATTGTCTTAGCTTGATATTAATGAAAACTTGAATTTTATTGATATCTTGTTTTGATTTGATTACTTTGTGTGAATTTCATTGAATTGTGTTTACAAATCATCACAGATTTATTCATTCGATCCTATCAAACATAAAGAATTTGAAGCAGTAATGAAAGCGGAATTTGAAATGAGTGTCGTGGGATAGATGAAGTTCTTTCTCGGGTTACAGGTGGATCAAACACCAAAGAAGATATTTCTACATCAGATCAAGTATGTAAGGGATATTCTTAGTCGGTTTGAGATGGAGAATGCTTCCGCATCTAGGACTCCACTTGCTACAAATCATGATGTAGCACGTGACAAAATTGGTGATCTGGTTGATGCCATCATGTATCGAGGAATGATTGGATCCCTCGTGTACCTCACTGCCTCAAGACCTGATATTATGTATGCAACATGTCTTTGTTCAAGAAATCAGGCAAAACCAAAAGTTAACCATCTTATTAGGGTCAAAAGGATATTTTGTTATCTGAAGGGTACACCAACACTTGGGTTGCGGTATCCTCATGATGATGACATCGAGCTTACCACGTATAGTGACTCGGATTATGGCGGCTGCAAGATGAACTTCAAATCCACCTTAGCAGGTTGTCAATTCTTTCGGAGAAGATTAGTCACGTGGCAGTGTAAGAAGCAGACATCAGTTGCGTTGTCAACTTGTGAAGCTGAATATGTTGCTGCGACAAGCTGTTGTTCTCAAATCATCTGGATTCAACAGCAGATGCGAGACTACAGTTTGAAATTTTCTAACACCCCTATATTTTTTGATAATTCTGCTGCAATAGCCATTACTAAAAATCTTGTCCAACATCCTAAGACCAAACACATCGGCATTAAATATCACTTTATACGTGATTGTTTTGAGAAGAATCTAATCGATGTTGTTAAAATAAATACAGATTTTCAATGCGCTGACCTTTATACAAAAGCCTTTGATAAACCACGTTTTCTATATTTGTTAGAGGTCAACGGCGTTAAAAAAAGTGATGTAATTCCAAACAATGAACAGGTCTAGTCCGATACGTCAAGTCCATTTTCTTTTATTTTCTTTTATTCTAGTTTATTTGATTTAATTTATTTTATTGATTTCAATTATTCGCCTATTAAAATCCTAAAAACGCAAATCACTTACGGTTTTAGAATTTTAGGGGGAGAATAGGTTAAGTATTAAAAAAACGAGAGAGGAGGACAGACAAGCTGATAGAAATGAGATCGTATCCGAGATATCGATTCAACGACTATGGAAAATGATAGTACACAGGAACAAAGCATTTGGGACTTTAAAAGATTTAAGTTAAATTAGATGCGAAATTCAAAGTATAAGTCTGAGAAGTCTAAGCAAAAATAAAAGGAAAAATGATAGTAAAACTAGCTACTACTAAGGTAACACGGAGAAAATAGACCTAGAGGTTACTAGACCATTAGATGATATGTCGGTAGATTCAACACAATAGATAAGTAGACCTCGTTGGTGATCTCAAGATCAAACTAAGTCGCTCAACAAGGTGTGGGTTATCATCTTATCCCTGGTTAACACAATGAACAGAGTTCCAATAAGGGGTGACAAGTAAAATAAACGCCACAAATGTGTGCGGATGACCAAAATATGAGCAAAGCACATGATGAAAAATGCAAAAAGCAATCAAACTGATAACCTATGTTGTTGATGCGATCTGTGCAACATAATAAATTGCTCAAACAAGAAGATAGGTTATGTGCCTCTCTATTGTGCGGTGGCACTGACCTGAGGATAAGCATAACCTATATATTCTAGAATTCATTGTTGTTTTCCGCCTCTCTGCTGTGCGGTGGCACTAACTTGAGGCTTGGCTTCTCTTTGAAAGCACTAAGAATAGTGTCTTCTTGTCAAAAATACCCGTAGACCACTCAAAAATCTCCTGGGGAATGTTGATTACCATATAATCGTAGGATCCATAAATGTTTGTTGAAATAATTAAACCTTAAACAGTCACCAATCTGTGTCAAAAGTCTGTGTATGGATTTAAGAGGACAAGTATACTAACAATCATCATGGCTGCAATTCTTGAAAGTCCAAATCAATGTGTGCGTCTAATAGTACTAGTATGATTTCCTTAATTTGCTAATGACTCTCGACAAAACAAGAATCTAGCATCAAATGATTTTGGTAACACGTCCTGAATGATTTGATTACTTGTATGATTTCATCATGAATCGTTTCACTTATGGTCAAAATAACTTGAAGCTGCATATTCAAGAAATAAATCTGTTAGATGTCTATCTTAGGATTTCCACCTCACATAAAATCACAAAAACATCTTTAGTTTTGTCTTTTAATGTTAGTTCTTTTGTTATGTTTTAACATTTAGTCAATTTAGAGTTATAAGTCGGACTATTTCGTGGAATTCAATATGGGATTAAATTACTTAAAAGGGTCACGTCTGAGGTGACCAAAAGTGTGTTCACATGTTAAATGGGTCACATCTGAGGTGACAAAATGGTTTTTGCTTTAAAGGATCACGACTGAGGTGATCAAAAGTTTTCAAAGTTAATGTTCATGTCTGAGATGATGGACTGCTCAAAATGTTTAATCAACAATTAAATGGGGTTAAATGTCAAATGGTCATAAAGTCAAAACCATAAGTATGATCCATTCGCACGATTGAACCATGAGTATGGACTAGTAATATGATTGGACCATACTTATGCACTAGACAACCAAATGGAGCATGAGTATGAACCATTCACACGAATGGCTTACAAGATTGAGCCAATCGCCCGAATGGAATTGTCAGAATGAGTCAGTCACCCGACTAAAACCCAGTCGGCCGACTGAAAGTGATTGACTGAACCAATCGCACGACTGAGATCCATTCGCCCAAATGTAAAGAGCAAATGGATCCAGTCGCCCGATTGAAACCAGACACATACTCACCACCCCTCAATCGCCCTAATATCGCATGCGTGCCGTTACTCTGCCAAAATTTCTTCTGACCTTACTTGACCTAAAATTTCGAGATTCTGACGATTGCTAGTTGTTATACCGGTACAATGTGGTGCAACCTACATAAATCTTAGTTGTTTCGTGCCATAACTCATTGAATTCGGCCCTAACCAAGAACTGAAACTTAGTTGGAAAAATTAACTAATTAAACTAAGTAAAATGTTGAAATCAAGATTATTAAGTGTTAAGTAGTGTTATTGCGAGTCAAATGAGCCGAACCACGATGTCTAATTTTTAAGATTTTCTCAGAATTTGAATCTGAATCGAATAGATAGTAGGTCATGCGACTGGACACCCGGATGAACTATAATCGCACGACTGAGCTGGACAAATGACTCAATCGGCCGAATGAACAATGCATATGAGCTCAATCGGCCGACTGAACAATTCGTTGGCTCAGTCGCCCGATTGAACTCAGTCGCAAGATAAGTCACCCGATTGTATTCAGTCGCATGTTAGGTCAAACGACTGGACACAGTCGTGTGGTTCAATCGCACGATTGAACCAGACTGATCTCAAACAGGTTAATTTGATGTAGTTTCTGTCGTGTGATGATCTAACTTGTATGCTTCTTGTGTTACAGATTGATGGCTTAACGGTGGACCATCAACACAAAGCACAATATTTGTGCTCATCTGGATGCCACCACTCGAAACGCAGCCGAGTTTGTTGGCATCATTGTGTTCCTGAAGAGAACACAGATACACCGAGCCATATCTACACCATGCACTCTATAGAGGTCTATCTAGCAGGCCTTTTGGGAGGGTGCATCAGTTGATCAATCTCATGAGCCCTACTGCATCAGAAGTACTATATTTGGGCAAGACATAGAGGTGACTGCTGCAGATATTAGACGGGTACTAGATCTAGGTGAGGATGCTGATCATCCAACCAGACTACACCCTCTGACAGTGAGGGGTTGCTTCCTTAGGATGAAGTACTCTGGGGACATAAATGTAGGTGTGCTAAACAAAAGCAACATGTGTCCCCAGTACAAGTACTTAGCACACGTGATACTGAAGTGCATAGCTTCGAGGAGGGTTGGCTTTGATGACCTATCAGACCAGATTCAGAATGCCTATGTGGCACTGGTGCTGAACCACCCCTTCATCTTCTCCAGCATGATATTCTCATACCTGATCGAGAATCTTGAGGCAAAAGGCAAAGAGGGATTTTGCATGTACCCGAGGTTTCTTCAGATGATTATCGACGAGAAGCTGCCCTCTCTGCCTAAGGAGAGCCATGATGTGGTATCACTTGAGGTGATGGATGACACTACATTGGGCCGCATGAAGGTCTACAGGGGAAAGCAAGTCAAACCCCTTGTAAAGAGACTGTTTGGGCATCTAGCCCAGGAGGAGTACGTGGCGCCGGGAAGGCGTAAGTGGCGCCACGAGGAGAGTGATTCAGATGTTGAGCAGATTGTTCTTCCATCTGATGACTCCGATGATGATGATAGTGACACTGGTGGAGATTCTGGCCCCGCTGTTTCTAGGGCCACCACTGCACATACTACACCTCCACCACCCACCCATGCAAACGCCACCACCGCCAGTTTCCATCAGGATTTCTGTCCTCCTGATGAGGAGTAAGAGAGTGATGAGGAGCCCCTAACCAGGACAGTGGGCAACAGGGTGGTTGCCACCAACCGAGGCATTTGGGAGGTTGGAGGACACCCTAGCGAGTCTGGGGAGACTGCAGCGGACCCCAGCTACTCACCAGGTCAGCCCAACAGCATCCCAGGGGGAGCATCCATCTCCATGGGCATGAGGAGGAAAAGGATGGCTCAGCCCTATGGGATGAAGACGAAGAAGAGGAGGATGACCTTTATCACCACCACCACCACAGCCACCATCTCTACCACACCACCCACTACCTCTACCTCTCCCCCACCACCACTACCTTAGCAACTCCACCACTTCCCCACATCACATCCAACACCACTTCAACTTACCCATCACCACCCACACACATACCACCTCCCATATACACCACTGCCACCACCACCACCTCTAGCCACCAGGCAGGACTATCATATCACCTATCCTTTCCATCAGGATCATCTCTACCTCCCAATAGGGTAGAGGAATAGCTTTCAGCACTAAACCGTATGGTGCTGAAGCTGTTAGCAGCCGATGACGAGAAGACTGCTCAGCTTGGATAGTTAGTGGAGCTTACTGCTGCACAATCACAGTAGATCTCTCAGCAGGCACAACCGATTGAGGAGCTGGTTCAGCAAATGGCTGCTCAGAGTCTAGAGATTTCCCAACTCAAGGATAAAAATGTGTATCTACTAAGTAGATTGAGGAGTTCGAGGATGCTAAGAGGACCATCATGCTCAAACTTAAGGGCACAAAGGATGAGCCTTTGAAGATCAGAGAGGGAGACGGTGATAATGGTGATGATAGTGATGATGATGATGATGATGATGATGATGATGGTGATGATAAAAGTGATGATAAGGATGGAGGAGACACTAAAGGAGGAGGTTGGGTCATCTGCTTCGGGTGCACATGAAGCTAGTGAGAGGCGGACCAAAAAGACTCAAGATCCAGGTGCCTTGACATCAGCCCCGACAGTAGAAGAACACATGATCCAAGACAAAAGTGATGCATAGAGTTTTGTGTAATTTAAATCATGTGTAATTTGAATATTGTATTAAACTTATGTGCTTGAATGTTTATGTATATATATTTAATGTTTAATGTCTTGATTATTTACTAATGCATGATGTGTTAAATGTTTTAAATCAAGCAGATCCACATTATCAGTGATATGACTACAATGTTGCCCCCCTTCAGCCAATCAAGTCTCATCTCACAATGATACTTGATCTACAAGGGATTGTCAGGAGGTTTGTAAGCTATACTCCTGAAGAAGGAGAAATTATTCACAACCTTACTAATGAGCAACTCATAGAAATGTTCCGATTAAACCTGGATGAATTAGTAAAGGATGCCCCTACCGTTGATGTTGCTAGTGATGACGAGCTCAATGATGTTGAGGAGATAGAGATTGAAGACATCAAAGCATAGCACTATCCAGAATATACTGATCGAGAGGGAAATGTGGTCCCTAATTTTGGAGATATACTCGATAGTGATATGCATGTTATATTGGATACGATGGAGAGGGAGACCGAGAAATCTGAATGCCAAGCCCAAGCCACGGATATCGATGTAGAAAACAAAAAGGCTGAATGGGCGGCTTGTTTGCTGAGATCCGTGCCCAACGCATAACGCCAAAGCCAAGTGCCTACGCCAAGCTCTACAAAGTCAAGAAGTATCTTAAGGTGTCTGGAAAGATAATCGCGTGGGCTTACTTTGAGGATCTGAATGTATATCCAGTGAAAAGGGAAAAGGGAATCGAGTACTTCAGATTTCCAGATGATCTGAAGACTCTTCCTGGTTTTGAGCTCAACCAGTTGGCACGCCTAAACCTGCTGTATGCTGACCCCAGGAAGATGTCAGGCTGGTTTGAAGCTACGTTGAAGAGAGAATACCACACACGATGGGTTAATTTCAAGCCTCAACAACCGACGAGGTATATTCGAAGGTCATAGGTGGACCCAAGGACTGGGAAACCCAAAGTGGTGTTGAAGTGGAGTCCTTCGCGTACTATGTCTAAAATCTCATTGAGGGAAATGCCACAGGACTTCACTCCCCACTTCAAGTGGTGGTATTATGACTAGCATACAGGAGAAGCGGTCATAGTATTACAAAAGGGAGCCAAATGGAGACAATCTGAGTATTTGACCCGATGTGGCTAACTAACCTGTTAGCGAATGATGTTTATACCTTATACATGTGGCCACTATTCTATGATCAACAGGATATTATACAGGCCCTCCAATTTAAGAACATAATAAGACTCTGCTTTGCATTTGAGATACACGCTGGACTCACAATCGAGGAGAGGCATAAGAAGTTCGACGAGCTTATGAAGGATGCCAGACAATAAAGGAAACTAGGTCCAAGGGCGAGTTTGTTGATTCATATGTACCTAGTTTAGAGTCTTAATGTAATATGTCTGTCATGTCCTTAATGTAAATGAAATATATGAGTTGAATGAAACGTATTATGTGGTTATTAATCTTAATGTTTAATGTTTTAGTGTATGATGTAGTGTTTATCATTTATTAACACATATTGAACCAACTATATAGGTTTGTGGTTGTTTGAATAGATCTAAGTCACTAATGATTGTGAAACATATTCAAACTTAGTCATATGAAGTTCTCATGCAAATGGCCCATGCTAATGGACCATACGCATGAACAACTTCATGCAAATGAACCAATCGCACGACTAAACCAGGAGACTAGATTAGTCACATAATTGTGATATGAGATTGACTCAGTCGCACGACTGAACACTCAGTCATGGAATGGATCAACCGAATGACTCAGTCGCAAGACTGAACCATGCTAATGGTTCAGTCACACGAATGAGTAACCCTAACCTATAAATACCACTTAATTCATGGAAAAACATAACACTTTGAATAATTTGACTCCTACACATACCCTAGCCGTCCAGAATGTCCAAGAAAGCCAGTCGAAGTTCATAGATCGTTCTTGATCGATTCCTATTCGTTCTTAACATTTAGATTAATCTTATATCGATCGGGTTAACGTTCTCACTGATTGGATCGCCAATCAAAAAGGATTCCGCACTATTTGATTCGGTATACACGTGAATCAGTTAGTACTCAGTCTAGTATACAGTCCCCAAACAGTATTCGACCCAATTTGGCCTACTAACTTGTCGGCTGAAGATGTCTATACTTTATACAAGTGGCCACTATTCTATGACACACAAGACATTGTACAAGCTCTTCAATTTCA
Organism: Flaveria trinervia; assembly: GCA_025506515.1. Taxonomy (NCBI): domain Eukaryota; kingdom Viridiplantae; phylum Streptophyta; class Magnoliopsida; order Asterales; family Asteraceae; genus Flaveria; species Flaveria trinervia. The sequence goes on from CM046448.1 coordinate 33,959,132, forward strand.
ACATGTTATACGGCTCAGCTTTGCATTCGAGGTACATGCAGGAGTCACAAGAGAAGAGAAGTACAAGAAGTTCCAAGAACATGTGAAGAATGTTAGACAATTTGGTAAATTAGGTCCAAGGGTGAGTTTGTAGATACATGTGTTTCTAGTTTATATGCTTAAATGTAAAAGTCTTTCATGTCTTACATATGTGTAATGTGATGAAGTAATGAAATATGATATATGATTTGATGTTTATTTATCTTTGATTCATATGTATTAACTTATTATATAAGTTTGAGGTTGTTGTACGTAGTTCTTAGCCAATAATGATTGAGTATTATGTTCAACCTAGTCGGGTGATTATTCATGCTAATGGACCATAGGCATGAATACATAATGCTTATGGACCAGTCGGACGACTGAACCAAAAGACTGGATCAGTCGTATGATTGAGACATAAGATTGACTCAGTCGCACGACTGAACCTTCAGTCGTGCGTATTACTCAATCGCATGATTTAGTCGCACGACTGAACCATTAGCATGGTTCAGTCGTACGAATGGAAACCACTAACCTATAAATACCACCTAATTCATGGAAAAACAAAACACTTGGAGAGATACTTTGAATAAACATAAACCCTAGCCATCAAGAGCGTCCCAAACAGCCTGTCCAAGTTCATAGTTCGTTCCTCATCGATTCCTACTTGTTCTTAACGTCTAGTTCATTCTTATATTGATCGGGTTATCATTTTCACTGATTAGATCGCCAATCAAATACGATTCCACACTATTTGATCTGGTTCAAACGCAGAATCAATTAGTACTCCGTACGTACATGGTCCTCCTAACAAAAAGGGGGTCAGTCGGTCGTATACCCTACCACCCTTCAAAAACTCTCAAAAACTGCCTAATACACATACACTCTACCAAAATTTCGATAGTTGTGATTACTCTCCCATTGTGATACTAACTGATATCCTATTCATCTTCAGGTACTTTGAAACTGAAATCGGGTCAAATGATTGGATTAATCGAACCCACAATGACCGAAATAGTTAAAATCAAAAACCCAGGACCATACCCTAGAATAAACCACTTAAATGGACACAAACGTTGATTTAAATGACACGAAGTGCTATTTTGAGTCCCTGTGAACCTAATGAATCTAAACATGAAGTGTAATGCAACGTTTTGACAAAAAAAAAAATAAATTTATGGTGTCGAATAGTGCAAGATGCGAATAGACATGCATATGAACCTCAGTCACACAATTGAGCCAGGCGCATGATTCAATCGCACGGGTGACTCAATTGGTGAATCAGTCGCACGACTGACTCAACCGCATGGCATAGCATACAATTAAGTTCAGTCGTAGGCTCAATCATACGATTGAACTCAGTCGTATGGTTCAATCGCATGTTTGAACCAATTGATCAAAATCAGCTAAAAATTCAATTGTTATCTCTTAGGAACAGATCTAATGTATATGTTTCTTGTGGTGCAGCATGGCTGAGAGATGGACAATGAGCACCAAGCACAACATTTGTGCTAATCTAGATGTTGCGTCTCAGAACGCTTCTGAGTTCACCTAGATTATAGCCATCCTACATAAATCGAGGATCTACAAGGCCATTTCTACCCCATGCACTTCATACCAATTGATTCAGAAGGCTTTCTGGGAAAATGCCACAGTTGACAGGTCAGTTGAGCCCCACAGTATCTGGAGCTCTATATTTGGACAAGAGATTGAGATCAGGGAAGACCAGCTGAGGAGAGTCTTGGATTTAGGTGAGGACGGAGCCCATCCAACCAAGCTGCATCCCTTAACAGTTCGGGGATGTTTTCTAAGGATCAAGTACGCTAGTGACATCAATATCAGTGTACTAAATAAGAGCAACATGTTCCCCCAGTTCAAGTATCTAGCACATGTGATCCTCAAGTGTATAGCCTCCAGACGTGGAGGATTCGATGAGATGTCCGACCAAATCCAGAATGCATACGTTGCACTGGTATTGAACCACCCGTTCAGTTTCTTACACATGCTCTTTTCATTCTTGATAGAAACACAGAGGCCAAAGGCAGGGAAGGCTTTTGCATGTATCCAAGGTTCTTGCAAATGATCATAGACGAGAAGCTTCCTCTACTGCCTAAGGAGAAGGACGATGCAGTTATATTATAGGTGATGGATCACACCACCCTGGGTAGGATGAAGATATACCGGGGGAAGAAGGTGAAGCCTCCGGTCAGGAGACTCTTTGGTCATTTGGCCAATGAGGATTACGTGGTGCCCTCACGTAAGAAGTGGCATCACGATGACAGTGACTTAGTTGTTGAGCCCATAGTGGTTCCTAGTGATGAAGATGACGATGATGATGAACACCATGATGATGGTCAAGGTGGTGCAGATGCTGGCCCCAGTCAATCATGGGCCACCAGTCTACTATATCTCCACCACCTCCACACAGTTCTGCATCTAGTCCTGAGGGATCTAAGCAAGCTGCTTTCCACCAGGACTTCTTGGTAGATGAAGTGGATGAGTCTAATGATGAACCTTTCACTAGGAGAGTCGGGAGCCGGGTTATGGCTACTGAGAAGGGGAAAGAGGCGGTTGGGGGACGCCAAGTTGGTACTAAGGGTGGTGACACTAATGTCATAGACCCGACATACATAACCGACCAGCCGATAATCTCAGGGGGAGCCCCGATAGCCAAGGATTCCAGGAGGAAAAGGATGGCCCAACCCCATGGCAAGAATGGTAAGAGGTAAAGGATTACTTTGATCAGTTCTTCCACCACCACAGCCACTTCCACCACCACTGTTCCCCACACCACCACCCCTGTTCCCCACACTAGCATCACTACTGCCACCTCTAGTGCCACTAACACTCCACCACCACTCGTACATTCACACCTACCTCACCACCCACCATACCCGAATTAGTTGCACCACAATCCACTTCCATTCCTACTCCCATCTACACCACATCCACCACTACACCACTACTCCCCAAGCTGGTACATCCACCTAATTCCTACCTACACAGGGCTCTACTCTACCTATTGTTGGGTTAGAGGAACAGTTGGTGAGCCTAAATAGACTGGTTCTCAAACTGCTAGCGACAGATTATCTGAGAGCCAACCAAATATATCAGCTGATGGCGGTCAATACCGCACAAGGCAAGCAGATTGCTCAGCTTACAAAGAAGAATGTTGCTCATGAGAGAGTTGTAGTTCACGCTCACCATGCCCTAAAGGCTCAAAATAATCTTGTGATGGCATCCGTCAAGCGGATCAAGGGGTTAGAGAAAAAGAACAAAAAGCTTATGTTGAGGTTGAAGGGAACAAAGGGTGAGCCCCTAAAGATTAAGGATGATGGAGATGATGGTGAAGATGATGATGATGATTCGACGAATGATGAATCAGAAAAAGATGATAATGATGAGGAAGTTGGAGGAAGTGGAAAGGGTAAAAGAGATGATGACGAGGAGGAAGATGATCAAGAAGGTGATGCATCTGCATCTGCCTCAAATCAAGCAGCAAAGGAGAGGCGCACCAAAAAAGCCTCGTCCTCTGCAGCTCCAGCTGAAGAGACACATGCTCAAGGCAAAAATGAAGCTCCACAGATATAGGATTATGATGTTGTTCCCCTTCAGAAAGTCATGAATCAATTTACTATGATTCTTGATTTACAAGAGATTGTGAGAAGGTCTGTGAGCTACACTCCAGAGGAAGGAGAAATCATCCACAATCTGACCGACGAGCAGCTCGCAAATATGTTTTGACTAAATCCAGATGAACTTGTCAAAGATGCTCCGGAAGTAGATGTCTTGAGTGATGAGGAGCTACAAGGTGTGGATGAGATAGAGATCGAGGATGTCACGTCTGACTACTATCATCAGTACACTAACCCTGAGGGCAATGTTATCCACGACTTGGGTGAAACCTTTGGCAGTGATACTTTTGACAAGCTGGATGAGATAGAGAAAGAGAAAGCAAAGGATGAAAGTAAAGCCCAAGCTACAGATGCTAACATTGATCTAAAGAAGGCTGAACGGGCTGCTTGTTTATCAGAAATGAAGGCACAACATGCACCTCCAAAGCTGAATGCCTACACCAAACTTTATCGAGTAAAAAGACATGAAAAAGTGTCAGGCAAGATCATCAATTGGGCCGATTTTGAAGATCTGGATGTATATGCTGTTAAACGAGAGAAGGGAATTGAGTACTTCAGATATCCATATGATCTGAAGACTCCTCCTAGTTTTGAACTAACCAGATTGGCCTGTTTAGATATTTTGTATACCAACTCGAGGAATATGTCTGGATGGTTTGAGATATCATTGAAGAAATAATACCACCCTAGATGGGTAAACTTCAGACCTCAGCAACCTAAGAGGTTCATTCATAAGACTGAAGTTGATCCTATATCTGGAAGGCCTAAGGTGGTGTTGAAGTGGAGTCCCCCACGCATAATGTCTAAGATTCATTTACAGGATGCCATCGGACTTCACACTTCAAATGGTGGTATTACGACTAGAGGACGGGGGAAGGGGTCACAATTCTTAACAAAGAAGGTAAGATTGAGACTATCAGGGTATTTGACCCAATATGGCTTACGAACTTGTCTGCTGAAGATGTTTACACTCTATACAAGTGGCCACTACACGCAAGATATTATACAAGCTCTACCATCTTACATGTTTTACGGATCTACTTCGCATTCGAGATCCACGCGGGAGTCACCAAAGAAAAGAAGTACAAGAAATTCCAAGAGCATGTGAAAAATGTTATAAAATAGGATAAACTAGATCAAAGGGGGAGTTTGTTGATACATCATGTTCCTAGTTTATGTTCTTGAATGTAAAAGTCTTTCGTTTCTTACACATATGTAATGTGACTAATTAATGAAATATGATATGAATCTTGATGTTTATTTGTCTTTGATTATTTCATATTATTATTGTATTTAGTATAATTCATATGCATGAACATCATCTATAGGTTTGAGGTTGTTGTATATGGTTCTAAGTCAATAATGATTGAGAAATGTGTTAAACTTAGTCGGGTGGTTATTCATGCTAATGGACCATACGCACGAATGAATCATCCTTATGGACCAGTCGCATGATTAAACTAGGAGATTGGATCATTCGTATGACTGAGACGTAAGGTTGATCCAGTGGCACGACTGAACCTTCATTCGTGCGTATGAATCAACCGCATGAGTCAGTCGCACGACTGAACCATGCTAATGGTTCAGTGGTACGAATGAAACTGAAAGCCTATAAATACCACATAATTCATGGAAAAACGAGAGACTTTGAATATTCAAAAACCCTAGCCGCCCAGAGCGCTCTAAGTAGCCTATCCAACTTCATAGTTTGTCTTCTACTCATTCTTAACGTTTGTTTCATCGTTAGATTGATCAGGTTGTCGTTCTCACTGATTGGATCGCCTATCAAATAGGATTCCACACTATTTGATCTGGTCCCACACAGAATCCGTTAGTACTCCGTACGAAAACGGTCCTAACAGGAAGTGCATCTATCGTATAGTAGTATAGCTTGAGGTAAGAACCGAGTGTCGATTCATGGTCACAATGGCTCCCAATACTATATCATCATCATTATTAACTAATCATTTGAGTTTGGATTTGTAAATATTATAATTAGCTAACTCTATTAGTAAACTAAACTATTTTTTAAGAAGTAAAGACAAAGATACACAATCAATGAAACATACCACTTGGTATTTGAATCCACTTACCATAGAATTAACAACTAGCAGAAACTCGAGGTAAGACCAATTTTTGCACTTGATACATAGAAGTAGCCTTAACCTCCGTCAAGGATATCCAGACATATAACAATTCAGAAAGCTAGAATGATAAACACACAATAGCCCCATAAAGTTATGCCATAAAGAACTACTATACAATTATGTCAATATTAAAGATGAATTAGACTCCCGTTAGGGTTACATAATTCCATAAATTTTTGGAAGGTTAGTAGCAAAAACACATGACAACCACCTCAACTTACATAAAATAGACAAAACTATAACTACCCTTTAACTTATGAACATCAAACCATGATTACAAAATCAACTAATAACCAATGACAAGAGAGATTCATGACATATACCATGGATTTCTCAAACATAAGAATACCATTTACCTAATTTTACTAAATCCCCAACCTTCATTCACCATTCCTAGTCAAATTTCATAAATTTACATACAAAAGATGCGATCATATGCATAAATCTTGTAAAAACATAAGCTTTTTCAACATAACATGCTTACAACACCCACAAGGTTGAACATTTCATCAGACTAGAACAAATACACAAAATTATTAAAGAATAATCAAGTTTCATCATGGTATTAAAATAAACAACACCAAGAATCATGTACAAGTTGTTAAATCATGCTAAGTTTCATCTAATCTAAGTGATAATAAGAGTTTAGTCAATAAGGCTTACATAAAAACACACCCAAACTCAAGAACACGAAAGAATTCATAGTATCTCTAGAGAAATTCAAACCAATTTTGAGTGTAAATGGGGTGAATGATGCTATATCCTTCTTGAGAGTGTCAAATCTTCAATCTTTGTCTTTAAAACTCTCAAAAGCTCTTGAGAAATACTAAAAAACAACTAAGGGTTTGAAGGAAGCTACTTAGCTGAGGGAAGCTAGGGATTGAATGGAAATAAAAGTTATGATGGAAATAAGGTGTATAAGGGTTATAAACTTGTTTTCTGCCCTAATATGATCATATATGAAGTCATATGACGATATTCAGTTTCCAAAATGAATTATTTAGAGTTAAACAACTTATATGGGCATATCCAGCTTCAATATGGTCATATAATAAGCATTTTTCCTCTTAAGCTTCTTTAAATATTGAGTTTTCTTCAAAAAAATCAACGAAGTTCACTTATATAACAACAAAATTCAAATAAAAAAACAAATAAGTGTTTAAATTATGATTTTTGTATAAAAACTGACTAAAAATAAAAAGATATATATATATATATATATATATATATATATATATATATATATATATGATGCGGTTCAAATGAGAACTCACCCTATTTGTAAGAACCTTTTAACTTTTTTTAGCCATAGATTTCTTTTAACACTTTAATCCAATGGCTCCAAATAAATATAAATATTTTAATACTTTCAATGGTTAGTTTTCAATGCATAAGGGTATTAAGGTCTTTTAACCATCTCATTTAACGCTATGTACATTTCAATTTTTTGACTATTTTTATTATGACAGACATCAAATCAACCATATCATCTAAAGTAACTTTTTTATTATTATTACTAATTAAAATCAAAATTATTAAACGTTTTATAAAGCACAAAATATATATGTTCTTATACTTAGAATAATTTTCCAAGTCATTATTTTTATCATGAAATATGTTAATATAATAAGATTTTAGATAATATAATGTATCAGCTAGATAGTGTAATTATATTAATTTATTTAAAATGATATATTGATGTTATTTATGCTTATATTAGTATTCTATTTTTTTCATAAATTATAATTTGTTTTTTAAATCTATTTAGTAAGGACGTGAATTGTCGGTTTGGTTCGACTTTCGCCTCAAACCGAAACAAAAACAAATATTTTGGTTTTTGTTTCTAAAAACGTTCAATTTTATAAAACTATTTGGTTTATAAGTGTATGAATAAACCCAAAAGTACAAGTTCACTTGTGTGGTTTCGATTCGGTTTTTTTAAAATTTTTGTTACAAGCAAATAACTAAATCAAAAAAGCCGTTTTTAACAAAAACATTACCTAATATCATTGGTTTTATTGGATTTGGTTTTTCACTTTAGTTGTGTTGGTTATTTTGATTACGATATGGTTATTTATGTTTCTTGCACATCTGTGCTATTTGGCGGTTAATATCCTAGAAAGTAGCAAAATAATATATTATAGTCACCATACATGTATAACATTATAATATGATATAAAACGTTGTAATATAATTTACTAACTTAAGTAAATTTAGTGTGTATATCGTATTTTCACTAACGTTAAAAGTAATGTAATGTTAGTGACTAGCAATGTAATTTGATATGACAGTGTAAGAGCACTTAGCATCCAATAAGATTATTAACATCAACTATAACATAAAAATGTTGTATTTCTTACATTATGTCACCCCAATATTAAAACTTAATATAAAATTTAATCTAATTGCAATGTAATGTAATAACACATAATATATGTAAATGGAATGTTGTTGTAAAATGATGTAACTTATTGTAATATAATGTAATAACTTAATATAAGTAAAGTCGTGTTAGTATCATGGTTTTATATTGTTTCTTAATGTAACAAAAATGTTAGTTTAGTTACACCACATTAATTAAAATATTCTCGCGTTGTAATTAATGGTCAATAATTACGTATTATTTCATGTAATGTTAGTGACTAGCTATGTAATGTACATTATGTAATGTGATGTAAATCACATGATGTTGTAATGTGATGTACATCACATGATGTTGTAATGTGATGTAACTAACTATTATATTAATGTAACTAACACCGGTAATGAAAGAGTCAAAAAATAAAAGCATGTAATCTTACATAACACAAAGAAAACAAATAAATAGTGACATATTACATTAACGTATGTGTGGTGGGAAATGAAAATCTCAAAAGAATAAAAGAATGCTACCATTAAAACATAACAAAACAAGGTTACGTTACAGTAAAAGAAACCTTAAAAATGCAATGTGTTATAGCATTGTATCTCATAATTATAAAAAAATGACGTTAGTAAAAACCCAAAATGGATTACTATAAAGGGGTATAGAAAAATATGAAATAAAAAACATTTATACAAAACCAAATATCGAAAAATAAAATGTTGTTTGAGTTAAAATAAAAATTGCTATCACATATGAAAAAAAAACAAAAAGTTTCTATGGATTCAAGTTAATTTCATGGGTTGTAAAAATAGAAATCAATTTATAGTATCAATACAAAAAAAATAACTCAAACATTAATTAAGGTATGATATAATTAGTACTTTCTGTATAATATGAGAAAAATATTGCAAAAAAATAAATTCTTTTTAGGCAAACAAAGTAGTGTAGTTGGAAAATAAAAAAGTAAACAATCAAACTATAGTACAACCAGAAGTAAAATATGTCAGTAATGATGTTACAGAAAAAAGAAATCATGAAAGCATCACATGAGAAGTATGGAACCCTTTAATATATTTTTCATACATGCTGAGGTGGTGTAATTCTATTGGTTGATTTGAGTTAACTAGTTCTCACAATTTATAAGGGTTAGCACAACATCCAAATCCTATATATATATATATATAGATATATATATATACACACACATATATATATACATATATATATACGTATGTGTATGGGAGATTGTGAAGTAGACTCTAATGGTCCGGGTAATGAGCTAGTTTCTAATAAGACTTCTTCCTTAAAAGTTCTCTTAGTAATATGGGTATCCTTTTTCGTTTACTCAATGGATTGTTGGGACTCTGATTGAAGACTTATGACTTGGGTTTTGGTCTGCTTAGAAGAAGGAAGAGAAACCTTCTTCTTTGAGCTTTGTTTAGGTGTGGTTGACATCTTTGACTTGTGTGGGACCCTTTTTTCCAGTCTTGCCTTTTTAAGGAGAGGTGATTTGGGGACCTACATCTTCTTAGTAGAAGGTGTAGGGGTTCACCTTTGTTTTTGTGCCTTGGCTTTGATGTAGAGGGTGTGGGATGAGTAGTGGTTAGTGTTACCATGCTGCTAATCTACACTTAGTGTCAATCATGTGTGCGAACAAGCGAGTTACTTTCCTAGACAAAGATTTTGAAAGTTCCTTGAACTTTGAAAATATTTCTTGTTTAAAGGTCCTAAGGAATGGACAACTCCTTCCATTTTAAGTTTGTCACCCAAATCTTCATGTAAAATTAGTTGAATGAATCTAGGGTACATAAAGAACGTTGATTTTGCAGCAGCAGTTAAATATTTAACAAATTTTGAAAAATGAAATTTGAAAAATCGATCATAACACTGTTGTTTGACAAGAACATGGATAGTCCCTGCTAAATTCAATGGTATTTGATCACATCTGACTTGTTTGATAAGCATCATAAAAAGATATGAATAATAATTCTCTAATTGTGATGGGGTCCTTCATATTCCAGAAGGATGTCAATTTCTATGGGGGGAAGACATCTCATTTGTTTCTTTCATAACCGTTGTTCCTTCAAATCTTCCTTTCAATGCTTACCACAACTTCTAAGTAGTTGTGAATTTCTTGAGTCCATCCATGATGATATTCTATATGCTCATTCTAATCAGCCATACAAACTTTGAATCCACATCCATCTTCTTTTGATCTTCATCAAAAAAATTTAGGACTTCTTTGAGAATCATGGCTCCACGTTCACCAGCGGCTTGAACCATGGGGAAATATGGTCTATTCAGAATAGAGAGAAAAAGTCTCATGTCTTGATTACATATGAAATCATCCCTTCAGATTTTCTAAATATCATAATCATATGGTGAAAACATGAGAGGTTTGGTTTGAGTTCCGTCTCCAAGTCATGTTTACTTGAGATGGCTACAAGAATCATTTTGAAAGGATAGAGGGGTATGAAGAAATATGGTGTTAGACAATGTGATCAAAAGAAGAAACAAGAGATTTGTTAAAAGATAACTTCATGCAAATCAAGAGTCAAAGCTCTTCTATCACTTGTTGGATCGGTTGATGTTAGATTAACAAGAACTTCTCCTTTGATCAATAGCTAACGAATGTAGAATCTAAGTTAACTACTTACTAACAAAACACATATACTCTGAGTAATGATGAACGCACAAGTTGTTCTTTAAAGTATTCACTAGATTAATCATTTGACTACAAATGATACAATCAGCAGATAAATCAAGTGTCTTGAAAAGCACTTATGAAAAGATCTGCATATTTTTCATCTATATGAACCTTGAATAATTTTATGATTTTATTTTCTACACAATCTCTAATTAATTTTATGAAAAATACTTCATGGTATTCTTTTCTACACAATCTCTAATTTCAAAGCGACCATGCCAGTGAAACTGCCAGCGAAGGTGGCAGCGAAACTGTTGGCGAATCTAGCTACGAAATTGCTAATCTTGCAATGAAATTAGCAGCGAATTTAGGTAGAAATTAACCTCTTGAAGTGTTAAGTCATCTGCAGGCTGTGTAGGGTGATCCTAGCCTAGAAAGCATAGTTTAGAGGTTACTCACGGTATTCAGGTGAGTTCTAGATCCTCTTATTTGTAAGTTATTCCATGTTTTAGGGTTATTATGCATACAAAAATGCGTTTTTAAATGACCGAGATTTTATGAGGTTTTAACAGGAAATCGATTTTCTACAAGGAAATGTGTTACATAAATGTTTAAAAATAAAAAATTTTCACGCTGATCTGGTAGCCCGACACCAGCTAGGGGCGTTGCTACTTGGACCCCACTAGGGGTTGCCGCCCCTAGGACCCTGCTGTCAGGGCCTACCGCCCCCGAACCCCTGCTGTCCCACGAAGGGTCGGTTATGTTATGATGACTAGTACTTGGCTTGTCGTGTACTTATTATGTTAAGTATTTTATAACAAAGTGAAAGAAGATATAATGAAAAGTGAAACGTAATGAATGTTACCCCCATGCCCGTTTGGTGATGAAAAGTCTTGCAAGCACTACAATAGACTTCACTTATGTGAGTCTAATGTATGATGATTGATCCATATTCATGAGTGGGCTGAGTGCCTTGTAGTGTGGATCAACTGTCAGGGGTTAGCTACCATGATGATGTGTACTGACAGGGATCGGCATTTGTTGTCGATCAACATGGAGCTCTTGCTTTGTGCAATCTCGTTTATGATGAAGTGAAAAATATGAAAGAATGAAAGATAATGAACATGCCTACTAAGATGAAAAATATTATGTATTATGTTGCATGGTCATTCGATGATGGATAAAGTTATATTTTCTTATTTACCTAAAACTAGAACTCACTCAGCAAAGTTGACTTTTATGCATAATAGTTGGTAGGTAAATGCTGATGTTGAGGATGGCACCACGGAGCTACTTGGGGAGCTATGGATGGCATTCCTATTTATGAAATCTTTTATTGTAATTTAAGAACAAGTACTATGTTTTGTTTACATATAAAGGACAAATGTATGAGTAAATTATGGTTTTAAGTTTTAAATGAATGTCTAATTATTTTCGCTGCAATGTCTTGTTATTAAACTGATTTTATGCTATGATCAACCAACTGTGAGGCTTCCCAGGTATAGGGCCTTACAAGTTGGTATCAGAGCCAGGTTTAAGAGAATTGGGTAAAATGTTTTCAAAACCTAAACTTAAACTGAAAATGGGACCGAATAAAGGATGCCAATCCAAGTAGCTACGTGCCATCAAGTAAAGGTTTTCAAGTAAAATTGGGATTATGTGCATGTGTTATATGTTCTATGTGCTTCTAGATTTGAATACTATCATGTGTTAGGATAGTGATTGCTTCGGACAGGAGAGTAAGGTAAGTAGTTAATCACACTTGGCCACTGTAATTAAGGACTTACCGTACTTATAATGATCTGAGCAATTATCTTGAATAACCATTTTGGTGTTTGAATCTTATAGGAATTAGTCAAGGTTGGTAGAAAATCAGGGAAGGAAACCCGAGGAGGTGCTCGTGGCGGGCGTATTACTGAGCCACGAGTCACCCGGAGCAAAGCTAATGGTCCCGAGACTCTTCACGAGGAGTCGGACCTCCATAGTCACCCGGAGGGGGAGGGATCAGCCACCCTCTAATCCACTTTGAAGGAGGCTATCGCTGAAGAGGTCTACAATGTTCTGTAGAGTGTGTTACCCTTAGTAGTGACGGATGTGATTAAAGCAGTTAGGGATGGGGAGAGAGCTGAGAAGGAGGGGAAGGAAAATAAGAAGAATTCAGGAAGTCCATTGGAGGACTGAAGAATCTGAAAAGGAGCCATCAAACACTAAGGTGGTACTTCATGTTGATGACAGTGATGAAGAGTCTGAAAAAAGACTGCTAAGGGGTGCAACTATGGGGCATTTCAAAGGTGCAAGCCCTGACCTTTGACGGTAACAAAAATGCTACTACCGCTCACCGTTGGATTAGAGAGATGCTAGTAGTGCTAGAAATCAGTGAGTGTCCGGAAGATCAAAAAGTTAAGTTTGCCCCTCATTCTTTCATTGACTCAGCATTGTGTTGGTGGGACAATATTGTCCAGGCTGAAGGAAAGCGATCGATAGCCAAAATGAAATGGTCTGAGTTGAAGGAGTTGGTGCTGGAGGAGTATTGTCCCCATCGGGAATTAGACAAGATTGAGAAGGAGTTCTTGTATTTGGAGGGCGCGAACATGACTCGTCAAGAGTATGCCTCCAACTTCAATGAACTTGCAAGACTTGTGCCAGACATGGTAACACCTGTATCCAAGAAGATCAAAAGATACATACAGGGTTTGCCCATGGATATCAGGAGGCACATGATTGCAGCCAGACCAAGCACGTTTAGGTCTGTGGTGGATTTAGCTGGGAGGGCCACTATAAGGTGGTGAAGTGTTTTAAATGTTTTAAAACACAGCATCCAAGACTGGAAAATGTTTTAAATGGGAAACTACTGAAGACTGTGGTCTTGCTTCAGTTGTTTAGAAACAGCAGTTGTAGAAACAACTGAAGAGAAATTACTCATTAGTTGTCTTCGTTAATTCTTAGCTTTTCAACTATTTCATACTGTCCTCCACACTTACTCATCAGACTTGTCATCTGCTTTTCAGGTGTTTCATAGGACGTCAGTACTTATTTGTTTTTACTGATTTCAGTAGTTGTAACTACATCAGTAGTTTAGAACAGCTAAAGTACTTCGGTACTTGTGAGGCATTTAGCCTTTAGTAGTTATAAAAACTACTGAGGGTAAAAGAACTCATCAGTACTTATATGTGACATGGTTACCAATGATCATCAGTACTTATTACTGAGATCATCAGTAGTTGTCACTTATTCTAGCTGCAGCATACCAAGCCTTAACACCAGGTTGTGGAAAGTTGAACTATCCAAAGGCTTAGTAAAAATGTCTGCAAGCTCATCAGCACTAGGCACAAACATAGGATTAATTAGGCCCTTTTCAAAACAATCTCTTATAAAATGATGTCTAATTTCTATATGTTTGGTCCTAGAGTGCTGGACTGGATTTTTGACAATGCAAAGAGCTAAAGCACTATCCATTAATAACGGAGTCTTAGTCTCTGTAATTCCATAATCCAAAAGTTGATTCTGAAGCCAGAGTACATGGGATGTACAACTTCCAGCAGCAATGTACTCGGCTTCAGCAGTGGATGTAGCAACAGATGTTTGTTTCTTACTCTGCCAAGAAATCAAACAGTTGCCTAGGAATTGACATCCACCAGAAGTTGATTTCCTGGTTAACTTACACCCTGCATAGTCACTATCAGAGAAAGCAACTAATTTGAAAGAGTGCCTAGTGGAATACCATAAACCTAGAGATTGTGTACCTTGCAAATATCTAAAGATCTTCTTGACTGCAATCAGATGAGACTCTTTAGGTGCAACCTGAAATCTAGCACAAACACATGTAGCAAACATAATATCTGGTCTAGAAGCTGTTAAATACATCAAGGACCCAATCATATCCAATTGTGTGGTGTTGCACATGGGAGTAGAACAGGGCTTACAGTTTTGTAAATCAAACTTATTTAAAAGATCTTTTGTATATTTAGACTGATAAATGAAAATTCCATCAGCTTTTTGTTTGATTTGCAAGCCTAGAAAGAACTGTAATTCTCCCATTGCACTCATTTCAAACTTCCTTTGCATTAATTTTGGAAAATCATCACACAACTGGGGATCAGAGGATGCAAATATAATATCATCAACATAAATTTGAACAAGTAGCTTATGCTTATCCACCTTCTTAATAAATAAAGTTTTATCTATGGAGCCTCTAGTGAAATTATTTTGCAGAAGAAAGTTAGATAATGTCTCATACCAGGCTCTAGGAGCTTGTTTCAACCCATAAAGAGCCTTATCAAGCTTGTATACCCATTCTGGGTGTTTATTATCCTCAAAACCTGGTGGTTGACACACATAAACTTCTTCGTTTATTTTACCATATAAAAATGCACTTTTAACATCCATTTGAAACACTTTAAGATTGTGGAGTGCAGCATAGGCTAAGAACAATCTAATTGCCTCCAGTCTGGCTACAGGGGCAAAGGTTTCATCATATCAATACCTTCTTCTTGTGCAAACCCCTGAACAACCAGTCTGGCCTTGTTCTTAACAATAAGCCCATTTTCATCTGTTTTATTCCTAAACACCATTTAGTGCCTATTGCACACTTACCTGGGGGAAGAGGAACAAGCTCCCACACTTGTTGCTTTTTGAACTGAAGAAGCTCAAGCTGTATTGTTTCAACCCAGCCATTGTCTCTAAGTGCAACATGATATTTCTTTGGCTCTAACTGACTGATGAAGAGAGCATAGAAGCAGAAATTGGACAATTGACTTCTGGTTGAAACTCCAGCATTGATATCACCAATGATTTGAGACATTGGATGATTCTTCAGCTCTTGATAAAGAATGAGATCAGTGCAAGTGTTTGTAGAACCTTCAGCAGCAACAGATGTTGATGTAGACTCTTGAAACCATGTAGATGGTGGCAACTCAAATGAAGTTGAAGATGTAGAAATCTCATCAGCACTTGTTGTGGATGAAGCTACTGAAGCTACAGGAGCATCAGGTTTAGAGGACACAGGCAGTTAGTCACTAAACTGAAGAGGTGAGTACTGCTATCATCATCAGCAGCAGCACCAGCGGTACCATCAGGTGGTGAACTATTGACAGGAGCAACAGCAGGAGTTTGATAAGGAACATATTGTAGTATGTCCAAATCAAATAGCTCCACAGGGCTTTGTGGAATCTTGTCCTTTGGAGATTCATTAAACTTAACATGTAGAGTCTCTTCAACCATCTTTGTTCTGCAGTTGAAGACTCTGTATGCTTTGCAAGTTGATGAATAACCAACAAAGTACCCTGCATCCACCTTAGGATCAAATTTTTGGAGTTGATCCCGTGTGTTGAGAATGAAACAAGGACACCCAAAAGCTCTGAAGAATGAAATTAGAGGGGCCAAATGATGAAGAACTTCATATGGAGTCTTCATCAACCTCTGATTTACTAGAACTCTATTCTGTACATAGCAAGCTGTATTGACAGCTTCAGCCAAAAAGTCATTGGCAGTCCAGAATCAGCCAACATGGATCTTGCAGCTTCAATAAGGGTCCTGTTCTTTCTCTCCACTACTCCATTTTGTTCAGGAGTTCTTGGAATGCTAAACTGCCTCTTGATTCCCTTTGAGAGGTAGAACTCATCAAGTGTATTGTTTCTGAATTCTGTTCCATTATCACTTCTAATACACTTGACTGAGAGCGAATACTGCTTCTCAACATACAACACAAAGTTGATAATCTTCTGAGCTGCCTCATCCTTTGAATGCAAGAAGAAAGTCCATACAAATCTGGAGTAATCATCCACAATTACCAGACAGTATTTCTTCTTAGCCATACTCATCACTCTCACAGACCAAAGAGATCCATGTGAAGAAGCTGTAAGCAGGCAGTGGACTTAGGTTCTTCTATGGAGGGAAATGAAGCTTTGTGCTATTTTCCTTTTAAACAAGCAGTGCAGTTATCTTCACATTTGAACTCCTTCATAGGCAGTTCCCTTACTAAACCATGGTTTATCAGCTGATTTATGTTTTTGAGATTAACATGACCCAGCCTTCTATGCCATAGAGTAGATTCTTGAGGGGAAGCCTTGGAAAATAGGCAAGGATGGCCTTTGAGATCTATTTTCTTGGAAAGATCTAAGGCATACACTCTTCCTGTCTTGTTGGCCTTCAGGAGAGTGTATTCATCCAACACCTTATCAATCAAACTTAGAACTTTGGATGACAGAATCTGACAGTTCTGACTGGTGAAAAGAGCAACATGGCCTTTGTCACACATTTGACTGACACTCAAGAGGTTGTACTTGAGATTTTCCACATGGTTAACATCATCAAACTTTATTTCCCCATTGGAAACAAAGCCTTTGCCGATGATGTAACCGTTTGCATCATTGCCAAATGACACAAACCCCTTCCTTCCTTGAGAGTAGTCATTAAGAAGTGATCTGTTTCCAGTCATATGCATGGATCCTCCACTGTCTACATACCAGATACCTCTGTGGCATGTTGAAGAACCCTGCAAAACACAACAAATTAGTTAGATTTTGAGACCCAAACCTTTTTGGTTTTGGGCCTGTTCTCATCAACAGATGGTAAACTAACAGGTTTGTTGGAAACAACAGCCTTAGAGGAAGAAGATGGTGAAGAAGAGGAATCCTTTGGCTTGGATCTCATTTTCTGTGGTTTCAACATAGGAACATCTAGTTGGTTAACTCTTCCCAATAGATGTTGAACCATCATAACCAGCTGTGTCCGATTTTGTGATAAAGCTTTCAGCTCTCCAAACACATTGTCATTGGAGTTTGATAAGTTCCTATGTTGCACCTTCTTCTTTTGAGCAGTCTTAGCTGTTACCTGTTTAACCCCTTCCTTTTTGGATTTATTTTGGACTTAAGGTTTACAGGATTTGATGTTGCTGGTACAAATGTGGCTTCAAACTCAGTTTTCATTTTAACCATTTTCTCTTTAATTTCCTCTTTATGTTTGAGTTTGGATGCTCTTTTGTACCAACAATCATTTGTAAGATGATTGAACAAACCACATATTTCACATGGTTTCTTCTTCATCTTATGTTGATCATCAACTAAAGAGAATGAAACTACTGAAGACTTGTTCTTCAGCACTTTGGAAGCACTATTTGCTTTCTTGACTTCCCCTTTAGTAGTCTTCAAACCCTTTCTACTGACAGTTTTCTTCTCTTCAGTGCTGACAGTAGTTGGAGTTTGAACTTCAGGTGTTAAATCTTGCTCTCCAGTCCTTTCAGGACTTCCAGAAATAACTCTTGAGTTGATCAACTCTTTGATCATGTGAGTGTCAGTATTTGAACCATCAAGATCAGCTGATAGGTTCAACGAGGGAATAATACTAACTTCAACTTCTGATGGTGCTCTATCAGAAAGTGAATCACATGATGTGGTGGATTGGTTATTGCTTTCTCCATCAGATTTCACTTCTGTTCTTGAAGCAAAATCTGTAGGAGGAGCAGTGTGATTATAACCAATGCCAAACTTCACATTGGAAGCTGATTGCTTACTAAGAAGCATTTCAAAACCTTTGCATGATTGTACCCATCGATCACACTCTACTTAGGTGACTGCAAGGGTTTCTTTGAGGTCTTTGTACTTTTCTAAAAGTACCTCTTCCCTAGCCTTATCATTAGTGATTTGGCATTTAAGTTTATAAATCTCATCATTTTTCTCTTTAAGCATATACTCAAACTCAGCTTTTCTTTTGGAAATGATCTTTTCTAGCTCTATGTTCTTATTATTTAAAGCTACATTTGCTTCTTTAATAGAGGCAAATGCTGCTATGCATGTTTCAGAACATAATTTGGCCTTAGCCTTAGAGGATACCTGTGATACCTGTGATGAAGAGGCATTTGAGGATGATCCATCTGCAGACTCTAGAGCCATAAGTGCCAGATTCCCAAAAGGACTGTCACCACCATGTTCACCAGCACCTGTGAACAGTTGTTCATGACCAAACATGTCATCTGGTAAACTGCTCTAGTCAACAACTCCAGGGGTGAAGAAGCTATGTTGTTGAGGTTGAGGAGGTGATGAGATTGAGATGGTTGAGGCTCAGGAAAAGCATGTGGTTGTTGAGCAATGGGTGCTTGAACCTGACTGGTTTGTGGCATGTAATAACAAGGGTAACGATATGGCATTCGACCTTGAGGAACAAAATATGCAGGAGATTGTGGTTGAGAATGATGACCAGAATTGACAGGATGCTGCCCTCTGTGTTGTTGACTATTGCCAGGGAAAGTCACAAAGGGTGCAGAAGAATTAGATCCAGATGATCTACATTCTCTAGCAAAGTGTCCAAGCCTGTGGCATTTGTGACACCTCAACTTACTCTTGTCAAAACCACCTTTGGTTTTGCCAGAGAGTCCTAGGAATTTTCTTCCAGTTCTTTTGTAGAACTTTTGAGATCTGATATTTATCAAGGTCATTTGGCTCAAAATGTCCATCTCTTCTAAGTCATCATCAGCAATCCCCTTGAGATCATCCATGATGAAGCATAGATTGTCATTATTACACCCAGTAAACTGACTATCAACACTCACAAATGCAGAATCAGAAGTGTTTGAAGAGAAATCAATATGCTCATCATACTGGCATTCAGATGAAGCATATTCTGACTCATGACCAACCAAGGCAGTGTTGCCTGGTACAAAGTCTTCAGTGAGCTTACCAGATGAAGCCAGTTTCCTTTTCTGCTCTATCTCTCTTTCGAATGTAAGCAGTTTCCCATGAAGTTCGGTGAGAGATAGACTATCCAGATTTGCACTAGAGCATAGGACAATTGTATATGTGTCCTATCTCTCAGGCAGTGATCTGAGGAATCTGTGGTTCATTTGGCTTTTGGTATATTCATGTTTAACCATTTTTAACTCAGAGATTAAACATGAAGACCGCTCAAACTGCTGAGTCAGAGTCTCACCCTTTCTATGAGCAAAAGTCTCATACTGTTGGGCGAGGATTTCCCTATTGTTTGCTAAGACCTCATCAGTGCCACCAAATTGTTCTTTCAGTGCATTCCAAAGGTCATGAGCAGTTTCATGATGCATAAGCCGGAATAGATTTCATTAGGCAGTGCCATGGCCAGAATTCCATGGGCTTTAGCATCAATCTCAAACAACTTCTTGTCCTCATCAGAGTATTGTTCCTTCTTCTTCGGAATCAACTGATTTGTTTCCGGATGATTCACCATTGGCTTATGTGGTCCATGTACCACGAATGTCCAAAAACCTGAACTATTGACAGACAGGTGATGGAGCATTCTTCGTTGCCAATGTTATACTCATTCCTAACCAATATCGGAGGCTTGGTTGAGGAACTAGTATTGTGTGGATCATTAGAAGGTGTAGTCATTTTCGAAAATTCAGACAAATTCAAGATAAGCAAAACAAATTTAGCTCAAAACCACTAAGAACCTCAATTAAAATAGCCAAAAGCGACAGAACTTCAATCTCTATATTAGATTCGTGCGAATTTGCTAGTTCGATCAAACTTAGAGCAAATGAGCAGTTTCAATGATCAATTGTTAGATCGATCAATGATTAACCTGCTCTGATACCATTTGATAGGATCTCAACATCTAGTTTGATCAATTTGAATGATTTCAGCAACGGAATAGAGTATCAACTAGCACAATTCAAGCAAGAATACCAAAGATATAGCAATGAACAGAATTAGTTATAGAGAGAGAAAGTTTCTACAAAAGGAATATTTCATTCAATCACACGCTTTGGCACGGCTTTCGCAAAATTACAATTTAGGTCATTCTTCCTTATATAAAGAAAGATGATGTAGGCTGATGTCACTTGATAGTGACATCTAACCGTTATTTAACAAACTACTGAAACACTAAAACTACTGAATATGTCAAGCAGCAGACATCTTCTTACAAGAAGCTAAGTGTTACTTATTACAAAACTACTGATAAGAAACTACTGAAACTACAACGACTGAAGAACAAGCTCTTCAGTCGTTTTACAAAACTACTGAAAGTAAAAACATAAAACTACTGATAAACACAACTACTGAAGAAGTACTTCAGCTGTTGTGACAAACTACTGAAACTTCAGCACTTGGTCTTCAGACTTGGACTTCAGACGTTTCATCAGCTGATGACTTCAGTAGATGTCATGAGCTGATGTCTTCAGTCTTTGTCTTCAGACTTTGTACATCAGTTGTTGATCTTCAGCACTTGTGAACTCTTCAGCTCTTGAACTTCAGTACTTTGGTCTTTAGCTTCAGCACTTGTATTCTTCAGCTATTGACCTTCAGTACTTTGGTCTTCAGCTTCAGCACTTGTGTTCTTCAGCTGTTTGACTTCAGCACTTTAGTCTTCAGCTTCAGCACTTGTGTTCTTCAGCTGTTGAGCTTCAGCACTTTAGTCTTCAGCTGTTGAAGTCTTCAGTACTTGATCTTCAGCTGTTGAAGTCTTCAGCACTTGTCGAACTGCTGATGAAGCCTTCAGCAGTTGTTGTGATTATCATGTGGGACTTAGAGGTTTTCTGATCTTGGCTCATTGGTTCTTTTGGTCCAACAGAAAGTACTTGAGACGTGGGTGTAGCGCTTACTTGGCCTATGTAAAAGATGTGGATGCGCCAGAGCCATAATTATTAGACGTATCAGTAGTACGCGAGTTTCTTGATGTCTTTCCTGAAGACCTTACCGGTGTACCGCCTGACCATGAAATCGAATTCCAGATTGATTTGCTACCGGGAGCACAGCTGTCGCTAAAGCACCGTATCGATTAGCTCCTTCGGAGATGGTAGAACTGAGGGACCAGTTGCAAGTTTTATTAGATAAGGGCTTCATCCGACCGAGTATCTCTCCATGGGGTGCTCCGGTTTTATTCGTCAAGAAGAAAGACGGTAGCATGCGGATGTGCATTGACTATTGCGAGCTCAATAAGCTGACCGTAAAGAACTAGTATCCGTTACGAAGGATCGACGACTTATTCGATCAACTACAGGGTACCAGCTGGTTTTCAAGGATAGACCTGCATTTTGGTTACCACCAACTGAAGGTGAAAAAGCAAGACATTCCTAAGATAGCGTTTCGTACACGTTATGGACACTACGAATTTCTCATCATGTCCTTTGGTTTAACCAACGCACCAGCTGCCTTTATGGATCTTATGAATCGGGTATGTCAACCGATGTTGGACAAATCGGTAATAGTGTTCATCGATGACATCTTGATTTATTCAAAAAGTGAGGAAGAACATGCCGATTATATATGATAAGTATTGGAGACGCTTAGAAGCGAGAAGCTATATGCTAAGTTCTCTAAATGTGCATTTTGGCTTCGAGAAGTTCAATTTCTGGGTCATGTGGTTAATCCCGAGGGGATCAAAGTGGACCCTGCGAAGTTTGAAGTAGTGATGCAATGGGAACCTCCAAAAACCCCATCTAGAATTAAAGATGAGGTAACTCAAGCCCCTGTCTTGATGTTACCTGAAGGGAATGAGGACCTGGTAGTCTACTTGGATGCCTCGTATGCAGGATTAGGTTGTGTGTTGATGCAACGAGGGAAGGTTATAGCCTATGCTTCAAGACAATTAAATGTTTACAAGGCGAATTATCCTACACATGATTTGGAGTTGGTTGCGGTGGTGTTTGCATTGAAGATTTGGAGGAACTACCTGTATGGGGCAAAGTGCACCATCTTCACCGATCATAAAAGTCTGAAGTATTCTTTGAACAAAAGGAACTCAACAAGAGGCAAAGGAGGTGGTTGGAACTGATCAAGGATTATGACTATGAAATTCATTATCATCCAGGCAAAGCCAATGTGGTTGATGACACCCTTAGCCGGAAGGGATGACCTGAACCAATTCGGGTGGGGGCTTGCGAGATAATCATGACGCCTGATGTTATGAAACAAGTGAAGGAGTTTTAGAATGAGGCGTTGAGAGAGGACATAGTCAACTCTGAAAGGATGAAAGGACAAATTTCAGATTTGGGGGAAAGCACCCTGGGTGATAGAACCTGATCTGGGCGAATGTGGATCCCTCTCTATAGGGATCTGAGGGAGAAAATCATGGATGAGGCTCACAAAACTCGATACTCCATTCACCCCAGTGCCATGAAAATGTATCAGGATCTAAAGAAAGATTATTGGTGGCCGGGAATGAAGCGAGACGTGGCTAAGTACGTAAGCAAGTGCCTGACTTGTGTGCAAGTTAAGGTAGAGCACCAAAAGCCATATGGGAAGATCCAGCCTTTGGATATCCCTGAATGGAAATCGGAACACATCAAAATGGACTTCATCACGAAGCTACCTCGCACGGCGAGAGGAAGTGACGCGATCTGGATAATTGTTGATCGTCTAACAAAGTGCGCCCATTTCCTACCAATTCGTGAGACGTTTTCCTCTGAGAGGTTGGCAGAGCTATTAATCAAGGAGATCATGACTCGTCACGGCGTGCTGGTGTCTATCATTTAGGATAGGGACATGCCGTTTACGTCCAAGTTCTGGAAGAGGTTTCACGACTCAATAGGGACTAGACTGCATATTAGTACGGCTTACCACCCCCAAATGGATGGTCAGTTGGAAAGAATGATCCAGACTTTAGAAGACATGCTACATGCCTGTGTAATCAACTTTGGAGGAAGCTGGGATGAGCACTTACCATTAGTAGAATTCTCATATAATAATAGTTACCATGCCAGCATTGGAATGCCACCTTATGAAATGTTGTACGGTAAGAAGTGCAGAACGCTTGTGTGTTAGGGTGACATCGAGCAAAAGGAATTGGGAAGTCTTGATGTGATTGAGGTCACAACCAAGAAGTTAGATAAGATTAAGGCATTCATGAAAGCTGCAAAGGATCGCCAGAAGTCTTATGCTGATAAAAGGCGTTGACCGATAGAGTTTGAGGATGGTGACAAGGTTATGCTCAAGGCATCGCCCTGGAAAGGGATCATTAGGTTTCGAAAAAGGGGAAAGTTAAGCCCAAGATTCATAGGGCCATTCCATATTATCGCGAGGGTAGGCGAAGTGGCCTATAGACTAGAATACCCGATGAGTTAAGTGGAATTCACCCTACGTTCCATGTATCTCCTTTTAGGAAATGTCTAGCAGACAATGATGCATATGTACCATTAGAAGACATTGAAGTCGACGAATGACTGAACTATGTAGAGCAGCTGGTGGCCATCCTTGATTGGAAAGAGAAGAACTTATGTAATAAAGTAGTTCCGCTGGTACAAGTACAGTGGAGACACAGAAAAGGGTCAGAATCTACATGGGAGACCGAGGAGGAGATGAGGAAATTTTATCCTCAATTGTTTGATGACTGACAAGTTTCATGGACGAAACCTAAATAAGTGGGGGAGACTTGTAACACCCCAAAAATTTAAAACGAGCTATCGAGGATAATGGGATTAATTAGTGAGTATTTAATAAAGAAAGGAAATGGGTTATGAGCTAATTAGGCTTATGGGTAAGAGCCTAAGTGATTTAGGGCCCATAATCAGCCCTTTAACCCATCTAATCGGCCACCATCTTCCTCATTCCAACCCTAGCCACCAAAATTCGTAAAGAGAGAAAGTGAAGAAAACTCAAGATTTGGAGCTTCAAAGGTTAAGGGATTGAAGATCTGAACGGTTGAGCATCAAACCATAAGAAAGGAGTTACAAATCCACGTAAGAATCGGCCTCGAAACCCTTCTGTAGATCAAACCCGGATTCTGGGGTTTTGGGTTTTGAAAAGTTGCAAAGAATCGAATAAAGGTCATATTTTTACGTATAAAAAGCTTAAATATAGCATCATGGATGATAAACTAAGAGTTTGGACGTAAAAAGTTGTGATTTTGGGTTAAAAACGGGCTGGTTCGTAATTTTTATACGTTCTGTGAAACTGTATATGCATCCAGCAAATTTGCATATTCAAGCAACGAAACTATGAGAACTTTCTGTGAAACTATAGTTTCGCAAGTAGTTTCGCAGACAAGTTATCCAACGAAAGTTGGGCGAAATTTGCAGAGAAACTGGCAGCGACGATGCCAGCGAAACTGCTAACGAATGTGGCAGCGAAATTGTTGGCGAATCTAGTTGCAAAATTGCTGATCTGTTAGGATCAGTGATCTATGTTTGATTGATTAGAGAGTATAGTAGCGGAATTCTAACAATGAATTAGCCAATTCACAAGAACGAAACGATATTCAATGAAGAACGAAGACGGTTATAGAAAGAGAAAATTCTGCAATATATTTCATTCAATATTCGCTTTCGTGGTAACGGAATGTCACAATTACAATTAGGTCGACACCTCTTATATAAGAGATGTGACGTCTGCTGATGTCACTTGATAGTGACATCTAACAGAATTATTCCAACTGAAACACAACTATTGAAGATGTCAAAACAGCTGACATCTCCTTACAAAAATACTAACTGTTATCAGTTATTATAACTACTGAAAAACATAAAACTACTGAAACTACAACGACTGAAGAACAAGCTCTTCAGTCGTTTTACAAAACTACTGAAAGTAAAAACATTAAACTACTGATATCACAACTACTGAAGAAGTACTCTTCAGCTGTTGTGACAAACTACTGAAACTTCAGTACTTGATCTTCAGACTTGAACTTCAGACGTTTCATCAGCTGATGACTTCAGTAGATATCATCAGCTGATGTCTTCAGTCTTTGTCTTCAGACTTTGTACACCAGTTGTTGATCTTCAGCACTTGTAAACTCTTCAGCTGTTGTACTTCAGTACTTTGGTCTTCAGCTTCAGCACTTGTGTTCTTTAGCTGTTCAGCTTCAGCATTTGTGTTCTTCAGCTATTCAGCTTCAGCACTTGTGTTCTTCAGCTGTTGAACTTCAGCACTTTAGTCTTCAGCTGTTGAAGTCTTCAGCACTTGATCTTCAGCTGTTGGAGTTTTCAGCACTTGTCAAACTGCTGATGAAGCTTTCAGCAGTTGTTGTGATATCATGTGGGACTTAGAGGTTTTCTGATCTTGGCTCATTGGTTCTTTTGGTCCAACATGATCTTGTAGCGAAATTAGCAGCGAAATTAGCAGCGAATTAGGTAGAAATTAACCTCTTGAAGTGTTAACTCATCTGTAGGCTATGTAGGGTGATCCTAGCCTAGAAAGCTTAATTTAGAGGATACTCAAGGTATTCAGGTGAGTTCTAAATCCCCTTATTTGTAAGTTTTCCATGTTTTAGGGTTATTATGCATACAAAAATGCGTTTTTAAATGACCGAGATTTTATGTGGTTTTAACAGGAAATTGATTTTATATAAGGAAATGTGTTATATAAATGTTTTAAAAATTTTTTTTACGCTGACTTGGCAGCCCGGCCCCAGCCAAGGGCGTTGCCCCTTGGACCCCACTAGGGGCTACCGCCCCCGAACCCCCGTTGTCCCCTATACGAGGCATCCAAGTAGACTACCAGGTCCTCATTCCCTTCAGGTAACATCAAGACAGGGGCTTGAGTTACCTCATCTTTAATTCTAGGAAGGCGTTCTCCTGATCAACATGGAGTCTGATGTATGATGATTGATCTGTATTCATGAGCGGGCTATGTGCGTTGCAGTGTGGATCAACTGTCGGGGGTTAGCTACCATGATGATGTGTACCGACAGGGATCGACATTTGTTGTCGATCAACATGGAGCTCTTGCTTGTGCAATCTCGTTTATGATGAACTGAATGATATGAAAGAATGAAAGATAATGAACATGCTTACTAAGATGAAAAATGTTATGTATTATGTATGCGTGGTCATTATATGATCGATAAAGTTATATTTTCTTATTTGCCTAAAACTAGAACTCACTCAGTAAAGCTGACTTTATGCATAATAGTTGGTAGGTAAATGTTGATGCTGAGGATGGCACCACGGAGCTACTTGGGGAGCTATGGATGGCATTCCTGTTTATGAAATCTTTTATTGTAATTTAAGAACAAGTACTATGTTTTGTTTACATATAAAGGACAAATGTATGAGTACATTATGGTTTCTACATTTTAATGAATGTCTAATTATTTCCGCCGCAATGTTTTGTTATTAAACTGATTTTATGCTATGATCAACCAACTGTGAGGCTTCCCAGGAATGGGGCCTTACAAGTTGGTATCAGAACCATGTTTAAGAGAATTGGGTAAACTGTTTTAAAAACCTAAACTTAAACTGAAAATGGGACCGAATGAAGGATGCCAATCCAAGTAGCTACGTGCCATCAGGTAAAGGTTTTCAAGTAAAATTGGGATTATGTGCGTGTGTTATATGTTCTATGTGCTTCTAGATTTGAATACTGACATGTGTTAGGATAGTGATTGCTTCGGACAGGAGAGTAAGGTAAGTAGTTAATCACACTTGGCCACTGTAATTAAGGACTTACCGTACTTATAATGATCTAAGCAATTATCTTGAATAACCATTTTGGTGTTTGAATCTTATAGGAATTAGTCATGGCAGGTAGAAAATCAAGGAAGGCAACCTGGGGAGGTGCTCGTGGCGGGTGTACTACTGAGCCACGTGTCACCCGGAGCAAAGTTAATGGTCCTGAGACTCTTCACGAGGAGTCGGACCTCCATAGTCACCCGAAGGGGGAGGGATCAGCCACCCTCAAATCCACTGAGAAGTAGGCTATCGCTGATGAGGTCTATAATATTATGCAAAGTGTGTTACCCTCAGTAGTGACTGAGGTGATTAAAGCAATTAGGGATGGGGAGAAAGTTGAGAAGGAGGAGAAGGAAAATGAGAAGAATTCAGGGAAGTCCACTGGGAGGACTGAAGAATCTGAAAAGGAGCCATCAAACCCTAAGGTGGTACTTCATGATGATGACAGTGATGAAGAGTCTGAAAAAGTGACTGCTAAGGGGTGAAACTATGGGGCATTTCAAAGGTGCAAGCCCCCGATCTTTGACAGTAACGGTAATGCTACTGCCATTCACCGTTAGGTCAAAGATATCGAAGTAGTGCTAGAAATCAGTGAGTGTCGGGAAGATCAAAAAGTTAAGTTTTCCACGTATTCTTTCGTTGACTCGGCATTGTGTTGGTAGGACAATATTGTCCAGGCTGAAGGAAAGCGAACGATAGCCAAAATGAAGTGGTCTGAGTTGAAGGAGTTGGTGCCGGAGGAGTATTGTCCCCATCAGCAATTAGACAAGATTGAGAAGTAGTTCTTGTATTTAGAGGTATGGAACATGACTCATCAAGAGTATACCTCCAAGTTCAATGAACATGCAAGACTTGTGCCAGACATGGTAATACCTACATCCAAGAAGATCAAAAGATATATACAGGGTTTGCCCGTGGATATCAGGAGGCAATGATTGCAGCTAGACTAGGCACGTTTAGGTCTGTGGTGGATTTAGCTGGGAGGTTGTACGATGAGAGAGATCCAATGCTTGTACAGAAGAAGGTGGAGAAATGGAGTGGGAACAAGAATGGAAATAGGAAGAGGTTCGGAGGTGATAACTTCAGGAGTGGAGAGAAGAGGATGAGAGTCGAGGACCAGTTAGTGATACGGGGAAATACAGGTGAAGGAGGTGCTTGTAGAAAATGTGGAAAGGGTCATTTAGGGGAATGTAGAGTTGGGACTGGAAAATGTTTTAAATGTGGAGGCGAGGGCCACTATGCTAGGGATTGCAAAGCGATGAAGTGTTACTAGTGTGGCGAGATGGGACATGTGGAGAGGGACTGCAAGAAAGGAAAATCAGGAGGATGAGGAACATATAAAGCTATAGATAAGGAAAAAGGTGATGGTTCGAAGGTGAAGGCGAGGGCATTCAACATAACTCGTAAGGAGGCCATGATCTGTCACCTATCGTGTACCAGGAGCATCCACTATCCAAAATCCATATGTTAGTTTTCCCCTGTGGTGATCCTATACATAAACAAATTTGTTAGTGATGAATGGGGACCCAAGCTTGTTTAGTCTTAGGTCATCTAGTTTTCAGTAGTCTTACATCCATGGTAAGTGCTGAGGGGTGGTGTTTGGTTTTGGGTCATCTAAGGATTCGGAAAATGTTTTTAATTTCCAGGCTCTACTTTTAACTTTTCCTGATACTTTGATATCATCATTCTTGGGATGACTTTTTAAGCTTTTGTAGATGGTGAAGGGTTTTCCAAAGTTGTTTTCTTCTTTTGGATTGTAGTTGCTGACTTATTCGGTAGATCCCTCAGATTTGCTAATTTTGCCTTGAAAATTCCTCTTAAGGTACTTGACTTTTGGACACCTATGTAACCTTCGTACTTTCTTTTTTATGATTGTTTGGTGGATGCAGACTTCCTTAATTGTTTGGGCTTATTGGGATTTTTGATGGAGTGTGCTAGAGGATTGTATTGATAGTCTTTTCCAAGTGATTGTCTTCCCCACACATTAGACATGTGAGTTCATCTTCTTCTTTGCTGACTTCAAAATCTACCTAATCTCTTGTAGCTTCTTCTTTATCTTTTCATTCTTGCCTCCATCTGTTCCACCCATTCTTTTTTTATCGTGTGGTCTACATGCGTGGTTAGATCTATCTTGTTTTTAGGAAACTTTGGTTGTGAATTTATACTTCTTCAAAAAGGGGCTTTTAAATATATGGTTGGGATCTCACTTCTAAAGAGTTTGAGGTTCCTTCATAGCAAATTTTGTTGTGGTTCTTTTTATTATAGTTGTGCTCTGAATGAAGCATTGTCTTGATGGAGGGATTTGACTCGACATGCAAGTGGTTGACTTCAGAAGATGTCTTTCTTTTAAAAATTCCATCTTCCGAATCACAGTCTTATTTAATTTTGACTTGAGATCTTTTCTCTTCTCCTCTTTCTTGTTTTCTTTTTTCCCTTCATCATCCTTTTCTCTTTTGCCATCCTCTTCATCTACTTCCTCAACTACTCCATCCTTCTTTTCCTTCTCTGGTGCCTCAATCTCTTTAGTGGATTCCCTTGTACTCGTGGGTTCGGCAGATACTTGCTTCTTTAACTCGACCTGCCCTTAGGAGTATATGTGGAAGTGTATCTCATTGGTGCTATCATAGGTTTATACCCTGAACATGTCTTGAGTTGATAAAACTTTGAGAATTTTATGTAAACGCAAATAATTTTTCAAACTTTTCAGTTTCAACATTGTATTTATCAGCATATGTTTTAGATCACATTATGTTGATTTCAAACTTGTCACAAGATCATCAATTTGGGTCTCTAGGTGGGTTTCCTCATGCTTTAGTTGTGAGAAAATCTTTTCTAGCTCTATTATCTTTACTTTTTAAGCCTCATCATTTTTCATAAAATCAGTTAAAGAAGATTAATTGATTCAACATCTATCATGAGATCTAAATTGTAACTTATGTACAAGTTAACCTTAGCAATGCATTTAGGTGTACAACAGGGTTAAAAGGTTACCTAAGATGAGGGCGTTGAGTTTCCTATTATCAATACATTATTGATGGGAGTAACATCTTTCACTTAGAAGTTCCATTTGATCAACTCTTCTCTTAAGGCTACATTTGTTGTATTTCTTTGGTTGAATAAAGTGTAAGGATCTTGATGAGTTGACTGTTATGTAAGGTTTGACGAACTTGGAGGAGATGAGATTGACTTTGGTGCTTTGCATTCCTTAGCAAAATGTCCCAGCTAGTTGCACTTGAAACCTCTCACTTTGCTTTTGTCAAACAGTCACACCCCGACTGACGACGGAATCAACAGGGCGGACGAATGTGAAACGATTATTCATAGCTTATGGAATTAAATAAGTTAAAACAATATTAAATGCCATTTTTCATTAAATAAAACTAGACAACTAATTCATTACAATACAACAAAAATATAAACAACAACGTAAGCTATTTAATTAATCTAAGTCCAAGTCCTATATGAGCAACAAGAGTTCCTCAAGTAGCAATCCTGAAACATGTTAAAAATAAAAGGTCAAATTTGAAAGTTGGTGAGTTTCCATGGGTTAAACATACATATAAATATAAAAATATTTACAAGTAGCAATTTATATCAATGGTTATGAATTATGCAAGTTTATAAAACACATATAGCTACAATCAAACCTCGACCATGATTAGGATTACAAGTATATAACGATTGGCTAAGTGTACTTGGTTCCCATGATGAACAAGTCGTACATCATCAGGAGCCGGCAATATATATGCTTTAGCACCAAATAGGCTTCTAAGGCCCATAGATCTATGACGTCGCTAGGCTAGCAATAGCTAATGATTGTCAATGTATAATGTATCTCATATAACACTTACAATAATATCAATAACCATGACAAAAAGTAATGATGAATTGCATGTGTGATACAAGAATAAAAAGTTGACAAGTGTAAGTTTATAAGGTTAACATATTTCACCCTAAAAGGTGTGAAATAAAGTAAAAAAGGGGGCATGAAGAACTCACATGGAAAACTCACAAGTATAGTGATGGTTGTAGAGTACATAAAAAATCTTGGATGTCAAGAGTCAAAGGTGATGTCCTAAATGAAAAAAACACAATAACTTAAAGTCGGAATTCATTACAAGAAGTTACGACACTTAGGAATGCCAATAAGCGAAAGGTAGATTGAAAAATGATTATTGCACCAATTTTAGATTCTGGACAGAATGTTTGGTATGTGTTTAAACAAGTTTTTAAAATAGCAAACGGTTTCATGAAATTATAAAAATTTACATTTGACTAGTTCAAAGTCTCCCGGACAACTTTCGTTCAGAAACATTTTTATGAAAAGATCTGTAAACATTGAGTTTGAAAACGTATAAACTATTGTTGAAAAGGTAATTCAATGAACTTAATATTGGAGTCTGATTTTAATTAAATTTAGTTTGCTATGATCAAGTTATGGTTGGTTGATGTCTGATTATATTCTGCCAAAATTATAGTAAGGCACTTAAGTGCACTTTTAAAATCGTCAAAGCATGAAATGGGTTAGAACAAATTTATTATGTTGATATATGATATATTAGACTTCATTTGAGTTTCATAAAAATATTCCAAGACTTCGGCATAGCCATCACTTAGGGAAATAATCTTGTGGAATAACCGAATGTGGCGGCATAGCCGTCCATATGCAATCAAGATTGTTTGTTTACGTTAGAGTATTCTTAGCTTGATTTAGGAATGTGAGTGATTGTTATAAAGTTAGTGAATGTTAGAAAGTTAATGATGAATTGATAATGAATCAAACTAAAAGAAATATAGTAGAAGAAATAATAAAAGTAAGAACATAAAGTCAAGAAAACAATTGGATGTTAGAATGACTGAAATAATATAAAAATGTATAATATAAAAACAATATAACATTACCTTAGTATTAAAAGATTCTTGAAACTACTTGTGAAAGAAAATTCTTGAAATTGATCATAACCAAAGGATGATAAAAGGTTTGTGTGAGAGATTTTTAGAGAATGAGTAAATGAAAAGTGAGGCCTAAGCCTTGCTTTTATAGTTGAGGTTGGGAGGAGGTTATGAATGGTGTTAATGATGAGTTATAAGTCTTTTAAAAGGGGTTATGATTTTGAAATAAGTATAAGATTAAATAAAATAAATAGATAAAAGAATTATTATAATTTAAGCTTTTAATTTATTAAAACCTTTATTTTAATTTAATCAACTTATTTTCTTATAAAATCTTTATAACTTTTAAAAACTTGTAACTTTATAATTTGATTATTTATTTTCAATTATTAAAATTCATAATTACTAATAAAACTTTATCAGGTTATTAAAATTCATTTTATAACTTTATAGGTTTTAATAAGTCTTTTCCATTTACTTAATTATTGTAATTTATAAATAAAGATTTATACTTTTATGAAAAATATTTATTTATAAATGAATAAATTATTATTCTTTGTTTAAATGATAAAATGAATAAAACAATTTTCAGTATTGCTTAAATTGCATATTTAACGTGTTTGATTCAATAAAACAAATAATAAAAATTTTAAATATTAAAATTTCCATGGTATTAAAGTTCAAAGTAAGTTCTGGTTTGGTTTTATAATTCTGAAATTCGGCGGATGTTACAGTCTCCTCTACTTTAAGAAATTTTGTCTATGAGGAGAGTTGGATTTCATTTCATGTTCACAAGTGAACTATAAGAAGTGTTTAAATTCAGTATGTTTAATTATAATGTTTTGCTATGCTTAAGTTTGTTCAATTTCATGATTTGAGAGTTCAGGTGTTTCTTGACAATGTGTATAAGATCATTAATTTAGAATTTTATTAATAAAATTTTGTATTTCAGACGGTTCAAGACTATTAAGAAGGTTTTGTCATGAGTACAACACCAAGTTTTTGATCAATACAGGAGTCGGCTTGACGAACATGAGAAATATGTTTAAGCATTTTTAGGTGAAATACAAATCTAGAGCAGCTTCTCAAAGCAGACAACCTTAGCATGGTTCTTAGATGACTAATTTTTGTTTACTATATCATTGAGGGTACAAAGTTACATTATGTCAAGATTAAATGTTAAGGCTAATGCAACTCAAACACTCAAAATCTCCTCCATGCATGCACAAGTGCATTGAAGAAGAATGCTTCGGAAGTTTCACATAAGCAATAGAAATATTTTAAGTGTGAAATCTTCCGAAGACAAGACCATATCTTCTGAAGCCAAAGTTGAAATTTTCCGAAGCTTCAGAGACAAAGTCTTTCGAAGCCAACACTTGAAGACAGATTTCTTCCGAAGACTTTTAGTATGCATGCTTTATCTGATGTACTTTACATAAATCTGGACCCATTTCCGTTGCAACTCTGTAAAGTCACCAACTTACATAAGTCAGTGAAAAGGTCCATGCTTTTAGTAACAGTACATTTAGGTCTTGAGTCTGTAACTTTCTATTTCATGTACTTTATCCTTTTTGTAATATATTAGGATGTTAGCTATGGCATGTCATAGTCAATAGTCAAAAGGCAATCTGCCTTTTGACTCTACAATTGATTTTATTTGTGTCTAGTCAATTGTATCTAGCTGGCCTTCAAAGTATGGCCGGCTGTAGGATGTAGTATATGTATCTCGAGGACTTGTAACTTTCTAGCATGATTTGTAACATTTGTAATAGAACTTGAGAAGGCAATATACTGCAATTTTGAAAACCATCTCCTTATGTATTTTGCTATCTTGTTTTGTCTCATATTTACTTGTGTTCTTAGTATCATTACTAGAAGTTAACCAGTTTCACTGTTTGATTAGTTAAGTAACTCTCCTTATTGTGTTGTTGTGTTGTAAGTGCATACCCTTCACCGGTCCTGCAAATGGTATCAGAGCTTTCCAGGCTCTTGATATAAGATTTCACCATCTTAAGATCCCTTACACACACAAAATACTTACCTTATCAAATAGTAGCCATTTCCAAGTCTGATATGGAAACTCGAACCATGAAAAAGTCCCCACTGATCACTCTTAATGACTTTGACACCTGGTGCCAAAGAATGGAAGGTTTCATCAGGTCTCTAGACTCAAGAATGTGGGAGTCTGTTGAAAATGGACCTTACATACCAAGCACCTCTTCTGCTACTAGTGGTGGTATGATCCCCAAGCTTGTGGCTGACTACTCAAATGAAGATAGAAAGAGAGTAGAGATTGACCAGAATGTCATGACAGCCCTTCAGACTGCTCTCCCAAACTCAGTGTATAGACGTTTCAAGAAGTGCAAAACAGCTAAGCAGTTGTGGGATGCATTGAAACTGAGGTATGAGGGTTCCTCTGAAGCTAAGAAGAACAAGAAGGATCTCCTAAGCAGCAGTTTGAAATTTTCACCTTTAAATTAGGTGAAACCATGACTTAATATACTTTAGGTATGTGAGATTATGGATACCCTAGTGGATGGAGGAGTTGCTTTTGAAAACAGAGACATTGTAAGCAAGTTCATGCCTCACTTCCTAGGAAATGGGCACACTACTGTGTAGTTATCAAGAGAACTGAGAACCTGAAAACTCTCACTCTGACAAAATTGTATGGGATTCTCAATGGCTACCATATGGAGATGAACATGCAAGTTTCATCTGGAAACTCCAACAATCAAATGGGTTTAGCCCTTCATATTGTGACATCCATCACCTTAAGGTCCGTCGAACGACATAAATAACATGGAAATATTTTAAGTAATCTTCCTTTTCTTCATGAACTCCTGCTTTACGGAATCATGTCTGCTTATTTTTCCCTTGTGCCTGTACTTCCTTCGAGAACGTGTGTTAAGCATAAAAATTTTATAAATTTCATCACCATTACCACCAAATATACCATTTTTAATTTCGACCATTGTCATTAATAAAACCATTTTAGGCTATCAAATGCCATTAAACACGCTTTTAACCGTAATATAACGAACATTTTAAGATCGTAATCAACCGAAGCAAATTTTTGGGAAACTCGAGGGTTAAGTGCAGGGACTAAACTTGTAATTTTGCAAACCTGGGCTGGGTATATAAACCCCATTCCCAGCCATTTATCCTCATCTTCATCTTCTTCACCCTCAACCTTTTCTCCACTTTCTCTCTCGATCTAGCACCAAAAATCGTCACGTTTGTCGCGTTTTCACTGCCAAATCCTGGTTATCATCATGTATACGCGTTCCTAGCAGGTAGACAACCTTGTTCAACCCGTTTTTGGTTCGTTTTACTGCTGCGATTTCTAGGGTTTCGGGTGCTCGGGTTCATCCGAGCACATGAGGTCGAGTGGGTGCGTGTGAGGTCTTTCTGCTTGTGTTTCATGTTTGTGTATGTTTGTTGAGTGTTTCTGGAAGTCCTCGTGATATAAAACCCGCGTTAGAGCAGCTCGGGGGCTGCTCAGCCCGACCACAGTCGCGATTCTGCAGTTCGGGCGACTGGGTCTGTCATGCGATTGAGCCGTGCGACTGAGTGGGTCGTGCGACTGAATCATGCGTCTAAGTCAATCGTGCGACTGAGTTGTGTGACTAGGCATGTCGTGCGACTGAGTCATGCGACAGGGTGTCTGTATGCGATTGAGTCATGCGTGTGGATGATTGTGTGCGATTGAGTCAGGTGACCGACTGAGTGTATGCGATTGTGCGTGTTTCGCATGACTGGAGTCCAATCGCACGAATGAAGGTTCAATCGCACGAAAGTAGCTAATTCGCACGATTGAGGGTTGATTCGTGCGCATGGAGGTTGGGTCGTGCGAATGTGTGTGTTGTGTGGTGCGACTGAGTCCAATCGCACGAATGAAGGTTCAATCGCACGAAAGTAGCTAATTCGCACGATTGAAGGTTGATTTGTACGAATGGAACGTGGGTCGAGCGTCTGGTCCCGTCGTGTGTCTGATGATGCGTGTGTCCGCTTGTGTGTGTGCTACCCACGACCGAACCGATACAGCCCGAACCGACCAAACATTACTATTCGCTTTATACATGTCATTAATGCTTGACAATAACTGTCAATAGGTGTTTGACCGATCATTGCATTCAACTGTTGGAAATCTCGACCTTTCATACTTACCCCTTAACATGTGAGTTTCGTGGCCCCTTTTTATGCTTATACTATTTTACAAACATTTACAAACATGGGGGAAAAGTATGCTCGCCCGTTTTCTATGCTGTACTACATACATACAATTTTCATACAAGGAATCAACGTGATACTGTGTTGCAAGTACTTATCTGATACATGCTTTGGTCTGCTGTGTGGTTCTATCTTTGCAACTATTTAATTCCAGTTTGGGAACCGACGGTTAGGTATTGGTAGTACTACTGGGTTGACACCCCCACCCTCGTGTTGGTATACTAGTTAGTACCAACAAGAGCCAGGTACGGGTCTTGGGTGAATATACGCCGACAATTTCTTTGTGTACGTCGCTAGGTTTGGTTGCAAAGCTCATGTCATGTGATTTTACTTGTGTATATAACTGTATTCACGGTATTCCAGATCATTTACTTTATACAGCATCACTTATACTTTTATTACTTGAACCTGCGAGCTCACCAACAATTTTGTTGACCATTTTGAGCATATCTTTTCAGGTGATCAAGCTAGCTGAGGTTCTAGGTGTGCTGCCTTAGTGGAGATCCTAGGGTGCATTTTTGGACTAAACATGTTTGACAAACAGTTATTTTGAACAATGTGGAACTATGTAAACAATTACAATCTTTTGAACTTGTTCCCGGGTTGTGAGAAATTACATTACAATTTCTTCTTTATGTGATCATGTAAATCGCTTATTCTGTTATGCATATGGCTATGTTGTCGTGATCATCGACTATACACGACACAAGTCCCCTTGTTGTCGGGTGTCGTCATGACACGCTTGTCATCATTTTATTATTGCATCTCTATCGCTTACCATGTGTTATGACGATTCCCGTCTCGTCGCAACCCCGTGTTTCCGCTCTTAGCGGGGGTGTGACACATATGGTTGAAAGGGACAGCGTAAAACCTCAACATCATCTTATATTCTACCCTGACAACTCACAAAAGGGTCCTTTCATCACCTTCACTGAGACACCAAGGGAGAACTACACTCAAGGAAGCCCATTTCAAGAGACAAGTTCTTCTCAAGCCTTTGTGTCTTCTTAGGAAAGTTGTGGTAGCTTTCTTTTCACCCTTGAAGACCTAGACTGTATCCATCCAGATGATCTGAAGTACATTGAAATAGTCCAGCAGATGGCTCTTCTCACTCACAGAGCCAAGAAGTTATACAAGCAGACTGGAAGAAAGTTCCCTAAAAATGCAGCCAGTGGAAAGTTTGGACTGGATAAAAGCAAAGTCAAGTGTTACAATTGTAACTTGATAGGCCACTTTGCATG
Source organism: Flaveria trinervia (assembly GCA_025506515.1). Classification (NCBI taxonomy): domain Eukaryota; kingdom Viridiplantae; phylum Streptophyta; class Magnoliopsida; order Asterales; family Asteraceae; genus Flaveria; species Flaveria trinervia. Next base: position 33,996,665 of record CM046448.1, read on the forward strand.
GGAGTGTAAGGCACCAAGATCAAATGGTGGCCAAGCACAATCCAGACCAAACTATACTGACAAAGCTACCTAGAATGAGAAGCCAAAGCAGCAAGTTGCAGTTGCTGTTAAAGAAAGAGGCTTTGACTGGAGCTTTCAGGTAGAAGATGCATCTCCAAACTAAGCACTGATGGCAGATCATGATGAAGCCAAGGTATTGGAACATCTATGTACCCTTGAATGCATTGCTAAAGTTAATAGATATTGGTCCTACAACTTAGAAATGAGATCTAATCTTGAGTCCTTAAACATCCTAAAAGCTTATTTTAGAAAGACAAAAAGTGATTATAAACTAAAGATAGAGGAGTTAGAGAAAACCATTTCAGTTCTAAAACATGAGCATACAAATTATAGGACTCAAATCAAGGATCTCATAACTAAGATGACTGAGTGCCAGGCTGAGCTTGTGATCAGCAAAGCTAGGGTAGAAAAGTGTGTTCTTGAAGAATAGACCTTCAAGAACATGATATCCTCATCCCTGCACAACAAGCTATCAAAATAAGCAGGGACTAGGATCTAATGAGATAGATCCTCCACACACAATCTTGTCTTTAAGATCACCCAAGTGTGGAACTTGTGAAGATGAGCTTTCTCTCATAGACCCCTTAAGTGAAGAGGATAAAGAAGATAATAGTGAAGAACTCCTCTGAGAATAGTGTAGAAGAGGATTCTAAGAAGGGTCACTATCCTTCTGAGGAGAAGAAGACTATGATGACCAAGTCTATAAGAAAGAACGTGATCAGAAAGAGTAAGAGAAAAGCTAGAAAGGTTCAAGAGATCAAGGCCACTTTTGATTCTAGGCAGAAATAAGTTTTTATTTCTGCAGGTTTGAAGTGGTAAAGACTAAATACATCAACTACACTCTTCTTCAAAGAGTTCTGGTTCATGTTTAAATCATCTCAGGACCCAGAAGAAGGATGATCTGTTGTGTACCACTACTACACAGCCTGGACCATCCAACTCCAAGAACAGTTCTCGGCCCAAAAGAGCTGTCTCAGCATTTGCAAAGATGAAGGTGGAGAAGGCACGTGATCAGAATCAGTTTTGTTCTCGGTAAAAGGCTCTTGGAAAGAAGAAAATGGAATGTGTCATATGTGAAAGTACTTCTCATCTTGCTAAGGATTGTCCATACAATCCAAGAGGTACTCTTCACATGACCAGGAAAAAGACTTCCTAGAGTTCCAAGAAGATTCCAGCTTTGAAAGGATAATCTGTTTCCTTCGAAAGCTACAAAACAAACAAGAAGGCAAGTGGAAAATTGCCTTCAGAAGAAAAGTTGATCTCGGAAGAAAGGAATACTTCCGAAGCACTGAAGTCTGCTGAAGTGTTTGTAGAATCTTCCGAAGGTTCAGTCATCAAAACTTCCAAAGTCTCAAAAGCTTCCGAAGTATTGAAGGTCAAGTCCAAACTTCCAAAGGTGGTGTGGAAGTCGAAGAAAGCCCAAGTGAGTGGATGTTTTCCATCAATGACAGCTTAAGATTCTCAAAGCACAACTATAGGATCTATTACTGTTGCATTACCTTCTGTTTCTCTTAGTGAGCCCAAGACAAATAAACTTGGGTTTCCAAATGTAACTAATCATTTTCTTTGTGCAGGGACAGCTCAAGACAAACAAGAATGTCTGGATCATTAACAGTGGTTGTTCCAAGCACATAACAGGCAATAGGTCACTACTCCAGAACTTTGAAAGGATTGATGGAGGGGCAGTTGCTTTTGGAGGAGATAAAGGTGGTTACATTTCTGGAAGGGGCAAGGTCACAAATAGTAAGCTCAGTATTGAAAAGGTAATCTTTGTCAAGGAACTTGGGTAAAATCTTCTGAGTGTATCCTAATTTTGTGATCAGAGTCATAGCATGCTCTTTACTAAGCATGAGTGCATTGTTCTTAAGGCTGGGGTGGTCATTCCTCATGAGCATATCCTGCTTAGAGCCCCTAGGAAAGGGAACATGTACAAGATGAACTTGCAAGAAACATCTGCCTCTAGAGAAGTTTCATGCTTTCTTTCTAAAGCCAAAAGTTATGAGTCTTTTCTATGGTATAAAAGAATGTGCCATATAAACTTTAAGAATATAAACAAACTGATTAAGAATGATTTGGTAACTGGAATGCCAAAGAAAGAGTTTACAAGTGATGATCATTGTGTTGCATGCCTGAAAGGGAAGCAACATAAGGTATCTCATAAGCCTAAGGAAAGAAACTCCATCACTACACCCCTACACTTGTTACATATGGATCTATTTGGCCCTACTAATGTAATGAGTCTAGGAAGGACCTCTTATTGTTTGGTGATCATAGATGATTTCACAAGATTCATGAGACTCATGAGATTCTGAAGAATTTCATTCTAAGGATGAGACTCATGAGATTCTGAAGAATTTCATTCTAAAGATTGAAATTCAATCCGATGACAAGGTCAAAACCATAAGATTTGATCAGAGAATTAATTTAAAGAACCAAATCCTTGATACATTTTGTGATGAAAAGGATATAACAAGACAATACAATGCTCCCGGGACTCCTTAGAAAATGATGTTATTGAGAGGAGAAACAGGACACTGATTGAAGCTGCAAGAACCATGTTGTCTGACTCTAAACTGCCCATCACCTTCTGGGCAGAGGCAGTCAACATGCCTGTTATGTGCATAACGGAGTTTTGGTGGTTAAGACTCATGGCAAGACTCTTTATGAACTTTGGCACAAGAGGAAACCCTTCATTGGTTTTCTTAGGTCATTTGGACGTCCTTGCACCATCTTAAATACCAAAGATCAAATTGCCAAATTTGTTGAGAAATCAGATCATGGACACTTCATTGGATACTCTTCCCAAGCTAAGGCTTATAGAGTATACAATCTCAGCACTAGAATTGTTGAGGAGTCAGCCAATGTGACTTTTAATGAACATACACCCTGTGTGACTAGTTTCGGTCTTAATTGGCTATTTGATCTTGATTTAGTTACCAGCTTTTTAACAAATCTTGTGAAAATGTTTCAGGATATGCAGAAATCTTACCTACAGGTGATCCTGGCCCAAGATTTAAGCTAAGAAGACCTTCAAGTAACACATATTCAGCTCCAGTTGTAACTACTTCTGCTAATGAAGTTTCTATCAGCACCACAATGACAAATTCAGCTGATACATCTAGGATTCCTTCAAATTCCAGCTCAGAGGCTTCATAACCAGATAAAAACACTTCAAATGTAGAAGAACATGATGGTGGTGGTGACAGTGATCAGGAATTTCTTGATGCTGATAACCATTCCATAGATGACAACATCAATGATGTCACACACTCATTGAATCAAGTTTCTCTTTATAAGTGTGCTGATGTGATGGGAGAAACATCAATGCTAGATCTAAATTTCTCTAATTTAGATCTCTTTCAGCAACTTGTTATGATCCCTCAGCTAAGGATCCACAAGTCTCATCCCACTACAAACATCATTGGAGATGTTGACTCTGGGGTAAAAACAAGAGGACAAACCCATGAAGCAAATGTTTGTCTTCACTCTTGTTTTGCTGTCCCAGATAGAGCCAAAGAAAATTGATGAGGCTCTAAAGGATAGAAGTTAGGTTGAAGCTATGCAAGAGGAGCTGCTTCAATTCAAAAGATAAAGAGTTTAGAACCTTTGTCCACTTCCTAATGGAAAGACTACTATTGGAACCAAATGGGTGTTTAGGAACAAGAAGAATGATAGAGGCATTGTCAACAAAAACAAAGCTAGACTAGTTGTTCAAGGATACACACAAGAAGAAGGAATTAACTACACTAATGTCTTTGCTCCTGTAGCAAGACTGGAAGCTATTAGGATATTCTTGGCATTTGCTGCATCCAAGAACTTCATAGTCTATCAACTTGATGTCAAGTGTGCTTTTTTGTATGGGGTGATTGATGAAGAGGTATATGTCAAACAACCACCTGGTTTTGCAGATCCTGATCATCCTGATTATGTCTGCAAGCTTGACAAAGCTCTTTATGGGTTGCATCAGGCACCCAGGAAGTGGTATGAGACTCTATCTTAGTATCTTTGCAAGCATGGATACAGAAGCAGTACTATAAATGGAACTCTCTACATTAAAAGACAAGGAAATGACTTAATGCTAGTTCATGTATATGGAGATGACATCATTTTTGGTTCAACTAATCCAAAGCTCTGCAAAGACTTTGAGAGGCTGATGAAGGATAGATTTGAAATGAGTTCCATGGGGAACTCAATTTCTTTCTAGGAATTCAAGTAAAGCAAGTTGAAGATGACATCTTCATTAGTCAGTCAAAGTATGTTCTAGACATACTTAAGAGATTCAACATGACTGATTGTAAGATTGCTAAGACACCCATAGCAATAAACCACTCCCTTAGACTTGATCTTGAGGGGGAGTGTGTGGACGAACACCTTTACAAGGCTATGATTGGATCTCTTATGTATCTTACAGCTAGCAGGTCTAATATCATGTTTGCTACATGTATGTGTGCAAAATATTAAGTCAACCCTAAGATGTCTCACCTTATCATTGTTAAAAGGATTTTAAGATACCTTAAAGGTGCTTCAACACTTGGTCTTTGGTATCCTAAGAATTCTGACTTCCATCTATATGGTTATACAGATAGTGATTATGATGGTTGCAACATGACTGCAAAGTCCACATCTGGGGGATGTCAGTTTCTTTGTGGAAGGGTTGTCTCATGGCAATGCAAGAAACAATCTTGTGTCACTGCATCAACTGCTGAAGCTGAATACATTGTTGCTGCAAGCTGTTGTGCTCAAGTGCTATAGATTCAGAATCAGATGCTTGATTATGGACTAAACTTTAAGGAGACTCCTATTCACATAGACAACAACAGTGCTATCTCTATCATAGAGAATCTGTGCAGCACTCAAGGACCAAACACATTAACATCAAGTATCATTTAATTAGAGATAATTTTAAAAAGGGATTAATTAAACTAGTCAAAGTCCATACAAATAAACAATATGTGGATCTGTTTGCAAAGGCCTTTGATGAACAGAGATTTAATTATCTTATATCAGCTATTGGGATGATAAACTTTGAGTAGGCTTTTATTAAAACTAATTCTTATTATTTCTTAAAATCTGTGTGTCCTAAGTTGTCTAGTTCATCACTTTCATAAGCTCTTGTTTTCTTGGACAAAAACCTTTTGAAGACTTTCCTTAGATTTCTGAAAACTTTTGATCCTTCAGAAGATATGTCCTTACCTTCGGAAGAAAATCATGTTTTCAAAACAAATAACTGTCTAAGTAATTAACCTTCAAAAGAAATTTCTGAAATATCTTCCGAAGCTTAAACACTTGTTAAGACACTTATATGTTTTCAAGGACCTTTTTCTTCCAAAGCAAATTAACTCTCGGAAGCTTTGCTCTTCTAAACAAAGCATCCAAGTTTTAATTCTCTTCCGAAGCAAATTTTTCACAACTTTTCGGAAAATCTTTCGAAGTCATTTTAGCTTCGGAAGCTTTTTCATTAAAACTTCCGAAGAAAATTTACCTTCGGAAGCTTTTTGACTTCAAAGAAAACTACTTTTTGAGCAAAAGCAAACTACTTTTTCAGAGGTGGGACCGACATCCAGATTTCAAAGTTTATCTTCTTTCATTAAATTTTTCTTAAGTCCTTTTCACATATAAACCCAACGGTTCCCCCTCTTTCAATCATCATCTTCTTTCCTCCAAACCTAACCCCCAAATTTCTCTCTGAAATTACTTTGGTTCATCTTTCTTCATCCTTAAGCTTTCTCAAAATAGCCAACCTAAACCGTAGAAATGAACCAAATTTCTCCATGCAATTACACAAGCAACACTACCAAGTTGCTCTGTTACACTCTGAGAAAGATCCACATTTCTCAGAGGTTTGCCGTTTTTTAGCTCTATCCAACTACTTCACCTCCTTAACATTGATCCTACACTTTATGAGGATCATTTGCTCGAATTCTGGAAGACCTACCAAGAGGTCATTATGGATGGGGAGAAGGCATTGTCTGCCACAGTGCAGGGGAGAACAATTTTCATCACTCCGGCCATCATCAACATGCATTTTCAACTGGATGATGAAGAAGGTGAGGTGCTCTTTCCTAATGAATCTGTCAACCACTCCATTGAGCAGATAGGCTATAAAGGAGATTTCTCTGTAAAGACCTTCAGGAAAGGGATGGTCTCATCCCAATGGAAATTCCTGCTCCGTGTGGTTATCCATAGCTTGTCAACCAAGCATGGTGGATGGGACCAGATTCCTAAAGATCTCTCCTTCATTGTTCATGGTATGGTTCAGGGAATCAAGTTCAGGTACTCTCAGTTTGTTTATACAAATTTGCTTGCAAACTTGGACTCCTTATAGTACTACATGTTCCCTAGATATGTGTAATACATTCTTAACTATGAACTAGGCTCACAATTAAGGGGGACAGGTAATATTCTTAAACTGGGATAGATGAAGCCCGACATCTTTAAAATCTTAAGAAAGCCAACTGTTGGCTTCTCTAGGGTAGAAACAGCCCTTGTCAGAAAAATGTTAGAACTCATTGCTCAAGGTGAAAACCTAGCAGCACCAGCTAGTGTTGAACCCACACCTTCTACGTCCCAACCACCTCAATAGCCACAAATCACCCTCACCTACCAAAGAAAACACAAACGAACCCCTACTCAAACTATTGAGTCTGTGCAAGCCCCCATATACTCACCCACACAGGAAGAAGTGGACACTTGAGCTCCCATTTCTCATGAGGAGCAGACCACTCCCATTACGTCAAGGATCAGTGCTGAGGTTCCTTATGCTCAGCCTAATGAGCTCACAAGCCCAAATGCCTTAAGCCTTCACTCTAAGTCTCAACACTCAAGTGAACAACCTTCAGAGGATAGCTACCATCCCCAGCCTTTGGACATAAACCAACCAATTCCCAACCTTGAGTTCTATACTGATAAAGATTTAGGTTTTAGTGAGTACCATGATTCTCTCTTCTTTTCCCTACTCAAAGAGAGATGGGTGCTCTTGAGTCTCCTATATCTTGACCACATCAGTAACCCTTACTAAGGTGGATAATTCTAAACATGTTCAGGATGTCCATATGGAAGAGGCTCTTACTTTTGTAAGTGATTCCATCATTAAGACCTCAACCATGGCAACTCAACCTATTAACAGTTCAACTGAGGCTGCCAGTGAGCAGAGGAAATCTAGCAGCCAAGAATTTGAAGCTAGTGATAAGAGAGAGGACTCTGGTCCAATCATCTCATCCCTAAATGATTCTTCTGATGAAGATGAGGAGAATCTAAGACTAAAGGTGCAAAAATTGTCATAAACATGCACATATTTAGTCTCCAAGGTTAGTCATCTTGAATCTTAAGTGACTACCTTGCAAAACAATGTCAATGATCAGTAACTTGAGATTTCTTATCTTAAGGAAAAACTAGCTAGGAGACCTTTAAGAGGAGCTCAACCAGGAACATAAGAACCTATGAGTGTGATTGACCTAACTCCTAGCTCACCTATGCAAGAGGGTGATGCTACCAAAAAGGGGGAGAAAGTCATTACAATCACAGAACCTGGGAGTTCTTTAGAAAGTATGGACATTGAGGACTCACCATTCTTACTTGCAATTGTGCACACTCAGCAACTTCCTCAAGTTCATATTGATGTGGACTCTATAGACTCCTACATTCAGAGTCTGTTTGAGGAAGGAATGCCAAGGGCTATGTCATCTCCACCAACTTCAAATCACATCATTGGGTGGAGGTATGATGAAAGCAGAAGAGCCCTCATCATTCTTAGAGTTCAAGGACAGTAAGAGGTCTTCAATTTTCAGACCTTTAACTTCTGTGAAAGTCTTGATCTAGTCAACATGTCACTTGTCAATCAAAGCGAATCAAGACAAGCTGACAGGCTGGCTCAAAGAATCCAAGACAGGATCACTACAGAGTTCAGCTTCAGAAGGAGACTAAGGCAATCAGGCAATGCCATCGGTCAACTAGATGTTGAGGCAGACCCTAAGATTAGTTTCATAGGGGAAACCTTGACTAAAGGCCCAGTGGCAGAACGTGAGAGCCCTATCTTATCATCGCAACTGCTATAGAGATTCATACCCTTTTTGAGACACCTACTGGTGAAGGTGCATCTCAACCTCTCTCTAGCTAGAGCTTGGAAGCTACACCAAGTAATGAAGGTCAAAGCTCTCTCTACCCTGAGTCACAAAGGTCTATGAGTGACAAAGGGAAAAGAAAGATGACTTCTGATGGGATTGAGGAGTAGGAGAAAGAGAGGAAAAAGAAACTAAGGGGAGAAAGTTCCTCTACTGGGTTTGCAAGACTCATGTAAACTGCTATCAGGACTGCCCCCAGACCAAGCACTTAGGATGATAAGTTGAGGGCAGTCATGATAAACTACTTGCAAACCAGGAACTATGACATTGATAATGTCATTTCTCTCCTCTTAGAGGAATTGAATGAACTGGTTGACATGGAAATGTTAAAAGAGAGTAAGGAGGCAGAAAATGCAGAGCTACTGGTACAAATCAAAGAAGAAAGAAGAAAGAAAAGATTATACAAGCATGTGCCTACTCTCTCCCCAGTTCAAGAAAGTCCTGCACAAGAGGATGTGGTTTGACAAGAACCTTAGGTAGACGGAGAAGAAGATAGGATCAAAATGATTAACTACCTAAGTGCCACAGGCCTCTATCAGGTAGGTGCATTTCTTCCCTTATCCTATGACTATGTTGAGTTTGAGTACCTCAAATAACTTGAACTTGAGATAGTCAAGGAAAGAAAGATCACTAAAAGGAAACTAAGGGAAGAGGCTGCAAAGTCAGGAGCCATCATCCAGAAGAGTATGAAGAAGTCTGCAGATATGCAAAGGATGATGAGCTTCTTCATGCTATATGGATTCTCCGGAAGGAAACTTGGCCCTATGTCTTTATCCACTATGGATGAGCACATCAAGGTAATCAAGCAGAAGATCTATCCGTATAGCAATAGACTTACATTCCCCTCCAAGTCAAGCTCCACTTGAAGTGGAGGTTAAGGTTTAACAACCTGAGACAACACAACCTGGACCTCCCGCTGAGACTCAGCAAGCTTCATCTTCTGATCCACAACAAGTTCAGACACCCTCTCTTTCTAAACATGTGAGAGAGAAAGATCCAACTAAGAAAGACAAAGAAGATCAATCAAGTGATGCAGTCCAGTCTTCTCAATTAAAAGGAACAAAAAGAAAGAAAAAGATGGCTTGAAAGCGAAAGACAAAGAAGAAGAAAGAAACATACTTTTTAGAACCTTAGGATGAGTCAGAACATCCAGAGGATGTACAACCAGAGGATGCTTCATCATCTCCCATTCAAACAGCTCCTCAAGCATCAGGAAGACCCATCCGGTCCTGGACATACACCACAAATCCAGAAAGGTGGCATGTCATTAGAGATTAAGGCATTGAGAATGTCTACACATGGCAAGACATGTTCAATCTGCCTTTGTATGATCCCTTTGATATGAGAAGACACTTTGAGAGTATGAGTGATCCTGATTATCTCATGAAGAAAGGGATGGTCATTATCATAATGAGGACTGTTAATATTTGAAGTCTTTAAAGTGTTTTGGTAACATCACCCTAGGGGGAGTTTGTAAGGATTAAATGTAAAGGCTGATGCAACTCAAACACTCAAAGTCTTCTGCATGCATGCACAAGTGCATTGAAGAAGAATGCTTTGGAAGTTTCACATAAGCAATAGAAATATTCCAAGTGTGAAATCTTCCGAAGCCAGGACCAATATCTTCCGAAGCCAAAGATGAAGTCTTCTGAAGCTTTAGAGACAAAGTCTTCCAAAGCAAACTGTAACACCCGGTTATTTATAAAAGATAAAGAAAGAAAGAAAGAATAGAGTGAAGAAAAAGAAAGAAAATCTATTTAACCTAAGTTGATGGGTTAAAAGTGTCAAAAGAACAAAAAAGTTTTAAATTTGATGTAAAGTGGGCATGGCCGCCCACTCTCTTCTCACAACATCCATTTCATTCAGATTTTTATAGAGAGAAGGAGAAAAAGGCAGAAAGCATTCGGGTCTTGAAGAACAAGAAGAGAAGTTCGAATTCAAGGTAAGAATTCATGTGTTTATGGTGTTCTTAACCGGTTTTATCCTCGGGTGTGTGCTTATGTATGTTTGTATGTGTTTGGGTATATGTTTCAAGTGGGTTTCTAGGTGAGGACTTGTAGCAATTGGGTTTTGAAGGAAGTCTTACCCGAAGAGGCTACTAAGGTGAGTTCTAGAACCCCTCTTTTACATGTTTTAACTGATTTTAGGGCTGGAAATGTATTTATGAACTTTTTATAAAAGTTGGGTTTTGTACCCGTATGTATGTATGTGTGTATGTTGCGGGTGGTATGTGAATTTGGGTTATGTTTAAGTGTGAAATAGGCTGCTCATGCGCCCAAATAGGGTTCATGACGCAATGGGGACGAGGTTACATATTAGTACGGCTTATCATCCCCATACAGATGGTCAGTCAGAAAGGACCATTTAGACGTCGGAAGATATGCTTCGGGCATGCATCATTGATTCTAGAGGAAGTTGGGATGACCACTTACCGTTATCTGAGTTCTCATATAACAATAGTGATCATGCCAGGTATGCCTCCTTATGAGATGCTATACAACAGGAGATGTAGAACCCCGTTTGTTGGGGTGATATCAGCCATAAAGAGTTAGGGAGCATCAAAGTGGTCGAGGCTATGATTGTGAAGCTGGAAAGGATCAAGGCCTTTATGAAGGAAACTAAAGATAGGAAAAAGTCGTATGCTGATAAACGACATAGACCGATTGAGTTCCAGGTGGGTGATAGAGTTATGTTGAAAGTCTCACCTTGGAAGGGTATCATTCGGTTCAGAAAGCAGGGCAAGTTGTGCCCGAGATGCATAGGGCCTTTAGGAATCATTGCTAGAGTAGGAGAGGTGGCCTATAGATTAGAGTTACCAGATGACTTAAATGGAATTCACCCGATATTCCATGTATCTCATTTGAGAAAGTGCTTAGCAGACGAGGATATGATTATACCACTGGAGGATATCAAGGTAGATGAACGTCTCAATTACATGGAGCAACCAGTGGTGATCATTGATTGTAAAGAGTGGAGGTTAAAGAATAAAGTAGTTCCTCTTGTGCGTATATAGTGGAATCCTAGGAAGGGATCTGAGTCTACGCGGGAGACAGAGGAGGAAATGATACAACATTACCCATGATTGTTTGAGGAATAACAGGTTTCAGGGATGAAACCTATATTAGGGGGTGGACTTGTAACACCTGGTTATTTATAAAAGACAAAGAAAGAAAGAATAAAATGAAGAAAAAGAAGAAAATCTATTTAACCCAAGTTGAAGGGTTAAAAGTGTCAAAAGGACAAAAAAGTTTGAAAGTTGGTGTAAAGTGGACATGGCCGCCCACTCTCTTCTCACAACATCCATTTCATTCAGATTTTTAGAGAGAGAAGGAGAAAAATGCAGAAAGCATTCGGGTCTTGAAGAACAAGAAGATAAGTTCGAATTTAAGGTAAGAATTCATGTGTTTATGGTGTTCTTAACCGGTTTTATCCTCGGGTGTGTGCTTATGTATGTTTGTATATGTTCGGGTATGTGTTTTAAGTGGGTTTTTAACTGAGGACTTGTAGCAATCGGGTTTTGAAGGAAGTCTTACCCAAAGAGGCTGCTAAGGTAAGTTATAAAACCCCTCTTTTACATGTTTTTAACTAATTTTGGGGCTAGAAATGCATGTATGAACTTTTTATAAAACTTGGGTTTTGTACCTGTATGTATGTATGTGTGTATGTTATGGGTGGGGTGTGAATTCGGGCTATGATTATGTTTGATTTATTATGATTTGTTTCTAAGGCTTAGAATGCATGATCTAAGCTTAGAATAAGTTTGAGCATGATTGGGGACTGAATTATGATGTTTAAGTGTGAAATAGGCTGCTCATGCGCCCAAATAAGGTTCATGCGCCTAATTTTGAAATCTGTCAACGATGTATTATTTTGGAAAAGCTTTTATAATGAAATGAAATGTCATTTTTAAATGTTTTCGCTGCAATGTTTATTTAAGTTAAATGTAAATATATGTTTTATTTGCGATGATTGGTCAGCTGTAAGTGTCCCGGGAACAGGACCTTACACCAACACATGAAGATAGATTTCTTTCGAAGAATTTTAGTATACATGCTTTATCTGATGTACTTTACATAAAGCTGGACCCTTTTTGGCTACAACTCTGTAAAGTCACCAACTTACATAAGTTGGTGAAAAGGTCCATGCTTTTAGTAATTGTACATTGAGGTCTTGAGTCTGTAACTTTCTACTTTATGTACTTTATCCTTTTTGTAATATATTAGGATGTGAGCTATGGCATGTCATAATAACTAGTCAAAAGGCAATCTGCCTTTTGACTCTACAATTGATTTTGTTTGTGTCTAGTCAATTGTATCAATTGGCCTTCAAAGTATAGCCGGCTATACGATGTAATATATGTATCTCAAGGACTTGTAACTTTCTAGCATGATTTGTAACATTTGTAATAGAACTTGAGAAGGCAATATACTGCAGTCTTGAAACCATCTCCTTATGTATTTTGCTATCTTGTTCTGTCTTATATTTACTTGTGTTCTTAGTATCATTACTAGAGGCTAACCAGTTTCACTATTTGATTAGTTAAGTAACTCTCCTCATTGTGTGTTGTGTTGTAAGTGCATACCATTCACCGGTCCTGCATATTAGTTTAAGTTGATATGAGAATTGTGTTTCTTAAGATTAATGGTTTAGTTCAGAATAAGAGTATTTTTGAAATGAGTTTTCAGATTAAGTGTGGTTTTAAGGGGAAGACATTCAAAATGATTATTAAGGGTCGTTATGAGAATTAGGTAATGAGTTTTAAGTTCCAAGAAGACAAGATCAATGATAAGACGATTCAAAATAACAAGAAGTTTCGAGTGTAATGTTCGGTTTACAAACCAAAGGAATACGTTGACTTATCAAAGTATTAGGTCAACTACAACCTTAATGAAGAGAAGCGTACCTATAAGAGGACACTCACCCCAAGGGTTCCTAGGTAAGGTAAACGGATCCATCGGTTGATTTGGATTTATATGAATACCTTGCCTAGACAGAACACCTCGAGATACAGGCATCACGCTCTTCCAGCATTACATGTTTCAAGTTATAGGACATAAACTTTGACGAGACTTGAAAACCACTAATAAAGATTCAAAGCTCATTTTGAAAACCATTTGATTTAGGCACATAATGCCTTAGAATATGATTTAAGTTTCGTGTGTGCATTGATAAGATTCAAAGTATAAGAATAAGCACATAAGGCATATAATCACATAAGCAAGTATAAACACATAAGGTACATAAAATACTATCTAAGCATATAAAATACATGAGAGAACTCATGTGTAAGGGTAATTAGTAATAGTCAAGATCATTCTAATTCTAATAACCTAATTCCCTATAACCAGGGCTCTTTTGTCAAACTGTCACACCCTGACCGATGGTGGGATCATCGGGGCGGACGAATGTGAAACGATTATTCATAGCTCATGGAATTAAATAATTTAAAATAATATTAAATGCCATTTTCATTAAATAAAACTAGACAACTAATTCCTTACAATACAACAAAAATATAAACAACAACAACATAAGCTATTTAATTAATCTAAATCCAAGTCCTATATGAGCAAGAAGAGTTTCTCAAGTAGCAAACCTGAAACATATTAAAAATAAAAGGTCAACTTTGAAATTTGGTGAGTTTCCATGGGTTAAACATACATATAAATATATAAAGATTTACAAGTAGCAATTCATGTCAATGGTTATGAATTATGCAAGTTTATAGAACACGTATAGCTACAATCAAACCTCGACCAAGATTAAAATTACAAGTTTATAATGTTTGGCTAAGTGTACTTGATTCCCATGATGAACAAGTCATACATCATCAGGAGCCGGCAATACATCGGCTTTAGCTCCAAATAGGCTTGTAAGGCCCATAGATCTATGACGTTGCCAGGCTAGCAATAGTTAATGATTGTCAACGTATAATGCATCTCATATAACACTTACAATAATATCAATAACCATGACAAAAAGTAATGATGAATTGCATGTGTGATACAAGAATAAAAAGTTTACAAATGTAAGTTTAAAAGGTTAACAAGTTTCACCCCAAAAGGTGTGAAATAAAGTAAAAGGAGGGCATGGAGAACTCACATAGAAAACTCACAAGTATAGTGATGGTTGTAGAGTACATAAAAAAATCTTGGATGTCAAGAGTCAAAGGTGATGTTCTAAATGATAAAAAAACAATAACTTAATATCGGAATCCATTACAAGAAGTTAGGACACTTAGGAATGCCAATAAGCGAAAGGTAGATTGAAAAACGATTATTGTACCAATTTTAGATTCTCATCAGAATGTTTGGTATGTGTTTAAACAATTTTTTAAAATAGCAAACAGTTTCATAGAATTATAAAAATTTACATTTTACTAGTTCAAAGTCTCCCGGACAACTTTCGTTCAAAAACATTTTATGAAAAGATCCGTAAACATTGAGTTTGAAGACGTATAAACTATCGTTGAAAAGGTAACTCAATGAAATTAATATTGGAGTTTGAGTATACTTAAATTTAGTTTGTTATGATCAAGTTATTGTCGGTTGAAGTCAGATTATATTCTGCCAAAATTATAGTAAGGTACTTAAGTGCACTTTTAAAATTATTAAAGCATGAAATGGGTTAGAACAAATTTATTATGTTGATATATGATATATTCGACTTCATTTGAGTTACATAAAAATATTCCAAGACTTCGGGATAGCCATCACTTAGGGAAATAATCTTGTGGAATAACCGAATGTGACGGCATAGCCATCCATATGCAAACGGGATTGTTTGTTTACGTTAGTGTGTTCTTAGCTTGATTTTGGAATATTAGTGATTGTTATAAGGTTAGTGAATATTAGAATGTTAATGATTGGATGTTAGGATGATTAAAACAATATAGAAATGTATAATATAAAAGCAATATAAGATTATCTTAGTATTAAAAGATTCTTGAAACTACTTGTAAAAGAAAATTCTTGAAATTGATTATAACCAAAGGATGATGAAGGTTTGTGTGAGAGATTTTAAGAGAATAAGCAAATGAAAAGTGAGGCCTAAGCCTTGCTTTTATAGTTGAGGTTAGGAGGAGGTTATGATAGTGTTAATGGTCAATTATAAGTCTTTTCAAAGGGTTTATGATTTTGAAATAAATATAAGATTAAATAAAATAAATAGATAAAAGAATAATTATAATATAAAATTTTAATTTATTAAAACCTTTATTTTAATTTAAGAAAGTTATTTTCTTATAAAATCTTTATAACTTTAATAAAACTTGTAACTTTATAATTTGATTATTTATTTTCAATTATTAATTCATAATTACTAATAAAACTTTATAAGTTTATTAAAGTTCATTTTATAACTTTATAAGTTTTAATAAGTCTTTTCCATTTAGTTATTTATTGTAGAATTATAAATAAAGATTTATAATTTTATGAAAAAGATTTATTTATAAATAAATAAATTATTATTATTTGTTTAAATGATAAAATGAATAAAACAATTTTCAATATTGCTTAAATTGCACATTAACGCATTTGATTTAATAAAATAAATAATAAAACTTTAAATATTAAAATTTCCATCATATAAAAGTTCAAAGTGAGTTCGGGTTTGGGTTCATAATTTGATATTCGGTGGGTTTGCCATAGAGCCTTTGAATCCACGTCTATTTTTTTCAAATCTTCATCTAAATATTTTATCCGTTCTTCGGGAATCATGGCTCCACCTTCACCAGTGGCTTGAACCATAGGAACATATGGTCCATTGAGAATAGAGAATGCCAGAGTCTCATGTCTTGATTCCTTATAAAATCCGGATTTTCAAGGTTTCAAAATCAAGTGGTGTAAACATGGAAGGTTTGGTCTAAGTACCATTCTCCAAGCCATGTTGCTTGAGATGGCTACAATAGTCATTTTGAAAGGATAGAAGGGTATGATAAAATTTGGTGTTTGATAGTCCGATCAAAAAAAGAAACAATTGATTTGTTGAAAGATAACCTTCAAGAAAACCAAGAACCAAAGCTCTAACACCACTTGTTAGATTAACAAGTAATTCTCCTTCGATCAGCAATCAACAAATACGGAATCTAAGTAAACTACTTACTAACAAGACATAAATACCATGAGTAACAACAAAGGTACAAGTTGTTCTTTAAAGTATTCACTTGATTAATATTTGAGTACAACTATACACTCAGGAGATAAACCAAATGAATTGAAAAGCTTGCCTCTACTATACTAGTGCGAGGACTTTTTACTATGAAATATAAACAATAAGAATAAACTATTCTATGTTCAGGATGTTTAGCAAGACTGACAATTGGCACATCAGAGTAAGGAAGCTTCGGTACTATGTTTTCCCCAAAAGGCTGAACAGTGAAGTGCTGATCAGCAGTAGATTATCAACAGCTCTTCAATTGAATGTTGATAGTAGCCAGTGCTAAAATCTGAGTTTTTGGTAGTTTCATCCTCTTCAAGATCAATATATAATATGGGTTGTGGGATCATGGCATTATGTCTCTTATTTATATTTATATAATGGCTTGATTCATATTGGTTGCAATTGCTTACCAATTTTTAGTTGACCTATTTTAGCGTGTTTTGCAAGTGAAAATAAGTTTTGATTTCCTTGGAACTAATCTTTTCCATATCAAAGCAAGAATGGAAGATTAATTAATATATATTTAGAGTAAATTACAATTTGCATCCCTGACATTACACAAACTAACCACTTGCATCCCTACTGTTTCAAAATTGTCATCTGCCCTGTAACATTTCATTTTAATTTTCATTTGATTCCAACACACTGATGACATTAGATTTTTCCATTAGTTTTAATGAAATAAAAAAATACCCTTATTTATTAAACAGAAACCCCCATCCACACCCCTACCCTTTTTATTTTCTCTTTGTATCTCTCTCTATTTTCCCTTCTCCCTATTTATGTCCACCACCACTACCAACACAACCACCTCCGTCGTCGCACCCCCGTCATCATCTTTACACCATCATCACTAAACCACCACCGCCACCTCTACGACGAAAAGAACCACCACGCTATCTTTTCTCTTCTTTTTTATTCTCTGTGTGTGCATGATTACACCATAACCACCAAGATGTGAGACTATTGTTATAGAGAAGCAGATCTAGTGGTGGAAGGGTTAAACATGAAGACGGTCATGTGTGTTTAGGGAAAACTCGTAGATATAGTAGTAACAGACGGTTATGGTGGTAGAGATAGGGGTTTCGATGGTGGTGATAGGTCGTTGTGATGGGGGTTGTAGTGGTGGTGATAATGGTTGTTGTGGTAGTGATGGGTGGTGGTGTTAGGGGTGCAGTGGTGGTGATAGTGGATACAATTTTGGTGATAGTGGTTGTGATGGTGGTGATGGGCGGTTCCGATGGTGGTGGTGGTGATAGGAGCTGTAGTGGTTGTGATGGGGATTGGTTGTAATAATAGCTATGGTTATGGTATTAGGTTGTTGTGATGGGGGTTGCAGTGGTGGTGATAGTGGCTATCGAGGTGGTGATAATGGTTGCGTTGGTGGTAATGGGGGGATGCGGTGGTGATAATAGGGGCTACAATGGTGGTGATGGGTGGCTTTAAAGGTGGTTATGGGTGGCTATAGTGGTGATGGGGTTGTGGTGGTGGTGATGGGGTTGTTGAGGTGGTGTTAGGGACAACGGTGGTAGTTATGGGGACTATGGTGGTGCTGATAGGTAGTTGTGAAAGTTGTGATGGGTGGTTGTTATGGTGTGAAGGTGGTGATGGGTAGTTGTCATGGTGGTGATGAGGGGTAGTTTAGTATTTTAAAAATAATTTTAACAAGAAAACTAATAGTGTTAGTCATCTTGACTCAAATGGAAATAAAATTAAAACAACAAAGACTTAAATGGAAATAAAATGAAACGTCTAGGGGAAAATGACAATTTTGAAACTAAAGGGATGCAAGTAGTTAATATGTTTAAACGTTAGGGATGCAAATTGTAATTTACTCACATATTTATTATTTAAATTGTCACACCCTCAAATTCCACGTGCGGGGTTTTACCGCGAGGCGTGTGACAAACCAGGATCTCAGACACGGTCATATCAAATGACACTAAATGAATTTAAAAATAAACGTTTGACTTAAATCAGAGTAGCATAAAAGAAATAAACATCAGTGCGGAAGCATAAAACTGAAATGAATAACAGTGCGGAAGCGAATAATGAAATGTAAACAATACTGAAAGTTATAAGTGCTAAGTCAAAACAAAATAATCAGTGCAAGTAAATATGTTTGATGATGCATGTCCTCAGTGCGTTCCTTAATCGTGCATCATAAGCTTAAGCGTTCCTGTTACCTGAGAAAACATGCTAAAGTGTGTCAACATAAAGTTGGTGAGTTCACAGGTTTTATCACAAAAAAAATGTTTGTAACTGTTCGAATGGTATAGTAATTAAGCATATCGATAGGTAGCTAGCCTATAATCAAGTTACTTAGCGTTTCGAACCGAGGCTGACTGTTTGTATGTTCGTATGTTCGTATGTTTGTTGCATTCCCGTCACGTCTCACCAGACAGTGACAAATGTTAAGTCAATAATGCACCCGTTTGACCTCCAATCAAGCTAGCGTGACTAGCCCGGGCGGGGTTTGTCAAACCCAGTAGTACTACTCAGAATTACCTCGCTACACATTACTAACAGTTCGAGAATGTAAGGACTTTTCAAGAATGTTTGCACTAACATAACAGGCGATATCAATAATACTAAAACCATTTTGTAAATACGTTTGCATGTTTCTCCCCAAAGAGGAAAGAAAGTAAAATAGGGGCCGTGAAGACTCACCTCGAATGCGTTGCAACAAATAAGTGTAAGCACAAAGGATCGGGTTCCAATTAACCTGGGTTCATTTAATATTTAATTGAGATTAAATATTAGTAATGGAATTGGTTATTCGGAATAAAATGACATGGTTCGTGATTACGGTTCGGTTACAGTGCCGGCTAACGTTATTTCTCATTCTCAAACCCACCCGTCACACACAATCAAATGCATTACAATACAAGAATAATTCACACGTAACACACTTATTGTCATACGTACACACACATGCATTCATATATGCAAAAGACACACACATGAATTCATATAAACACAACCATATATATAATATATACATATGGACAATGCAAAACGCACATATACATGATGCATGCTATGCATGTCGCAGGAACTTTCACAGCCACACAACACACATATTCTATACATATACATGGCAGTAAACACACATATATATACACACTACAATCGCATACCCAACCGTTCTAATCCCACAATCGAGACATCCATGCACATACAAGAACACCACACACAAACACATCAAACGCATACATACCGCAACATACACATTATGTATATACATATATAATTGCATCACGTATGGCTGCATATATATATATATTATATATATATATATATTATATATATATATATATATATATATATATATATATATATATATATATATATATATATATATATATATATATATATATATATAATATATATTATATAACATCCCCGAATCATGTACACAAACACAATCAGACCACATTCACAAAGACTATCGGCGGCTAACAATTCTTACACACAAGAACGCACACAATTTCATATATATAGGCATATATTTCACCTTCGCAGAACCTCATTCGCAGCAAGAACACCCATACAAGCGGTGCACATTATACGACTATACAAACACGTATACGTACATATAGCCGACATATATATACACCCGCAGCACATACACACACATATATATATACTTACGCAGCACACCTACATATATGCATAACCGCAAAATACACACATATATATATATGCATACGCAGGCCACACACATATGTATTCATACGCAGAACCCATTCATATATACATATACGCAGGATACACACATATCTATATATACATACGCAGAGCATATACATACATACATACATATACGCAGAATCACACATATATACATACATACGCAGAATCACACATATATACATACATACACAGAATCACACATATATACATACATACGCAGAATCACACATATATACATATATACGCAGCGCACATACATATATACATATATGCAGAATTACCCATACATATATATGCATACGCAGAACACGTACATATGTGTATATACGCAGAATACATTCATATAT
The DNA here is from genome assembly GCA_025506515.1 of Flaveria trinervia. Lineage (NCBI taxonomy): Eukaryota > Viridiplantae > Streptophyta > Magnoliopsida > Asterales > Asteraceae > Flaveria > Flaveria trinervia. The sequence goes on from CM046448.1 coordinate 34,017,048, forward strand.
ATACATATGCAGAATACATACACAACATGATGTCTCAAAACCGGCACCACTATGATCGCAAGTCATGAACGAAGGGAAACCGTATGCGAAACCGAATACCATAGACATAACAAAAGAGAACCATACCGAACGGGTTGTTGCGGTTGATGATCGAAGCCGTTGGAGATGATACCGATGCTTTGAGAGGGTCACCAATGTAAACGGTGGACGGTAGTGGGGAGTTTCGATAGGTTGGGGTTGTCGAAGGAAAGCTTGAATCTTTTGGTGGAGAAGCCAAAAGTTTTGTGTAGGGTTTCGGGAGGTAGGGTTAGGGTTGGTTATTTAAAGATAACCCAATCTTGTGAATTAACATAATGGTCCCTCTAGTTAAGTAGTTTGCACCTAAATGTTAATCTTGTTTAATTTAGTTTATAGCTAAATAGTAAAATACTAGTAACAATCCTTTATTCTTTTATAATAATAAAATTGATTAACTATAAAAGAGCATAGGGATGTTAGACGATGAAAACGATGCTAACCCGAAGACTCGGGTTGTCACATTATCCCCTTGTTGAAAGAATTTTCGTCCGAAAATTTGAACATCAGGCTTAATGCAGATCGTAAGGTTTAATAGCATCTATGGAAGGGTGATTCAGAAACTTGCGTAGGAACCCAAATCAAAGACATAAGCAGAGAGATGTGAGGTTTCGCGAGAGTTACGACATCATTTCATCTCGAAATTGGAAGAAAGGATATCTAAAAAATGATACCTTATGAATTAGATGTCTGATCTTTGAATAATTATGGGTACCTCTTCTTCATTTGATCCTCGCATTCCCAGGTAAACTCTGGTCCACGCTTTGAGTTCCAACGGACTTTGACAATAGGAATACGACTATGCTTGAGGGTTTTGACCTCTCGGTCCATAATTTCCCCCGGTTCCTCGAAGAAACACAATTGTTCATCCACATGAATCTCGTCTAATGGAACAACAAGAGTTTCATCTGTAAGGCATTTCCTTAGGTTCGAAACATGGAACACATTGTGTATTCCGCTAAGCTCTTCTGGTAAGTTCAACTGATAAGCTACCGGGCCAACCCGTTTGACAATTTCAAACGGTCCCACGTATCTAGGGCTTAATTTTCCACGTTTCCCGAAACGAATCACACCTTTCGAGGTGACACTTTCAAAAGTACCTTGTCACCGATTTGAAATTCCAACGGTCGGCGACGTTTGTCAGCATAACTCTTCTGTCGGTCACGTGCTGCTGCCATGCGGTTACGGATTTGTACGATCTTCTCAGTCGTCTCATGCACCAGTTCAGGACCAGTAAGTTGACTTTCTCCAACTTCCGCCCAGAAAATAGGTGATCATCACTTACGCCCATACAGTGCCTCGAATGGAGCAGCTTTGATCGACGTGTGATAACTGTTATTGTAAGAAAACTCAACCAGCGGTAAGTGAGTTTCCCAACTACTGCCGAAATCAATCACGCAAGCGTATAACATGTCTTCCAAAGTGTGGATCGTACGCTCACTCTGGCCGTCCGTTTGGGGATGATATGCAGTACTCATGTCTAGCCGGGTACCCAATGCTCGTTGTAATGATTGCCAGAAATGTGAGGTAAATCGAGTGTGACGATCGGAGATGATAGAAATTGGCACACCGTGCCGAGAGACTTCTCTCAGGTAGATACGAGTTAACTTCTCCATTCTATCAGTCTCTCTAATTGGTAGGAAGTGTGCCGATTTCGTCAATCGATCTACAATTACCCAAATGGTATCGCATCCGCTGGGTGTTCGTGGCAGTTTTGTGATGAAATCCATAGATATCTGCTCCCACTTCCATACTGGAATTTCTGGTTGTTGTAGTAAACCAGACGGTCGTTGATATTCCACCTTAACTTTAGAACAGGTTAAGCATCTGCTTACATAAGCGGCAATGTCAGCTTTCATGTTTGGCCACCAGTAAAGGACTTTTAGATCGAGATACATCTTGTCTGAACCCGGATGAATAAAATACCGTGACTTGTGAGCTTCGTCCATTACCAGCTCTTGTAGGTCCCCATACAAAGGGACCCATATTCGTTCCAAGAAATAACGAACTCCGTCAGACTTGACCTCTAATTGCTTTTCCATGCCTCGCATGGACTCTGCTTTCAGGTTTTCGTCCTTCAAAGCCTCAAGTTGAGCATTACGTATCTTATCGGGTAGTCCGGTCTGGATGGTGAGTTGTAATGCTCGAACTCGCTTTGGCTTAGGTGTCTCCTTTCAACTTAAGGCATCAGCTACTACATTAGCCCTACCCGGATGATACTTGATCGCACAGTCATAGTCATTCAACAACTCGACCCAGCGACGTTGTCTCATATTCAACTCCTTCTGCTCGAAAATATGTTGAAGACTCTTGTGATCGGTATAAATGGTGCACTTGGTACCGTACAAGTAATGTCTCCATATCTTGAGAGCAAACACCACAGCTCCCAACTCTAAGTCGTGTGTCGTGTAGTTCTTCTCGTAAACCTTTAGCTGTCGGGAAGCGTATGCGATCACCTTCTCACGTTGCATTAGCACACAACCGAGACCTTGAATGGAAGCATCGCAATACACCACAAAATCTTCGGTTCCCTGGGGTAAAGACAATATCGGTGTCGTGCAGAGTTTCTGTTTTAAGAATTGGAATGTTGATTCCTTCTTGTCACCCCAACTGTACGCAGTGCCTTTTTGTGTTAACGTTGTAAGTGGTTGGACGATCTTTGAAAACCCTTCGATAAATCGTCGGTAATATCCAGCCAACCCAAGAAATTTTCGTACTTCCGTCGGAGTCTTTGGTGTAGCCCAGTTCTTGATAGCTTCTATCTTTGCTCGATCAACATGTATACCCTTCTCATTGACTACATGACCCAAAAATTGGACTTCTCGAATCCAGAAGTCACACTTCAAAAATTGGCATATAACTGTTCTTGTTTAAGTAATTCCAAGATCAGCCGAAGGTGTTCCTCGTGTTCCCCCTTGTTCCTTGAATAATTAGGATGTCATCGATAAAAACGATGACAAATTTTGTCACACCCTCAAAATCCACTTGCGGAGTTTTACCGCGAGGCGTGTGAACAAACCAGGATCACAGTCAATAGTTACTCAGAACGACTCTAAATGCCATAATTTAAACATAATTAACCAAAATACCAACTTTAAACAATGCGGAAGCGTTTTTGAAAACAACCCAAATCTATAAAGTATAACTTATGGCAAAACAAGTGCCAACCAGAAAGTAAACTATAATTGTTAAATGTCAACTTGTCTTGAAGCAAAGTGTCTTAAAATGCAGTGAACCGTGCAGTGCTCCTATGGCAAGCAAGTTAAGGACCTGAGAAAAGCATACTAAAATGTCAACACATAGGTTGGTGAGTTCAAGAGTTTGAGTTCAATAAACATGTAAACAGTTGCGATAAATATAAGCAGTGTATGATAATAGATAGCTAGTCTATTATCAGTAAATATTAATACATAGTGATTTTGCAATTGAAGCTGACTGTGATAGTTGTTGCCTCCTGTCACGACTTACCATGTCGTGACAATGATCAATAGGACAAATTGCACCCGGTTGACCTCGAGTCACACAGGTGGGGCTCGTCAGACCCAGTAGTACTACCCAAGTTTCCCCGCTATTAATATTAACAATTCAAAAGTGTGAGGACTTTTCCCATGGTAAACAGCACTATATTAATATTTACACAACTTAAATAATGAAAGCGTTTGTATAAATACCAGTATGCTATCTCCCCCAAAAGAGATTAAGTAAGAGTGGGGCATGAACTCACCTGATGTATGCAAAGGTACTTAGGGTTTATTTTGAGAAACGAGAGGATAGCCAACCTTCACAGGTTACCTAGATCATGTGAGTACATAAGTACGTGTAAATAAAAGACATGTGAAACCCTAATCATACCCAAAACCAAAGACTCAAGCTTCCAGAAAAATAGACACGTTTGACCTAGTTGACCCGTTTGACCCGTTGGTGACATTATGAGTTATAATTCAAATAAAGCCAATGAGCACATACAACATACATGATTAACATTCAAATAGTATCATACGTATGCTATATCAACCAGGTGTATCACTTAGATCATCATACAATCAAGTACTATACAAGTCATGCGAATCTAAAACATTAACATATCCATTAGTCATAATACAACTAACACGTCACACAAAGTTCAACCATTCATCACATGCCATGTGAAGCCACTCACGACTTCACATCCTAAACCCTGCCAATCCTACTAAGTAGGGGCCTCAGATCCGCACGAGTGTATAATGATCATAACCATATTCTTTAAGCATATGCATTGCATTCACAACATCACAATAATCAATTACCAGACCCAAGCATGATGTCCTACTACTACACAACATCCAAACCATACATGATCACCAAAGTCCAAATATCACTCATGATTATCCAAGCATGCCATACAACTAATTTAACACGTTCTATCACACTAGAATTTATCCTTGAACATACTAGCAGGCTCCTATCATCCCAAACATGATCATAACATCATACTTCAACGTTTACACAAATAAAGTTTCCCTTTTGGAAAGAACATCCCAAAATCTATCAAACATCCAAAGCATACATGAATTCATCAATAATATACCAATTCAAGCTCATACTAACATCTAAGCATGATCAACCACATCCAAACATCATAATTCACCAATCATATCCAAAAGTTACTATCTTTAGTAATGTATGAACTATAACATGTGTTCTTGAATTCCCACGATCACAACATCAATCTAACATCTAATCATCACCATGAACACATCCATAACATCAATTCATCAATAATTCAACATTTCATGCAAATAAAGTTACTATTATTAGTAACCTATGAACATCAAACCTAAATCATCAATTTCTTGCAAGATTCATGATTCCTAACATTCATACAACTTATTAATCACCACATATTCATCAAACAACCATCATTCACCCATAATCATGCCCAAAATCGAATTAGGGTTTGACTAGAATCAAAACCCATGATTAAACCACTAAAAACATGTAATTCATCCATGATCGACGTTAACTAACATTTATTCAACCTAACTAACATATAAACATCATCAATTGATTAAAACTCAACACCAAGAACCTCAAATTCGCAACTAGGGTTCGGCCATAACCAATTTCATGCAAACAAAACACCAACTAACCTCTAATTCGTGAAAAGTAACAAAATCGAGACTTCTAATGTGTTGAATGCCTTCAAATCGACCAAAATCCAATGCTTGATGCTTGATCCAAGTTGAAATCGCAAATGGAGAGGGTTTGGGAGGGAGGTCGCGGCCGATGGGGGGGGTTAGGGTTTGGGTTTTTGTTTTATTTAATTTTAATTTACCTAATTACCCTTTTAACCCTTGTAATTTGTATTTTATAAAAACTAATCTTTAAACTCTTCGTAAAGTGTTTTTAACTTCATAATATGAAGATATGAACTTATGAAAATCATTATATATCTTATCTTTATAAAAACACAAGACATACGAATAAATAGGCACGTTTCCGCGTTACGCGATAAATTCTTTAATTAACCTTTATAAATGTGTGAACTCATAAACATAACCCAAAATTCACATAATCATTTAGATTCACAACAAATTAACATTATCATTATTAATAGGTCACCAACGTTCAACGACAACTAGTGTGTGCTCACGACACGTGTTACAAGACTAAACGGAACTAACGGAGCTTGGTAACGAAAATTTACCGGATGTCACATTATCCCCATGTTGAAAGAATTTTCGTCCCGAAAATTGCGTTACATGGTGAGAGTGTTCCATCCCTGGTTTCCATCACTGGTCTACTGCATTGGCACACAGAAATCGAAATCGTGTGAGTTTTGGATGAGTTGTCACATCATCCCCATGTTGAAAGAAATTTCGTCCCGAAATTTAAATCAATACCTTCGTCTGCTGGCATCGTTCCTTCGAATAGTTGAGGGTACTTAAGCTTCATTTGATCTTCCCGTTCCCATGTGAATTCCGGTCCACGTCCCGAATTCCAACGGATTTTAACAATAGGTATCTTGCTCTGCTTAAGTGTTTTCACCTCACGGTCCATCACCTCCACTGGTTCCTCAATAAAACGCAATTGTTCATCCACCTGAATTTCTTCTAGTGGTACGACCGTCGTTTCATCAGTTATGCACTTCTTCAAGTTTGACACGTGAAATACATCATGAATTCCACTTAGCGAATCAGGTAAGGCTAATCGATAGGCTACTGGACCTACTCTTTTCACTATCTCAAATGGTCCAACGTACCTCGGATTTAGTTTCCCTCGTTTACCAAACCGAACTACGCCTTTCCATGGTGAGACTTTCAACAAAACCTTGTCACCAACCTGAAACTCTAAAGGTTTCCGTCTCTTGTCAGCATAACTCTTTTGCCTGTCTCGCGCTGCAGCCATACGGTTCCGTATCTGTATAATTTTCTCAGTCGTCTCATAAATTAACTCGGGACCTGTTATCTGACTATCACCAATTTCTGCCCAGCAAACCGGTGATCGACATTTTCTCCCGTACAACGCCTCGAAAGGTGCTGCTTGTATACTAGTGTGATAACTGTTGTTATAAGAAAACTCCACCAATGGTAGGTGAATTTCCCAGTTATTCCCGAAGTCAATCACACAAGCACGTAGCATATCCTCCAACGTCTGTATAGTACGCTCACTCTGACCATCCGTCTGTGGATGATATGCAGTACTCATATCCAAACGTGTACCAAGGATTTCTGCAATGATTGCCAGAAATGTGACGTGAAACGAGCGTCACGGTCGGAGATAATTGAGATCGGTACCCCGTGTCTCGAACGATCTCCTTGAGGTACAGGCGAGTTAACTTCTCCATCTTGTCGGTTTCCTTTATTGCAAGGAAATGAGCAGACTTTGTCAATCGATCCACAATAACCCATATCGTGTCACAACCAGTACTAGTCGGGGTAGCTTAGTAATAAAATCCATGGAGATTTGTTCCCATTTCCACATTGGAATCTCGGGTTGTTGTAATAGTCCGGATGGTTTTTGATATTCCACTTTCACCTTCGAGCAGGTCAAACACTTGCTCACGTACGTAGCTACATCCGCTTTCATGTTAGGCCACCAATAGTGAGCCTTTAGGTCATGGTACATCTTGTTGGATCCAGGATGTATAGAATACTTAGATTTGTGTGCCTCGCTCATAACTAAATCTCTCAGATTTCCATGAACAGGCACCCAAAGTCTATCCATGAAATACCAATTCCATCCTCTTTCATCACTAGTTGCTTATCCATTCCCCTTAAAAATTCAGCACCAATATTTTGCACTTTTAAAGCCTCTATTTGTGCCTCCTAACTTGTCGGGCAGTTGGGTACTGATAATAAGCTGTAAAGCTCGCACCCGTCGGGGTTTAGCTGTTTCCTTCCTGCTTAAAGCATCGGCAACTACGTTCGCCTTTCCCGGATGATACTTAATTGTGCAATCATAATCATTTAGTAGTTCCACCCAACGTCGCTGCCTCATATTCAACTCTTTTTGCTCAAAGATATGTTGAAGACTCTTATGATCGGTGTAGATAGTGCACTTGGTACCGTACAAATAATGTCTCCAGATCTTTAAGGCAAAAACTACTGCGCCCAATTCTAAGTCATGGGTAGTATAGTTCTTCTCATGCACCTTTAGTTGTCTCGAGGCGTAAGCTATCACCTTGTCTCGTTGCATCAAGACGCAACCCAATCCTTGAATGGATGCATCGCAATACACCACAAAGTCATCTGTTCCCTCGGGTAGTGCTAATATCGGGGCAGTACAGAGTTTTTGTTTTAATAATTGGAAAGCTGATTCTTGACTCTCAGCCCATTTGTATGTCGTTCCTTTGTGAGTCAAGGCTGTGAGAGGTTGTGTGATCTTAGAAAATCCTTCTATGAATCGGCGGTAATATCCTGCTAATCCAAGAAATTGTCTTATCTCACTTGGTGTTTTGGGTGTAGTCCAATTCTTTATCGCCTCAATCTTGGCAGGATCAACGTGTATTCCTTTCTCATTAACAATATGACCTAGGAATTGTACCTCTCTTATCCAAAAGTCACACTTTGAGAATTTAGCATACAATTGCTCATTTTTCAACAATTCCAAGATCATTCGTAAGTGCTCTTCATGCTCCTCCTTGGTCCTAGAGTATATCAGTATATCATCGATGAACACAATGACAAACTGATCAAGATAAGGTTTGCACACACGGTTCATGAGGTCCATGAACATAGCAGGTGCATTAGTCAACCCAAAAGGCATGACCAAGAACTCATAATGACCATAACGAGTACGAAATGCAGTCTTGGGAATGTCTTCTTCTCGAACTCTGAGTTGATGATAACCAGATCTCAAGTCAATCTTCGAGTAATAGCTTGATCCTTGAAGCTGATCGAACAAGTCGTCGATACGAGGTAAAGGTATCGGTTCTTGACTGTTACTTTGTTTAACTCTCGATAATCGATGCACATCCAGAATGTGCCATCCTTCTTCTTAACAAAGAGTACAGGAGCTCCCCAAGGTGATGTACTAGGTCAATAAAACCCTTATCCAAAAGCTCCTGAAGTTGTGACGACAACTCCTGTAGTTCGTTTGGTGCTAATCGATAAGGTGCTCTAGCAATCGGAGCTACGCCGGGAGTCAACTCAATCTGGAATTCCACTTGGCGGTGCGTGGTAATCCAGGAAGATCTTCTGGAACACCTCCGGAAAGTCGCGTACTACGGGAATATCCTCCATTCTCGTTTCTTCCTTTTGCTTATCGGTTACAAGTGCTAGGATAGCCACGCGGCCCTTTCGTAACAACTTTTGAGCTTTCATATACGAGATGATGCCTATCACAGCACCACTCCTATCACCTTGACAGTAAGAATTTGATCACCAACCGGGATCCGTATAATCTTCTCTGACATATGACTTCCGCTTGCTTGCTAGAGAGCCAATCCATGCCTATCACAACATCAAAACTCCCCAGCGTAACAGGCATGAGATCTATAGCGAAAGTATGACCAGCAAGTTCTATCCTACAATCTTTAAGGATATGCGTTACATGGATTTGTTTACCGTCGGCTAATTCCACAGTGTACTTAGATTCTAAAGCAGAGGGTACATCACTTAAAAGACTACAGAATTTTAAGGACACAAAACTCCTATCGGCTCCAGTATCAAATAGTACCGTAGCAAAACAACCATTAACAGGGAATCTACCAGTAACAGTTGTGGGATCATTTAGAGCCTCACCTGAACCAATGACGAAGGCTCTCCCTTTGGCTCCTTCTCTATTGCCGCCATTTCCAGTGCCATTACCACCATTGTTATTATTCCATTGTTGTTGTTGTTCCCATGATTGTTAGTGTTGTTGTTGTTGTTGTTGCCATTTCCGTTCCTTCTTAGTTGTGGGCAGTTTCGTTTGTAATGCCCTTCTTTCCACACTCAAAACAACCCTTGGGGGTTTCTTGAGATTGTTGTGGCCTCTTCATTAGTTCACCACGGCAATCCTTCGCAGCGTGTCCAATCTTTCCACAACGTTGACACTTGAAGTTATCACACCGTCCCACATGGTGGTAGTTAACCGTGGGCATTTGGGATGTCTGCCGCCGTAACCGCTGGGTCCTTGGTTATTTGGGGCAGTTTGGTTGAAATTTCAGTTATTATCGAACCGCCGCTGCTGCTGCTGAACTGGCTGTTGCTGCTGTTGGGATTGTTGTTGACCGCCAGACGATGATGATGATGATTTGTTATTGCTGTTGCTGGGAGCATCCCACTTCCTTTTTTTGTCGGGCACGCTCACCACAGCGCCCCGTTTGGGTAACCGCCCTTGCTCTACCGCCTGATCAGTAAGTCTATGGGCAATTGGATGGCCTGCTGAATCGTAGTCGGGTTAGAAGCTGTTACCATACTTTGGATTTCAGGCACCAATCCTCGTATGTAGTGCTCGATTCTTCTGTGTCTCATTAACCATTCCTGGACACAATGTAGCCAGCTCATGAGTACGGTCGTGTAAGCCTCAATTTCTGAACCCTTCATCTTAAGCTGCCAGAATTCCATCTCCAACTTTTGCACCTCATTTCGAGGACAGTACTCCTCGATCATCATATCCTTGAACTCATTCCAGGGGAGTCCATTTGCCATCGCTTGTCCAAGCATCTGGACTTGCGCATTCCACCAAGACAGGGCAGCACCCTCCAAAGTCCCGGTGCCATACTTTACTTGATCCGCCGGTGGACAGTTACATTTGGAGAAAACGGACTCAGTCTTCTCAAACCAGCGTACAAGCCCTACAGCACCCTCTGTACCGCTGTAGGTGTGTGGTTTGCAGTCCATGAAGGACTTGTATGTACACACTGGTGGTCCTGTTTTAACACAACACGCGTTAATCAAACGTCCCCTACAGTTATAAAGGATATCAGATTTGTTTTTCTGTCATTGTTTACCTGCCGGTTGACCCGCGTGGGCAGCAGCCACTGCCGCCTGAACATGCTCATTAATTAGAGCAGCCAATTCCGCAGGAGTCATGTTAATAGCACCACCACCCTATTCTCCGGTGCCACGTCCACGTCCGCGTCCACGACCACGTCCACGTCCACGTCCACGAGCGTCCATTCTTTTCACTTTATATTCACAATACAATAATGAGTAACATCATACACATTTAACTCATTGAAGCGTAGTAAATAGTAAATGAAAGAAATAACGTATCATCACAACCACAACATTCATAACAAAAATAATAACCAAAGTAAATAAATTGCAATAAGTCACAATGTATTTAGCAATGTCAAAATTGAAGTTTTGTCGTTCGTGTGGGGAAACAACCCTTCCCACATAGGTTTCAAAAGAAAAACACTACGTAGTCTAAGTCATATAAAGAAGTCAATCGACAATGTCTGACCCGTCACTATCATCCTCCATCTCCTCCGTTCCTCTTCCTCGGGTCTGACAGGATCAGCGATCACAAGTTTGATGTATTAGAGTTCAAAGCAGCGGAATACGAACAAGAATTAGACAAATTGTAGCAAGCAATCGATACTTGTATGCATTAAGAGCACATACGGTTATAGGGAGAGATATATATATTTCTGATTTCAAGGAATGTTATAGATGTAGAATATTCTAATCAAATCATTCATTCATTCCATTCATTCTTCACCAATTACAATAGGTTGTCACTCCTTATATAGAGTGCAACAATCACTGCTGTTATCACGAAAAGTGACAACTGGCAGATCTAATACAAAAATAACTAACTCTTAACAAACTACTGAAATGTTCACAACTACTGAGAACATATCAGAGTGTTAAGTACAAAATAAAACTACTGAAACTACAACGACTGAAGAACAAGCTCTTCAGTCGTTTTACAAGACTACTGAAACATAAAACTACTGAAACTAGAAATATAAAACTACTGGTATCACAACTACTGAAGAAGTACTCTTCAGCAGTTGTGACAAACTACTGACGCTTCAGTACTTGATCTTCAGACTTTGACCTTCAGATGTTTCATCAGCTGATGACTTCAGTAGATATCATCAGCTGATGTCTTCAGTCTTTGTCTTCAGACTTTGTACATCAGTTGTTGATCTTCAGCACTTGTAAACTCTTCAGTTGTTGTACTTCAGTACATTGGTCTTTCAGCTTCAGCACTTGTGTTCTTCAGCTGTTCAGCTTCAGTACTTGTGTTCTTCAGCTGTTGTACTTCAGCATTTTAGTTCTTCAGCTGTTGGAATCTTCAGCTGTTGAAGTCTTCAGCACTTGTCAACTGCTGATGAGTCTTTCAGCAGTTGTTGTGATACCATGTGGGACTTAGAGGTTTTCTGATCTTGGCTCATTGGTTCTTTTGGTCCAACAAACTCCCCCTGAACCAATGCAGCCAAAACCTCTAAATTATTCGTTGTCCCACTTATTGTTGGCAAAGTGTTGGTCTTTTTCCTTCTTGATCAGTAGAGAAGATGACCCATGTAAGCTCCGGCCTCGGAAGAAACCTCAAATATTTGTTTGGCAGAGTATGAATGGGAACTCTGTTTTGGGGAACAGGACACAGAGTTATTATCCCATTCATGAGATTCACTTCCCCATAATGAGTCTGTACGACTCTCTTGTGTAGGCCTCAAGGAAGGTGATTTGTTCCTCCATGGTTAGCTCTTCAGCACCTCCTTCAAACAATGATTCAGGCCCATAATACTCAGACAGGTATTTGGCCTGTTTCCCATTCTTTAGCTCCACAGTTGTTATTATTCTGTAAGCAAACTCATCCGGGTGATTACCCTCTAGGAACAACTGGAGCTCATTTTTCCTGACTTCCTCAAGCCTCTTGTAACTAACTCCTTTTTCACTATTTTGTTTTCCAGCATCTTCTGAGGGGTTAGATTAGCTTTGTAGGCTTTCTTGAAGTCTTCTAGGATTTCCCAGGGTGAAACTACAAAGACCAGAGAGATCACTTCATCTACGATCTTTTTCACCTGGCCAATGTATCTCTGAGGTATATTTTTCTTATGAATTCTGTGAGAGACCCTGGGATCAGGCCAAATCCTCACTCTTTCCTTTTGATATTGAAAGGTATGCCTGAGAGTGTAAAGTCTGAGGGCTTGCTTCTTCATATTGATGATAGAAGATGTGGCTGCATAAGTTTTGTCAACTCTCTTCAGCATTCCTCATCATGCTGTTTATGAAGCTCTTCTTCTTCTAGCTTCACTTTAACCATTTGTCTCTGGACTTCAGGAGTAATTGCTGAGGAGTGACTTGTGGCCTTAGGCAACTGAATCACAGCTGAGAGTGGCAGCCTATCTTCATCATCTTCTTCATCATCTTCTAGCCTCAATATCCTTCTCTTCTTCTTCAAGGGTATATCATCGGCTATGGGTTTTGAGGGTAAGGGAGTTGGTTTGGTGGGTTGTGTTTTGGGTGGTTTTGGTGCGGGAATGTTGACAGGCTGTTCTAGCATCCTTGAGGTGAGTGTGGCTTTTGATTGCTTGGCTAGCTCAGTCCTGCTCCCAGCACCCGCTTCATTCAAAGCTTCAATAACAAGCCCCTTAGTATATGCTTCAGACGAACAGATTGGTGGTGATTGCCAAGATACTGTCCCTGGACCAAGCTTTGATTTCGATCATTGATCTTCCAAGATATTTGCAATAAATCTAATCATGATTTCAAGCCTTTCTCTTTCTAACACTTCATAACTTGCCCATCTATTTTGGATTTCTTCAATCTCTAGTCGTCGAATCTCAGAGTCAAGTTTATTGGTGTCATGGCCTTGCCTAAATAGCTGATCAATGATGTTGTCCATTGATCTGCTGTGTTCGGCATCAGCCTCTTTTATCAGTAGCTCCAAGGCTTTATCTTCAGCAATGTGATCATCAGCACCTTTCTTTCGCTTGTAGGTGAGCAGTGGTTGCTGTTCTTTCTCCTCCTTTTGGGCTTGCTTCGCTTCCTTCTTTTCCTCGGATCTTTTCCTCTTCTTTTCTTTCACTGCAGTACTCTCCCCCTTTTGGATGCATTGGAGGAAGGGGTTTGTACCGCAGAAAGAGTCTTTTGTACAGTAGCATCAATCAGGGCTGTAAAGTGGAGGAAAGCCTCTCATCAATGTCTTTAGTCACAATATCAGTGATTATGGTGTGATGAGAGGGAGGGAATTTTGGAGTACAGCACCTATTTGCTCAGGAGGGTTCTGTTCCTGAGAAGTAGGGCCTGAAGCAGAGGCAGGTGGTTGAGTTTGGAGTGGCTCAGTGTTTGGGAACCTTCAAGTGAAGGTGCCATCTGTAGGTGGGTAGAGGCAGATGGTCTTTCTCCTTGTGAGAGTTGATCAAGTAGGTTTTGCAGCCTACTGACCTTCTCTTCAAGGATTGTGTTCTGGGCAAGAACATCGTAGAAAAAAACCCAGGTCATCATCAGCCGAAGCTGAATCATCTGACCTCCTGCTTAGAGCAGGATTTACATGCACTGGGTGTAGACCAGTTGATGCATGTGCCCCTTGTGCTTGGTACTGGGGACTTCCAGCCTCAGGACAGTGTCCATCATCAGCTGTTGCCTCTAGTGAGGTCTTAGCAATATTACCAGCCTCATTCTGATCATGTGCTGAGTCAGAGGAGGTGGCAGCTCACTAGATATTCTAAGCTCCTTGTCTACACCAGGAGATAGAAGTGGTAAACCCCTGTGCTGTGGGTTCTCAAGTGCACTGTGTTCCTCCCCCTCAATTGTAGAGGTATTCCCAGTAGTAAGTGGTTGCTGGGGAGGGGTGAGGAGTGCAGTTGAGTCAGCACTTGTGCAACTATTAAGGTTGGGCTGTGAGGGGCGGTTGTTTGGGGTGAAGGGATAGAAGCAGTGTGCACCTGGGGAGGTTGGTGCTCTTCAATGGCAATCCCCTCAAGTGAGGAAGATCCAGATATGTAGGTACTCCTTTGTGGTTGCTGCAGGCTCCTGTTGAGAGGAAGCCTGAGCGGCTATGGCTGGAAGAGTCATTGTATCCACTAGGGGGTTTGGACTAGTGGATATATCCTGCGTTTGTGTTGCAGGGGCATCCTCAGGGGACTCAATTCCCTGAGTAGCCGTTTTGGGTTTCTTTTTGGTGGGTTTGGTGGGGCTTTTGATTGGAGGTGGTGGCTGTGGGTTCCAGTTGCGTGGGTTTTCGCAGCTTGGCAGCCATTTTAAGTGTCTGGTCATAGTTGTGCCGGGAGTATACTTCCGGCAGAACAGCCGTAGCAGGGACTCCCAAGCCAACAAGTCCCTCAGCATTAAGCTGGTTTGTAATGATGGCCATTATGAACCGTGGATATAGTATCCAACGGTTGGCAGTTAGTTTTTGAGCCATATCCTTGAGCTCTGAAAATATTATTTCTGAAAAGTTAGCGGTTGTTGCTCAAGAATAGAATTCATTACCTGCTGCCATTTCGTCGACATTTGATCCCAAGACGACGTCTTAGGGGCCAAACATACATTCACCATGTGAAAGATTAGGCGCTCAGCGTCATTAAAGTGTTTCTTCATGATAGTGGAGGCACTGAGATCACCTTGATATCCATGTTGGGCAAAGGATAGATCTGTGGTGCCCTTCGGATATCCAGCAGGAGAACTAGCATCATTCAGATGAAGAATTTTGCGGATTATTGCAGGAGTGATGACTACTTCTTTGTTGTTTACGACCGACTGGAGAGATGGTGTGTTGTTCTCCCTAGTGGTAGTAGTAACGTTCATCCATGTTGAAGGGATTCGGCATGTAGTATGGGATTCAGAAGAAATGGTGTGTCATCAGTAGTTATGAAACTACTGAGGACAGTGGTTTTGTCATCAGCTGTTGTAAACAACTGAAGACTTGGTATTAGTCATCAGTAGTTATAAAACTACTGAAGACAGTGGTTTTGCTTCAGTTGTTTAGAATGAAACAGCAGTTGTACAAACTACTGAAGAGAAAGTTCTCTTCAGCGTTTTTTCGTCAATTCTTAGCTTTTCAGCTGTTTCATACTGTCCTCAACACATTCATCAGCCTTTTTGGCTGAGTTCAGTTGTTTCATAGGACATCAGTACTTATCTGTTTTTACTGATTGCAGTAGTTGTAACTGCATCAGTAGTTGTAACTACGTCAGTAGTTTAGAACAGATGAAGTACTGCAGTACTTGTGAGACATTTAGCCTTCAGTAGTTAGAAACTGCTAATGTAAAGAGCTCATCAGTACTTATATGTGACATAGTTACTAATGATCATCAGTACTTATTACTAAGATCATCAGTAGTTGTCACTTATTCTAGCTGCAGCATACCAAGCCTTAACACCAGGTTTTGGAAAGTTGAACTATCCAAAGGCTTAGTAAAAGTCTGCAAGCTCATCAGCACTAGGCACAAACTTAGGATCAATCAGACCTTTTTCAAAACAATCCCTTATAAAATGATGTCTGATCTCTATATGTTTGGTCCTAGAGTGCTGGACTGGATTTTTGACAATGCAAAGAGCTGAAGCACTGTCCATTAACAATGGAGTCTTAGTCTCTGTAGTGCCATAATCCAAAAGTTGGTTTTGAAGCCAGAGTACCTGAGATGTACAACTTGCAGCAGCAATGTACTCTGCTTCAGCAGTTGATGTAGCAACTGAGGTCTGTTTCTTGCTCTGCCAAGAAATCAAGCAGTTGCCTAGGAATTGACATCCACCAGAAGTTGATCTCCTGGTCAACTTACACCCTGCATAATCACTGTCAGACTAAGCAACTAATTTACCAGAATGTCCAGTAGAATACCATAAACCTAGAGATGGAGTGCCTTGCAGATATCTAAAGATCCTCTTGACTGCAATCAGATGAGACTCTTTAGGTGCAGCCTGAAAATCTAGCACAAACACATGTAGCAAACATAATATCTGGTCTAGAAGCTGTTAAATACATCAAGGACCCAATCATACATCTGTAAAGTGTTTCATCAACCACTTTACCTTTCTGATCTGTATCCAGTTGTGTGGTGCTGCACATGGGGGTAGAACAGGGCTTACAGTTTTGTAAATCAAACTTTTCCAAAAGATCTTTTGTGTATTTGGACTGATGAATGAAAATTCCATCAGCCTTTTGTTTGATTGCAACCCCAGAAAGAACTGTAATTCTCCCATGGCACTCATTTCAAACTTCTGTTGCATCAACTTTGTAAAGGCATCACACAACTTTGGATCAGAGGATGCAAAAATGATATCATCTACATAAATTTGAACAAGTAAATTATGCTGCCCAGCTTTCTAATGAATAAAGTCTTATCTATGGAGCCTCTAGTGAAATTGTTTTCCAAAAGAAAGTTTGATAATGTCTCATACCAGGCTCTAGGAGCTTGTTTTAACCCATAAAGAGCCTTATCAAGCTTATACACCCAATTAGGATGTTATTGTCCTCAAAGCCTGGAGGTTGACATACATAAACCTCTTCTTTAATTTTTCCATACAAAAATGCACTTTTGACATCCATTTGAAAAACTTTAAGGTTTTGATAAGCAGCATAAGCTAAAAACAATCGAATTGCTTCCAGTCTGGCTACAGGGGCAAAGGTTTCATCATAATCAATACCTTCTTCTTGTGCAAACCCCTGAACAACCAGTCTGGCCTTGTTCTTAACAATAAGCCCATTTTCATCAGTTTTGTTCCTAAACACCCATTTAGTGCCTATTGCACACTTACCTGGAGGTAGAGGAACCAGTTCCCACACTTGCTGTTTCTTGAACTGAAGAAGCTCAAGGTGCATGGCATCAACCCATCCATTGTCCTTTAAAGCAATGTGATAATTCTTTGGCTCTTGCTGACTGATGAAGAGAGCATAGAAGCAGAAATTTGACAATTGACTTCTTGTTGATACCAGCAGTGATATCACCAATGATTGAGACATAGGGTGATTCTTCAGATCTTGATACACAATGAGATCTGTGCAAGTGTTTGTAGCAGGCTCAACAGTAACAGATGGTGATGGTGAATCATTTCCTTGAAACCAATCAGTGGATGGTAATTCAAAGGAAGTTGAATTCGAAGAGATTCATCAGCATTTGTTGTGGATGGTGCTACTGGAGCTACAGGAACATCAGGTCTAGCTGAATCAGGCAGCTGATCACTAAACCTGAAGAGGTGAGTACTGCAATCATCATCATCATCAGTAGTACCACCGGGTGGTGAACTGTTGACAGGAGCAACAGCAGGAGTTTGATGAGGAACATATTGCAGTATGTCCAAATCAAATAACTCCACAGGGCTTTGTGGAATCTTGTCCTTTGGAGACTCATTGAACTTAACATGTAGAGTTTCTTCAACCATCTTTGTTCTGCAGTTGAAGACTCTGTATGCCTTACAAGTAGATGAATAACCAACAAAATACCCTGCATCCACCTTAGGATCAAATTTTGGAGTTGATCCTTTGTGTTGAGAATAAAACAGGGACACCCAAATGCTTTGAAAAATGAAATCAGGGGAGCCAAATGATGGAGAACTTCATATGGAGTCTTCATCAATCTCTGATTTACTAAAACTCTATTTTGCACATAGCAAGCTGTGTTGACAGCTTCAGCCCAAAAGGTCAGTGGCAAACCAGAGTCAGCCAGCATGGACCTTGCAGCTTCAATGAGGGTCCTGTTCTTTCTCTCCACTACTCCATTTTGTTCTGGAGTCCTTGGAATGCTGAATTGCCTTTTGATCCCTTTGAAAGATAAAAGTCATCAAGTGTATGATTTCTGAATTCAGTTCCATTGTCACTCCTAATACACTTGACTGGAAGGGAATACTGCTTCTCAATATACAACACAAGTGAATAATCTTCTGAGCAGCCTCATCCTTTGAATGTAGGAAGAAAGTCCATACAAATCTGGAGTAATCATCCACAATTACCAGACAGTTTTCTTCTTTGCCATGCTCATTACTCTCACAGGACCAAATAGATCCATATGCAGTAATTGCAAGCAGGCAGTGGACTTAGGCACTTCAATAGGAGGGAATGAGACTTTGTGCTGTTTTCCTTTTAAACAAGCAGTGCAGGTTTCATCACAGTGGAACTCCTTTATTGGTAAGCCTCTGACTAAACTTTTGTGGGTAAGCTGATTCATGTTTTTGAGATTAACAGACCAAGCCTTCTGTGCCACAGTTTAGATTCTTGAGAAGAGGCTTTGGAAAATAGGCAAGGATTGCCTTTGAGATCTATCTTCTTAGAAAGATCTAAGGCATACACTCTTCCTGTCCTATTGGCTTTCAAGAGAGTGTGATCATCCAACACCTTGTCAATCAAGTGCAAAACTTTGGATGACAGAATCCTACAGTTTTGATTGGTGAAAATAGCAACATGGCCTTTATCACACATTTGACTGACACTCAAGAGATTGTACTTGAGATTTCCACATGATTAACATCATCAAATTTGATTTCTCCATTGGAGACAAAGCTCTTACCAATGATGTAACCCCTAGCATCATTGCCAAAAGGAAACAAATCCCTTCTTTCCTGAGAGTAGTCATGAAGAAGAGAGTTATCCCAGTCAGTGCATAGATCCCCCACTGTCTACATACCAGATGCTACTTTGGCATGTTGAAGAAACCTGCAATTATAAACAATCAGTTAGTTTTAGAGACCCAAACCTTTTTGGTTTTGGGGCTGGTCTCATCAATAGATGGTAAACTAACAGGTTTATTGAAACAACAGCCTGAGAGGAAGAAGATGGTGTAGAAGAGGAGTCCTTGGCTTGGATCTCCTTTTTGTGTGTTTCAACATAGGAGCATCTAGTTGGTTAACTCTATCCAACAGATGTTGAACCATCATAACCAGCTGTGTCTGATTTTGTGATAAGACTTTCAGCTTATCAGACATATTGCCAGTGGAGTTTGATAAGTCCCTATGTTGCCCCTTCTTCTTCTGAGCATTCTCAGCTATCACCTGTTAAACCCTCCTTTTTGGATTTCTTTGAGGACTTAAGGGTTACAGGATTTGATGTTGCTGATACAATGTGGTCTCAAACTCAGTTTTCATTTTACCATTTTCTCTTAATTTCTTCTTTTTGTTTGAGTTTGGAACCTCTTTTGTACCAACAATCATCTGTAAGATGATTGAACAAACCACATACTTCACATGGTTTCTTCTTCATCTTAGGTTGATCATCAACTAAAGAGGGTGAAGCAACTGAAGACTTGTTCTTCAATGCTTTGGAAGCATTGTTTGCTTTCTTGATGCCTCTTTAGTAGTCTTCAAACTCTTTCTACTGTCATTTTTCTTCTCTTCAGTACTGACAGTAGTTGAAGTTTGAACTTCAGGTGTTGAATCCTGCTCTCTAGTCCTTTCAGGACCTTCAGAATTAACTCCTGAGTTGATCAACTCATTAATCATGTGAATGTTAGCATTTGAACCATCAACATCAGCTGATAGTTCAAAGAGGGCTTGATGCTGACTGCTACTTCTGATTGTGCTGTATCAGAAGGTAGATCACATGATGTGATGGATTGGTTATCACTCTCACCATCAGATTCTACCTCTGCTCTTGGGGTAAATCTGTAGGTGGAGCAGTGTGATTGTAACCAATTCCAAACTTCACATTTGAAGCAGATTGCTTACTAAGAAGCATTTCAAAACCTTTGCATGATTTACCCATCTATCACACTCGACCTGGGTAACTGCAAGGGTTTCTTTGAGATCTTTGTACTTCTCTAGAAGTACTTCTTCTCTAGCCTTATCATCAATTATTTGGCAATTCAGTTTATAAATCTCATCATTTTTATCTTTAAGCACAGACTCAAACTCAGCTTTGTTTTTGGAAATATTTGTTCTAGCTCAATGTTCTTATTAATTAGAGCTACATTTGCTTCTCTAATGGAGCAAATGCTGCTATGCATGGTTGAGAACATAATTTGGCTTTTGCCTCAGAGGATACCTGTGATACTTGAGGTGTAGAGGCATTAGAAAATGAAGTATCAGCAGACTCCAAAGCCATAAGAGCCAGATTCCCAAAAGGACTGTCACCACCATGTTGACCAGCACCTGAAAACAGTTGATCATGACTAGACATGTCATCTGGTAAACTGCTCCAGTCAACAACTCCTGGGGTGAAGAAGCTGTGTTGTTGAGGTTGAGTTGTTGATGAGATTGGGATGGCTGAGGTTCTGGTAGTGCATGAGGTGGTGGTGCCATAGGAACTTGAACTTTATTTGACTATGGCATGTAATAGCAAGGGTACGGATATGGCATTTGACCCTGAGGAACAAAATATGCCGGAGAGTTATTGAGGATGATGACTAGAAGTGACAGGATGTTGCCCCCTGTGTTGTTGACTATTGCCAGGAAAAGTCACAAAGGGTGCAGTGGAGTTAGATCCAGTTGATCTACACACTCTTGCAAAGTGTCCAAGCCTTTGGCATTGTGACACCTCAACTTGCTCTTGTCAAAACCAACTTGGTTTTGCCAGAGAGTCCTGGGAGTTTTCTTCCAGTTCTTTTATAGAACTTCTGAGATCTGATATTTATCAGGGCCATTTGGCTCAAAATATCCATCTCCTCTAAGTCATCATCAGCAATCCCCTTGAGATCATCCATAATGAAGCATAGATTGTCATTATTACACCCAGTAAACTGACCATCAACACTCACAAATGCAGAATCAGAAGTGCTTGAAGAGAAATTAATATGCTCATCATACTGGCATTCAGATGAAGCATATTCTGACTCATGACCCACCAAGGCAGTGTTGCCTGGTACAAAGTCTTCAGTGAGCTTTCCAAATGAAGACAGCTTTCTCTTCTGTTCTATCTCTCTCTCTCAAAGTGAGCAGTTTCCCATGGAGTTGGGTGAGAGATAGTTTGTCCAAACTTGCACTGGAGCGTAGGACAATAGTATATGTCCCATCTCTCAGGCAGTGATCTGAGAAATCTGTTATTCATCTGAATATTTGTGTACTCAAGTTTGACCATTTTTAGTTCAGAGATCAAACAAGAGAACCGCTCATATTGTTGAGTCAGTGTCTCACCCTTTCTATGAGAGAATGTCTCATATTGTTGGGCAAGAATTTCTCTATTATTGCCAAGACCTCATCTGTTCCTCCAAATTGTTCTTTCAAGGCATTCCAGAGGTCATGGGCAGTTTCATGATGCATTAGCCCAGAATAGATTTCATTTGGCAGTGCCATGGCCAGAATTCCATGGGCTTTTGCATCAATTTCAAGCAACTTCTTATCCTCATCTGAGTATTGCTCCCTCCTCTTCGGAAAATTTGATTGGTTTCCGGGTTATTCACCATAGGCTTGTGTGGACCATGTACCACTGATGTCCAACAACCTGCGCTGTTAACAGACAGGTGATGGAGCATACGTCTTTGCCATATGTATACTCATTCCTAACCAGCATTGGTGGCTTGGTTGAGGAACCAGTATTGTGAGGATCATTGGAGGGAGTGGTCATTTTCAGTTCAAAAACAATTTAATTCAAGCTTTTAAAAGTTTTAAACAGACAGACACAACAAACTCAATGAAAACCAAGAGAAGATCTCAGGATGAATGACCAGAAATACAGAAAATTCAATCTCTATAACCATTTCTTGCAAAAACAAAAGCTAATTCAATCAAACTTAGATCTTGAATAGCAGTTTCAATGATCAATTATTAGATCGATCAATGATTAGCGGCTCTGATACCATTTGACAGGATCAGCGATCACAAGTTTGATGTATTAGAGTTCAAAGCAGCGGAATACGAACAAAAATTAGACAAATTGTAGCAAGCAATCGATACTTGTATGCATTAAGAGCACATACGGTTATAGGGAGAGAATATATATTTTTGATTTCAAGGAATGTTTATAGATGTAGAATATTTCTAATCAAATCATTCATTCATTCCATTCTTCTTCACCATATTACAATAGGTTGTCACTCCTTATATAGAGTGCAACAATCACTGCTGTTATCACGGAAAGTGACAACTGGCAGATCTAATACAAAAATAACTAACTCTTAACAAACTACTGAAATTTTCACAACTACTGAGAACATATCAGAGTGTTAAGTACAAAATATAAAACTACTGAAACTACAACGACTGAAGAACAAGCTCTTCAGTCGTTTTACAAGACTCTGAAACATAAAACTACTGAAACTAGAAATATAAAGCTACTGATATCACAACTACTGAAGAAGTACTCTTCAGCAGTTGTGACAAACTACTGACGCTTCAGTACTTGATCTTCAGACTTTGACCTTCAGATGTTTCATCAGCTGATGACTTCAGTAGATATCATCAGCTGATGTCTTCAGTCTTTGTCTTCAGACTTTGTACATCAGTTGTTGATCTTCAGCACTTGTAAACTCTTCAGCTGTTGTACTTCAGTACTTTGGTCTTTCAGCTTCAGCACTTGTGTTCTTCAGCTGTTCAGCTTCAGTACTGTGTTCTTCAGCTGTGTACTTCAGCCCTTAGTTTCAGCTGTTGGAATCTTCAGCACTTGATCTTCAGCTGTTGAAGTCTTCAGCACTTGTCAAACTGTGACGAGGTCTTTCAGCAGTTGTTGTGATACCATGTGGGACTTAGAGGTTTTCTGATCTTGGCTCATTGGTTCTTTTGGTCCAACAGGGTCCCTCCTCGGGATCCTCCTCACTCAGAGTCTGCGACAGGAGCAGGAGCTATAGCAATCTGGAGTGCTGCGAGTGAGCTTCTAATATGGCAATCCTATTATCGGCTATGGCGTCCCGCTGTTCACGAGCAGTCACGCGTCCTTGGAGTCAAAACACATCTTGCATATGGTGACAAACGTTCAGCGTCTTCCCGTGTTCTTATGAGTTCATCCATTGATGTCTCAGGTTGTACACCTCTTTGATGTAGTGTAACAGACATCTCCCGTGAGTCGTCTTACACGATGCTGTTCAGTATCCAGTGCAGCCATTAGTGCAGCAATCAGTTGCTCGTTGGACTGCGCGTTCGTTGGGAGTGAAAGCATGGGTTGATTGGCATTGTTCCTAGTCCTTGGCTTTAGGACAGGTACGCGTTCCCTAAACATGATATGGTCAACAAACCTAGGATAAGAACGCCAGTCACGCGGAGGGTCACGCTTCATCAACGCGAATGGTTGATCCCAGTCAATCTCCTCTCGGGGATAAGCCAGTCTGGGCCAATCGAATCATCATCAGGTACAGGTGCGGGAGGTGGGGATTCAGATCGTGTAGGTGATTCGGGTCGTTTACCCGGAGCTCTTGAAGACGATGCCATGCTGCAGAGAGTGTGACGTGTATGCCAATGAGTATACAGTAGATGAGAGTAAGGCACAGGTAACTAATTAACTGTGTGCGGTTATAGTCTAGTGTGTATGCAACCTAGTTCCCTATAACCAATGGCTCTGATACCAATCTGTCACACCCTCAAAATCCACTTGCGGAGTTTTACCGCGAGGCGTGTGAACAAACCAGGATCACAGTCAATAGTTACTCAGAACGACTCTAAATGCCATAATTTAAACATAATTAACCAAAATACCAACTTTAAACAATGCGGAAGCGTTTTTGAAAACAACCCAAATCTATAAAGTATAACTTATGGCAAAACAAGTGCCAACCAGAAAGTAAACTATAATTGTTAAATGTCAACTTGTCTTGAAGCAAAGTGTCTTAAAATGCAGTGAACCGTGCAGTGCTCCTATGGCAAGCAAGTTAAGGACCTGAGAAAAGCATACTAAAATGTCAACACATAGGTTGGTGAGTTCAAGAGTTTGAGTTCAATAAACATGTAAACAGTTGTGATAAATATAAGCAGTGTATGATATAGATAGCTAGTCTATTATCAGTAAATATTAATACATAGTGATTTTGCAATTGAAGCTGACTGTGATAGTTGTTGCCTCCTGTCACGACTTACCATGTCGTGACAATGATCAATAGGACAAATTGCACCCGGTTGACCTCGAGTCACACAGGTGGGGCTCGTCAGACCCAGTAGTACTACCCAAGTTTCCCCGCTATTAAATATAACAATTCAAAAGTGTGAGGACTTTCCCATGGTAAACAGCACTATATTAATATTTACACAACTTAAATAATGAAAGCGTTTGTATAAATACCAGTATGCTATCTCCCCCAAAAGAGATTAAGTAAAGAGTGGGGCATGAACTCACCTGATGTATGCAAAGGTACTTAGGGTTTATTTTGAGAAACGAGAGGATAGCCAACCTTCACAGGTTACCTAGATCATATGAGTACATAAGTACGTGTAAATAAAAGACATGTGAAACCCTAATCATACCCAAAACCAAAGACTCAAGCTTCTAGAAAAATAGACACGTTTGACCTAGTTGACCCGTTTGACCCGTTGGTGACATTATGAGTTATAATTCAAATAAAGCCAATGAGCACATACAACATACATGATTAACATTCAAATAGTATCATACGTATGCTATATCAACCAGGTGTATCACTTAGATCATCATACAATCAAGTACTATACAAGTCATGCGAATCTAGAACATTAACATATCCATTAGTCATAATACAACTAACACGTCACACAAAGTTCAACCATTCATCACATGCCATGTGAAGCCACTCACGACTTCACATCCTAAACCCTGCCAATCCTACTAAGTAGGGGCCTCAGATCCGCACGCGTGTATAATGATCATAACCATATTCTTTAAGCATATGCATTGAATTCACAACATCACAACAATCAATTACCAGACCCAAGCATGATGTCCTACTACTACACAACATCCAAACCATACATGATCACCAAAGTCCAAATATCACTCATGATTAGCATGCCATACAACTAATTTAACACGTTCGATCACACTAGAATTTATCCTTGAACATACTAGCAGGCTCCTATCATCCCAAACATGATCATAACATCATACTTCAACGTTTACACAAATAAAGTTTCCCTTTTGGAAAGAACATCCCAAAATCTATCAAACATCCAAAGCATACATGAATTCATCAATAATATACCAATTCAAGCTCATACTAACATCTAAGCATGATCAACCACATCCAAACATCATAATTCACCAAATCATATCCAAAAGTTACTATCTTTAGTAATGTATGAACTATAACATGTGTTCTTGAATTCCAATGATCACAACATCAATCTAACATCTAATCATCACCATGAACACATCCATAACATCAATTCATCAATAATTCAACATTTCATGCAAATAAAGTTACTATTATTAGTAACCTATTAACATCAACCCTAAATCATCAATTTCTTGCAAGATTCATGATTCCTAACATTCATACAACTTATTAATCACCACACATTCATCAAACAACCATCATTCACCATAATCATGCCCAAAATCGAATTAGGGTTTGACTAGAATCAAACCCATGATTAAACCACTAAAAACATGTAATTCATCCATGATCGACGTTAACTAACATGTATTCAACCTAACTAACATATAAACATCATCAATTGATTAAAACTCAACACCAAGAACTCAAATTCGCAACTAGGTTCGGCCATAACCAATTTCATGCAAACAAAACACCAACTAACCTAATTCGTGAGAAGTAACAAAATCGAGACTTCTATGTGTTGAATGCCTTCAAATCGACCAAAATCCAATGCTTGATGCTTGATCCAAGTTGAAATCGCAAATGGAGGGGTTTGGGAGGGAGGTCGCGGCCGATGGGGGGGGTTAGGGTTTGGGTTTTGTTTTATTAATTTTAATTTACCTAATTACCCTTTTAACCCTTGTAATTTGTATTTTATAAAAACTAATCTTTAAACTCTTCCTAAAGTGTTTTTAACTTCATAATATAAAGATATGAACTTATGAAATCATTATATATCTTATCTTTATAAAACACAAGACATACGAATAAATAGGCACGTTTCCGCGTTACGCGATAAATTCTTTAATTAACTTTATAAATGTGTGAACACATAAACATAACCCAAAAGTCACATAATCATTTAGATTCACAACAAATTAACATTATTCATTATTAATAGGTCACCAACGTTCAATGACAACTAGGTGTGCTCACGACACGTGTTTACAAGACTTAACGGAACTAACGGAGCTTGGTAACGGAAATTTACCGGATGTCACAAATTTTTCCAGGTAGGGTTTGCACACGTGGTTCATGAGATCCATGAAAACCGCGGGTGTATTAGTCAGACCAAATGGCATTACCAGAAACTCATAATGACCGTATCGAGTTCTGAATGCCGTCTTTGATATGTCCTCCTCTCGGACTCTCAGTTGATGATACCCTGATCTCAAATCTATCTTCGAATAGAAGCTCGACCCTTGAAGTTGGTCAAACAGATCGTCAATGCGAGGTAGAGGAAAACGATTCTTGACCTTCACTTTGTTCAGTTCACGATAGTCAATACACATGCAAAAAGTCCCATCCTTTTTCTTGACAAACAGGATTGGGGCTCCCCACGGTGATGAACTAGGTCTGATGAATCCTTTTTCCAGGAGTTCTTGCAGTTGAGTAGACAGTTCTTGTAATTCCTTCGGAGCTAATCTGTATGGTGCTCTAGCTATCGGTGCGGCTCCAGGCGCCAAATCAATCTGGAACTCAACTTGACGATGCGGTGGAAGACCAGGTAGGTCTTCAGGGAATACTTCAGGAAAGTCACGAACGATAGGGATATCTTCGATCTTCTTTTCTTCAGTGATCTTTTTGGTGATCATCGCTAAGATGGCGGTATGGCCTTTGCGTAGGCACTTCTGGGCTTTCATGTACGAAATGATACCAGAACCGACACCACTTTTCTCACCCTGTACGGATAAGACTTCACCACTAGGAAGTGGTACACGAACAATCTTCTCGCGACAAAATACCTCAGCTTGGTTCTTAGACAACCAGTCCATGCCAACGACTACGTCAAAACTACCAAGTGTAACAGTCATAAGGTCTATCTCAAATTTGTGTCCTGATAGCTCTAATTTACATCCTTTAAGAATATGAGTTGCCTCGATCATTTTACCGTCAGCTAGTTCTACTGTATAACTAGCGTCCATTTCAGTCAAGGTTACATCTATAAGCTTGCTAAACTTAGTAGATATAAAACTCTTATCAGCACCGGTATCAAATAACACAGTAGCAAAACAGTCATTCAGAGGAAACGTACCGGTAACCACGTTTTGATCGTTTCTCGCCTCGCCAGAACCAATCACGAAAGCTCGACCTCTGGCTCCATTTCCATTGTTGTTATTTCCAGCATTACCCCTGTTCCCATTCTTCAGTTGTGGACAATCCTTCCTATAGTGACCCTCTTTACCACATTCAAAACAGCCTCTAGTCACTTCACCTTGTCGTTGTTGATAAGGTTGTTGCCTGGTCATCAGCTCACCCCTACAGTCTTTAGCAGCATGGCCCATTCTTCCACACCTTTGACAACGAAAATGATCACACTGGCCATGATGATGAAAGTTACATTTGTTGCACGTTGGATACTTGCCCACATAGTTACTTGATCCCTGACCATTGTTGTTGTTGTTCTGATTATTGTTGGTGGAGCTTCTGGAAGAGTCAAACTTTCTGACTTGTTGTTGCTGGGGGTTGTTCGAGGTCGAAGACTTGCTGGTTGTACTATCCCATTTTCGTTTGTAGTCAGATGAACCAGATGTAGTGCTACATTTAGGCAGAGTGCCATGCGCCACCGCCTGATCGGTGAGTCTGTGAGCTAGTCGGATAGCATGCTGAATAGTCTTAGGTTCCGTAGCTATGACACTAGCTTGAATCTGAGGAGCTAACCCATCAATATACCTCTCTATCCTTTTGTAGTCTGGGTTTACCATCTGAGGACATAAAGTAGCCAACTCGTGTGAACGAGTCGTATATTCCTCAATGTTGGAGCCAACCATTTTAAGATTCCAGAATTCACTTTCCAGCTTCTGGACTTCATTCCTCGGGCAGTATTCTTCCTTCATCAGCTTCTTGAAATCATCCCATGGTAGGTTATTAGCAGCCTCAAGTCCTAATGTCTGGACTTGTGAGTTCCACCAAGTTAACGCTGGTCCTTCTAATGTGCCAGATGCATACTTGACACGGTTTCCAACAGGACATTGCACATGGCAAAAACCGACTCAAGTTTCTCCAACCAGCGTAGCAATGTGACAGGACCCTCAGAACCACTGAAAGAGTGAGGCTTGCAGTCCATAAACATCTTGAAGGTGCAGACTGCTGGACCTTGATTCAGATTCTGGTTGTTCTGGTTCTGATTGCGGGTCTGCTCATAAGCTGCCAGCGCGTCAGCTACACGCTCATTGATGATGACATCCAATTCAGCTTGAGTCATGTTGATGTTTCCCCGTCCCTCGGGCGTCCAGGTCTTCTTCCAGACATGATTCTTCAATTCACAGTATACGAACATGAGAAAAATATATAATATCTAGTCATCATAATGTGCAATATAAATAATCATGCATTTCACAAAACCGCAACAACTAATAATCAAATGATAATCTTCGATGAACATAAATTGTAAGAGGTACAATATATTCAAATCAAATGATCAAAATTCAAAATATATATCAGTTGGATGGGAACAACCCTTCCCACCTAGGTTAAGGAAATGAAATGAAATGCTTAAGTGTCATCACCAGCTGAAGAAATAACTGATGTTGCATCTCCTTCATCATCTTCTGGAACCTCCTCAGGGTCCTCCTCAGGTTCCTCCTCAGGTTCCTCTTCGAGCTCCTCTTCTTCTTGTTGTGCAACTAGAGCTTCGACATGTGCCTCTAATTCCGTAATTCTCACTACTGCTTGAACACGATGTTGCTCAGATTCCACGGCTCTAGCCTCTAAAGTGTTAACACGGGCCACTAGTTGTTTAAATTCCTTAACAAGTCTATTATGGCACTTGTCAGTGGATTCAAGGCTTTCTTTCTGAAGTTCTATGCGTCTATATGTCCGAGCCTGATCCTCTGACATGGTTTTAACCCTTCCGGTTGTCTGATGCATATAGCGTACCTCACGTTTCATCGCAGCTACAAAGGCGGCGAAAGATTGTTCTCGGGCGGGTGAGGAATACATGGTAGGATAGGAGTAGAAGCAGGTGTGAAAGGAGTAGGAGGGTAGGGCACTCTCCTCCCTAATCCATCGGGCAATCAATCCTGGTAACCAGTCCCAATCATGGGTGTTAGGTGAGTCATGGGCATTTAAGGGCTCCCCGTGCCCCGTAGCGACAAGGGTAGGCTCAAGTCGGCGTCTCTTAGACTCGGGGGTGAAGAAACAGGTATAGATGCTGAAGGCAGACGAGCGGAATCCTCGGTCTCTCTACTAGTCGAGGGTGATATAGGTGACATCGATGGTTCAGATGATGATGATGTAGACATCCTGTAACATAGTGCGAGTATGCCATTAAATGTACTTCCAAAAGTCGTAAACAAGTAATAGTGTCTGTGCAATGCTAGTGTTGTGTCTAAGGCTATAGTCTAGATGCAAATGCAATCCTAGTTCTCTATAACCAATGGCTCTGATACCAATCTATCACACCCTCAAATTCCACGTGCGGGGTTTTACCGCGAGGCGTGTGACAAACCAAGATCTCAGACACGGTCATATCAAATGACACTAAATGAATTTAAAAATAAACGTTTGACTTAAATCAGAGTAGCATAAAAGTAATAACATCAGTGCGGAAGCATAAAACTGAAATGAATAACAGTGCGGAAGCGAATAATGAAATGTAAACAATACTGAAAGTTATAAGTGCTAAGTCAAAACAAAATAATCAATGCAAGTAAATATGTTTGACGATGCATGTCCTGAGTGCGTTCCTTAATCGTGCATCATAAGCTTAAGCGTTCCTGTTACCTGAGAAAACATGCTAAAGTGTGTCAACATAAAGTTGGTGAGTTCACAGGTTTTATCACAGAAAAAAAATGTTTGTAACTGTTCGAATGGTATAGTAATTAAAGCATATCGATAGGTAGCTAGCCTATAATCAAGTTACTTAGCGTTTCGAACCGAGGCTGACTGTTTGTATGTTCTTATGTTCGTATGTTGTTGCCTTCCCGTCACGTCTCACCAGACAGTGATAAATGTTAAGTCAATAATGCACCCGTTTGACCTCCAATCAAGCTAGCGCGACTAGCCCGGGCGGGGTTTGTCAAACCCAGTAGTACTACTCAGAATTACCTCGCTACACATTACTAACAGTTCGAGAATGTAAGGACTTTTCAAGAATGTTTGCACTAACATAACAGGCGATATCAATAATACTAAAACCATTTTGTAAATACGTTTGCATGTTTTCTCCCCCAAAGAGGAAAGAAAGTAAAATAGGGCCGTGAAGACTCACCTCGAATGCGTTGCAACAAATAAGTGTAAGCACAAAGGATTGGGTTCCAATTAACCTGGTTCATTTATATTTAATTGAGATTAATATTAGTAACGGAATTGGTTATTCGGAATAAAATGACATGGTTCGTGGTTACGGTTCAGTTACGGTGCCGGCTAACGTTATTTCTCATTCTCAAACCCACCCGTCACACACAATCAAATGCATTACAATACAAGAATAATTCACACGTACACACTTATTGTCATACGTACACACACATGCATTCATATATGCAAAAGACACACACATGAATTCATATAAACACAACCATATATAATATATACATATGGACAATGCAAAACGCACATACATGATGCATGCTATGCATGTCGCAGGAACTTTCACAGCCACACAACACACATATTCTATACATATACATGGCAGTAAACACACATATATATACACACTACAATCGCATACCCAACCGTTCTAATCCCACAATCGAGACATCCATGCACATACAAGAACACCACACACAAACACATCAAACGCATACATACCCGCAACATACACATTATGTATATACATATATAATCGCATCACGTATGGCTGCATATATATATATACTATATATATATATATAATATATATATATATATATATATATATATAAATATAATATATATATATATATATAACATCACCGAATCATGTACACAAACACAATCAGACCACATTCACAAAGACTATCGGTGGTTAACAATTCTTACACACAAGAACGCACACAATTTCATATATATAGGCATATATTTCACCTTCGCAGAACCTCATTCGCAGTAAGAACACCCATACAAGCGGTGCACATATACGACTATACAAACACGTATACGTACATATAGCCGACATATATATACACCCGCAACACATACACAACATATATATATACTTACGCAGCACACCTACATATATGCATAACCGCAGAATACACACACATATATATACATACGCAGGCCACACACATATGTATTCATATGCAGAAACCATTCATATATACATATACGCAGGATACACACATATCTATATATACATACGCAGAGCATATACATACATATAACGCAGAATCACACATATATACATACATACGCAGAATCACACATATATACATACATACACAGAATCACACATATATACATACATACGCAGAATCACACATATATACATATATACGCAGCGCACATACATATATACATATATGCAGAATTACCCATACATATATATGCATACGCAGAACACGTACATATGTGTATATACGCAGAACACATTCATATATATACATATGCAGAATACATACACAACATGATGTCCCGAAACCGGCACCACTATGATCGCAAGTCATGAACGAAGGGAAACCGTATGCGAAACCGAATACCATAGACATAACAAAAGAGAACCATACCGAACGGGTTGTTGCGGTTGATGATGAAGCCGTTGGAGATGATACCGATGCTTTGAGAGGGTCACCAATGGAAACTGTGGACGGTAGTGGGGAGTTTCGATAGGTTGGGGTTGTCGAAGGAAAGCTTGAATCTTTTGGTGGAGAAGCCAAAAGTTTTGTGTAGGGTTTCGGGAGGTAGGGTTAGGGTGGTTATTTAAAGATAACCCAATCTTGTGAATTAACATAATGGTCCCTCTAGTTAAGTAGTTTGCACCTAAATGTTAATCTTGTTTAATTAGTTTATAGCTAAATAGTAAAATACTAGTAACAATCCTTATTCTTTTTATAATAATAAAATTGATTAACTATAAAATAGCATAGGGATGTTAGACGATGAAAACGATGCTAACCCGAAGACTCGGGTTGTCACATAAATCCATATGTGTAATCTTTATTTTGTAACCTAAGACAATGATATGAACTATATCTTATAAGTGCATTATGTTTAGTATTTCTCAGTATCATGTGTTCTAAAAATATAATTTCATCACTCACTCGTGTTTCCACCTTGGTGAGGGTGTGACACTATGTATGAATCACTCTCAAGTTCATAGCTTCATTCGAGTGTAATATGACCAAAACTGATCCATGGGTTTAATAAGGTGGTTTCAATTAGGTTAGGCAGATAAAACATCCATCGCCCTATATGGACTTTCTTCAGGAATTAAACTAAAGCGAAGATGGAGGAGGAAGCGATATCTAGAATTCTGTCTTACCACACTTTTCTAGATGAGGAATGAAAATCACAAGAAAATTGTGCAATGCATGAGGAATTTTATACATAAATCGGGAGGTGAAGTTCAAACTCAAGCAGCACCAAAAGCAGCAACTTCTGGTACCCACTACTTCGTTATATACACCTCCTTAGTCACTCTATCATCACACGTGGTCAAAGCAACGTTGTCATAAACTTAAGGATTTGGTCATGTTGTATTTTATGGTGAATCATCAGTCATGTAACATTACTTCTCTGTTGTATCATGTGCTTGCTAAAAATTAAGGAGTAGGTGCTCCGACCCTTTTATTTGGAGAAAGCTAGATTATCCATCTTTATGAAAGCTATGGATGTGATAAAGAATGAACTGAGGAAGTTTTATCAAGTGTATTAGATCTAGGCATTTGTATCAGCATTCATATGGTCACCCATTTGCCAAATGAATAATCACGATTTATGGATTCACATAAACAAGTTTGGGATCGAGCTGATCTAAAACAGATCATTATGGATCATCACATGCAGCACAATAAGAAGAACCTAGAGCTTCAAGTTCACACATCGATGAATTCTAGTCCATGCTAGATCTATATGAAGCAATTCATACCACAAGTGACTATGCCCATAAGGGCCCGTTCTCGGGACGCTCACAGCTAGTCGATCATCACACTTAAAACATATAAATACATTTTTCTTTCATAAAATATCGCAACAAAATTACCAAAATATACATCTCATTTCATTATAAAAGCTTTTGCAAAATAATACATCGTTAACAAGTTACAAAATACATGTTGCATACATCACAAAAGCATTATAAAAATGGATGCCATCCAAAAGAGCTGAGTAGCCGCCTCGTGCCATCCTCAACAATCATTACCTGCAACTAGAAACATATAAAGGTCAGCGTTGCTGAGTAAGTTCTAGTTTTATAATAAAACATACTTTTCTTTCATTAAAACCGTTCTTTACTTCATGTGATCATACATCATACGTACACACAGATAATACCATTATCATGTTCATTAATCGTTCATTAACTTTCGTTCATTCTTCGTATGTCATTATCATTCTCAATCGTTCATACTTCTTGCATTCATACGTACGTTCATTACTTTCGTTGACATGTACATTACCCCGAACATTGTGCACGAAGCGGGTAACTAGGCCTGAGGTCTTTCATAGAACTCGAACATTGGGCACGGATCTGACTCCAGTACCTAGGGTAAGTACATTCACCACTTAACTTTTCTCTTTCATTCCGGATCAATGCCATATGCTATACCCTGAACATTATGCACGAAGCGGGTAACTGGGCCTGAGGTCTTTCATAGACCTCAAACATTGTGCACGAAGCTGACTCCAGCACCTAGGGCAAGCGGCAAGGATCACATACATATGGTCAATCACAAAGATTGGACCCCAGTGTACATCCTTCGGGGTAGCTAACCCGCACACCATTGAGCTAACACCTTCATTGGGTGTGCACCTCCATACATTTGCTTGCAAGCCTTTCTTACATTCATTCGTTCATTAACGCATGCATTCATTCATCATGTTCCTCTTTTTATTATCTTTCACTTTACGTTACATAATAATTTCATTTCACTCATTAACATTTAACGTAAGGCCACGGGAAAGATAAGCATACATCATAATAAGGAACATAACATGCACAGTCAATAACATCATCATACAGGGCATCATCATACATACACAACATACATCATATATAAACATGCAACATTATACATCATCATGCCATCATAACCTCTAAGGCCTCAAAAGTCATCTTACATGAATTTACGGGAACCTTCCACGTCAAAACTTACATCTGAACTTTCCCCCGAAAGTCAGTAAATACACTACGTTTTCCCCGGGTACACCAGCCCTACTTGGGCATATGGGCCCCCTTCAGTCGCATAGCCTCCAGGAGACTGAACATCGTGCAAATGGACCAATGCGGATGAACACCTATGCGAATGAACACCCATGCTAATGGACCTAATGCGGATGGACTCAATGCGGATGAGTCCCATGCGAATGGACCTAATGCAGATGAAAACATATGCGAATGGGCCCTTAGTCATGCGAATGAACCCTCAATCATGTGAATGAACCTCAATCGCACCTCAATCGGCCGTATGGCCTCCATTCGGTCGCTTAGCCATAGCTGATGCAGAATGCAGTTCATCCCGAACCCAATCTGCCATTTTCGACCTCCAAGCTCATCCAAACCCATTCTAAGCCCAAATCAACCGTCCTAAACCTTGGGAATGCATACCACAACACCATTCAAGCATGCACAAGCCCGGAAACAAACTCCAAACACATCACACACAACCACATACAAATGGGTCAACACACACACCTACAAAAATGGGTTTTCAGATGTGTTCCAGCCCTAAAATTGACCAAAAATGTTTAAAAGAGGGGTCCTAGAACTCACACAATCAACACCGAGAGGTAGAGCTTCATTTAGACCCGCTACACGACGATTTTGCACGCTTGAATCTACTCGAACCAACCTTCCTCTTCTTTTTCTCCCCTTTTCTTCTCCCTTTCTCTCTTTAACTGAAATTTTTTGTGTGGGGAGAGGGTAAGGGCTGCCCTCTCCCTTCAAATACTTCAATTCACCCAACTTTCTCTTGTGGCGAGTTGGTCCCTCGACTTTGGACTTTATTTCTTTTCTTCTTTCGTCGGCTTCAAGAAAATAATCAACCGGGTGTTACAACTCCACCCCCCTTAAATAGGTTTCGTCTCCGAAACCTGTTATTCCTCGAACAAACGTGGGTAATGCCGTCTCATTTCTTCTTCAGTCTCCCATGTAGACTCGGATCCCTTCCTGTGCTTCCACTGTACATGCACAAGAGGAACCACTTTATTCTCAGCCTCTTCTCTTATCGATCGATGATCGCCACTGGTGCTCCACATAATTGAGCCGTTCATCTACTTCGATATCCTCCAGTGGAACAATCATATCTTCATCTACCAAGCATTTTCTCAGATGAGATACATGGAATGTTGGGTGAATTCCACTTAACTCATCTGGTAACTCCAGTCTATAGGCCACCTCTCCTACTCGAGCAATGATTCGAAAAGGGCCTATGTACCTCGGGCTCAACTTTCCCCGCTTCTTGAATAGGATAATGCCCTTCCAAGGTGAGACCTCAACATAACCCGGTCACCCACCTGGAACTCAATCGGTCTGTGTCGTTTATCAGCATACGACTTCTGTCTATCTTTGGCTGCCTTCATGAAGGCCTTGATCCTTTCAAGCTTCTTAGTCGTAGCCTCAATCACCTCGACGCTCCCTAGTTCTTTTAACCAATATCACCCCAACAGACGGGTGTTCTACATCTCCTACCATATAGCATCTCATAAGGTAGCATACTAATGTTGGCATGATAACTGTTGTTGTATGATAATTCAGCTAACGGTAAGTGGTCATCCCAACTTCCCCCAAAATCGATAACACATGCCCGAAGCATGTCCTCCAATGTCTAAATGGTCCTCTCTGACTGACAATCAGTCTGGGGATGGTAAGTCGTGCTAATGTGTAACCTCGTCCCCATAGTGTTATGGAATTTCTTCCAAAATTTAGATGTAAACCGAGTGTCACGATCAGACACAATAGACACTGGCACACCATGACGAGTTACAGTCTCTTTGATGAAAAGATCAGCCAACCTCTCAGATGAATATGTCTCGCGAATCGGTAGGAAGTGAGCACTCTTCGTCAAGCTGTCAACAATCACCCATATAGCATCATACCCTTTCGAAGTACGTGGCAGCTTCGTAATGAAATCCATGGTGACATGCTCTCACTTCCATTCCGATATATCCGAAGGTTGGATCTTCCCATACGGCTTCTCATGCTCGGCCTTCACCTGTAGAAAAGTAAGACATTTACTCACATACTCCACCATGTCACGTTTCATACCTGGCCACCAGTAATCCTTTTTCATGTCCTGATACATCTTTGTGGCACCAACATGAATGGAGTATCGAGTCTTGTGAGCTTCATCCATAATCTTCCCTCGTAGATCCCCGGAACGGGGAATCCACACTCGTCCAAATCGGGTTTTAACACCAAGTGTGTTTTCACCCAGTTCCACAACCAGACCTCTCATCCTTTCAGAGTTAAGATGATCTTCTTTCAGTGCTTCATCTTGAAACTATTTAACTTGCTTCATCACGTCAGAGGTCATGATTAGCTGATACGCTTTCACCCGAATTGGCTCGGGCCTCTCTTTCCGACTAAGGGCATCTGCCACCATGTTGGCTTTGCCCGGATGGTAATGGATCTCGCAATCATAATCTTTTATGAGCTCCAACCATCATCTTTGTCTCATGTTCAGGCCCTTCTGCTCAAAGAAGTACTTCAAGCTCTTGTGGTCAGTGAAAATGGTGCACTTCGTCTCGTAAAGATAGTGCCTCCAAATCTTTAGTGCAAAGACCACAGCTGCTAGCTCCAAGTCATGAGTAGGATAATTGACCTCATGAACCTTCAACTGTCAGGATGCATAGGCTATAACCTTCCCTCTCTGCATTAACACACACCCCAACCCCGAGTAGGAAGCATCAGAATAAACCACCAGATCTTCACCTCCATCGGGTAATGACAGAACAGGAGCTTGAGTCAACCTCGCCTTTAATTCCTCAAACGCCTTCTCTTGAGCTTGACCCATTACAAATATCACATCTTTTCAGGTCAACTTGGTGAGTGGAGAAGTGATCTTAGAAAGTCTTGAATAAATCTTCTATAGTAGCCCGCCAAACCCAAGAAACTACGAATCTTGGATGGCGTCTTTTGAGACTTTCATTGCATCACTGCCTCCACCTTTGAGGGGTCCACCATAATCCTGTCCAGATTCACCACATGACCCAAGAATTGAACCTCGCACAACCAGAATGCGCACATAGAGAACTTGGCGTACAACTTCTCCTTTCTTAGTATCTCTAGAACCTCCCGAATGTGACCGGCATGCTCTATCTCACTCTTCGAATAAATCAGGATATCATCAATGAACACAATCATTGATTTATCCAACATCGGCCAACACACTCAATTCATTAGATCCATAAAAGCAGTGGCGAATTAGTCAAACCAAAAGACATGACAAGAAACTCGTAATGACTGTAACGCGTGCGAAAAGCTATTTTAGGGACATCCTATTCTTTCACCTTCAGCTAATGATAGCCAGATCGAAGGTCTATCCTCGAAAACCAACTGGCACCTTGAAGCTGATCAAACAAATCATCTATTCTTGGAAAGGGGTATCGGTTCTTCACCGTCAACTTGTTCAGCTCGCGGTAGTCAATGCACATCCTCATACTACCGTCTTTCTTCTTCACAAACTGGAGCGGAGCACCCCAAGGAGAGATGCTTGGCCTAATGAACCCCTTATCAAGCAGCTCTTGCAACTGCTCCATCAACTCTTTCATTTCCGTCAGAGCGAACCAATACGGTGCCTTGGCAACAGGTTGGGCACCCGGTATCAGATCAATCTGAAACTTGATCTCCCTGTCAGGTGGCACTCCTGGTAAATCTTCTGGAAACACGTCCGGAAAGTCACACACAATCGGTACATCAGATAGTTATGGTTTGGCGTATCCACATCCTTTACATAAGCCAAGTAGGTGCTACATCCATGCCTCATACACTTCCCGCCACCACCATTGAGATTACTTTCAGGATCGTCGTGACCCGATCCCCATAAACAGTTACCGAACTCCCGTCAGGCACTATCAACCGAATCATCTTCTTGCAACACACAATGTTCGCCTCAAAGTCCGTTAACCAATCCATCCCAAGAACCAAATCGAAACCACCTAAGGTCATCACGAACGGTCTCACAGGAAATTTATGACCCTCAAGTTCCATATCACAACCCTCTATCATCTCGGAAATCCTGGTAGACTTACCTATGGAAGTTTCTACATCAAAGGGCACATCGACACATCTACCACTAACAGGCAGCTTAGCACAGGAAGCAATAGAAATAAAACTCTTACTGGCACCCGAATCAAATAACACATAATCTAAATTTTGGTTCACTAGAAACATACCGGACACAACATCAGGGTCCGTCCTAGCTTCCTCCTATGTCATAGTGTTAGGACCTGGTATTCGACTGAAATACCTAGAGATCACGTATATACCAGATCAAATAGTGCAGAATCCTATTTGATTGGCGATCCAATCAGTGAGAACACACGAAGAATCAATCAAGGATTGAAACTAACGTTAGAAATCGATAAGGAATCAATCTAATGTGTTCTATGAACTTGGAGAACGATTTGGAAGGTTTCTGGACGGCTAGGGTTCGACTTGAATTGTACTTGATCGAATGTCCTTATTTTTCACGAATTGGGTTGTATTTATAGGTTGGTATGTTCAATCATGCGACTGAACCATTAGTTTGGTTCAGTCGTGCGATTGAACCATGCGGTTGGTTCATTCGTGCGACTGAGTGTTCAGTCGTGCGATTGAGCCAATCTTATGTTGCAGTCGTACGACTGATCCAGTCTCCTTGTTCAATCGTGCGACTGAGTCAATCGTGTGAAGTTCTTCATGCTTATGGTTCATTCGCATGAGCCATTCACATGAGAACTTCATTAAGTTTGAATGTTTTAATTAATTAATATAATATTATATGTAATCATTCAAGTAATCATAAACCCAATCAATTTAGTTACTACTCGTTAATGAACTATTAAACATTATAACCAACAGACTATCAATATCAGTTCATTAATCATACCAAACAAGATCTATTACATCACATATCACGATCTAGGGACATACATGTATCAACAAACTCCCCCTTGGACCTAGATCTCTCTAATGTCTTGTTTTCTTCATTACCTTCTCATATTTCTTGTACTTGTCCTCTTGTGTGACTCCCGCGTGAATATCAAACGCGAAGCAAAGTCGTATAACATTTTGGAACTGAGGGCTTGTACAACGTCTTGTGTGTCATAGAACAATGGCCACTTGTATAATGTATAGACATCATTAGCAGACAAGTTGGTTAGCCACATTGGGTCGAATACCCTGACAGTATCCAGTTGATCCCCTTTGTTCAGAACTATGACAGCTTCAGCAGTTCTCCAATCATAGTACCACCATTTGAAGTGTGGAGTGAAGTCCTGTGGCATTTCCCTGAGAGGGATTCTCGACATAGTGCGAGGAGGACTCCACTTCAACACAATCTTAGGTTTCCCAGTAATGGCATCCATCTCAGACCTTCTAATATACCTTGTAGGTTGTTGAGGTCTAAAGTTAATCCACCTGGTGTGGTACTCTTTCTTTAGGGCAGTCTCAAACCAGCCTGACATCTTTCTCGGGTCAGCATACAACAGCTTCAATTTGGCCAGCTGGTGAGCTCAAATCCTGGTAGAGTCTTTAGATCATGTGGAAATCTAAAGTACTCTATGCCCTTTTCCCTCTTAACGGCATAAACGTTAAGATCATCAAAATATGCCCATGCTATAATCCTGCCTGACACCGTAAGATGTTTCTTGACGCTGTAGAACTTGGTGTAGGCATCCCTCTTCGGTGCATCACGTTGGGCTCTGACTTCTTTAAAACATTCAGCCCACTCAGCCTTTCGAATGTATACATCATCGTTTGAGGCTTGGGCTGTTCCTTCGGTCTTTCCTGCTTCCTGCTCCATCTTGTCTAGTACCTCAAACACATCACTGACTAGGGACTCACCCAGATTGGGGACCACATTACCCTTGTTGTCAGCGTAATGAGGGTAATCTTTAGCAGCAATATCTTCAACCTCAACTTCATCAACGTCATGTAGTTCGTCATCACTGGTTGAATCAACTGTTGGAGCATCCTTGACAATATCATCAGGATTGAGTCTGAACATCTCTGCTAGTTGCTCGTTAGATAGGTCGTGAATTATTTCACCTTCTTCAGGGGTATAACTCACTGACCTTCTGACAATCCCTTGCAGATCAAGAATCATTATGAGTTGAGACTTGATCTGTTGAAGGGGAGCAATATCAAACTCATCTCTGTGGTACTTTGGATCTATTTGATTTACCCATTTCACACTCAAATCATTAGTAAATATCAAACAAAATGCATTAACTTAATATAAACATTTAGTACATGGTTTTTCAATACAGAATACAAAAGTAAATAAATACATAAACATCCACTATTTACTTTTATCCTGAATGCTGGACTCTTCTTGTGAAGGTGCAGAAGCAGAAGCTGACTGATCCTGTCTGTTCTTTGTTCTCTTCTCTTGCCCTGGAGCTGAGACAGATTCAACTGCTTCTCCTTCTTCAGTCTCTTCGTCGGCACACCACTCTTCGGTTTTCTCTTCATCAGACTCACTGTCGTCATCATCATCATCATCATCATCATCTTCATTATCTCTGTCTCCATCCTTTATCTTTAGAGGTTCCGCCTTTGATCCTTTCAATTTTAGCAGAATGGTCCTCTTAGCTTTTTCCAACTCCTCTATCTGCTTACCTGCTGTGACACTTTGCGCTCGGAGTTGGTCCAACTGAGTGTTCTGAGCAGCCAACTGCTGGCCTGCTCCGCAATTACTCGATCCTACTCTGCTATTTTATGCGATTGTGCAGCAGTCAGGTCGGTGAGCTGGCGGATCTGAGAGGTCTTTTCCTCATCAGCCGCCAGCAATCATAACACCATTCTATTTAAGGCTGACAGCTGTTCCTCTACCCCGATTGGAGGTAGAGGAGATCTATAGTGTGTGAGGGGTAGGCTGAGGGCTCAGTTTGGTGGCTAGTGGTGGTGGTGGAGGTGGTGAATATCGGTCAGGTCTGGATGATAGTGGTGGTGAGTGTGGGGTGAATGATGTAGTGGTGGCTGGGGTCTGGCTTGTGGTGCTCGGTATGGTGGTGTCTGTGGTTGCTGTGGGGAGAGGTATGGTGGTGGAGGTGTGTCTGCAGAGGTGGTAGTGGTGGAAGGTATGGGGGATGTGGTGGTGATGAAGGTTACCTTACGCTTTTTCTTTTTCTGGCCATGGGGTTGAGCCATCCGTTTTTCCTCGTTCCCTTCGAGGTGGATGCTCCCCCTTCAATCCCGCCTGAGGACCCCGGAGCATATGTTGGATCAGTTTCTGTATCTCGGAGCCGCTTGGTTGTTCACCAACAACCCTCAACCCATGTTCTGTGGGAACCACTTTCCTTCCCACAGTCCGGGTCAATGGCTCCTCATCAGATTCATCTCATCCTCCTTGTAAGAACAAAATCTTGATGAAATCCTACTGACTCAGTTACTTCAGCAGGTGAGACAGACACAGAGGGAACAGAGTCAGACACAGTGCCTCTGGATGGAATAGCATCATCCCCACTGTCATCCTCCTCTGAATCATCAGTAGGGAGGACAATTGGCTCCACGTCGGAGTCACTGTCCTCGTGACGCCATTGGCGTCTCCC
Source organism: Flaveria trinervia (assembly GCA_025506515.1). Lineage (NCBI taxonomy): Eukaryota > Viridiplantae > Streptophyta > Magnoliopsida > Asterales > Asteraceae > Flaveria > Flaveria trinervia. Next base: position 34,059,463 of record CM046448.1, read on the forward strand.
TGGTGCCACATAACTTTCATCTGCTAAGTGGCCAATCATTCTTTTCACTTGGGGCTTAATCTGCTTTCCCCTGTAAACTCTCATCCTGCCCAGAGTAGTATCATCCATTATCTCTAAGGCCACTGCGTCATGACTCTCTTTGGGCAATTGTGGCAGCTTCTCGTTGAAGACGAGCTGTAAGAATCTGGGGTACATACAAAACCCCTCTTTTCCCTTTACCTCCAAATTCTCCACCAAGTAGGAGATATCATGCTGGAAAAACTGAAGGGGTGGTTCAGAACCAGTGCCACGTAGGCATTTTGAATCTGGCCTGAGAGGTCGTCAAACCCACCCCTCCTCGATGCTACACACTTGAGGATCACGTGTGCTAAGTACTTGTACTGGGGGCTCAGGTTGCTCTTGTTGAGCACACCTGAGTTGATATCCCCAGCGTACTTTATCCTTAGGAAGCATCCTCTCACTGTCAATGGATGTAGCTTTGTAGGATGACCAGCGTCCTCCCCGAACTCTAGGACCCTCTGAATGTCGGCAGCAGAGATCTCAATATCATGGCCCAGTATGGAGCTCCTGATACAGTAAGGCTCACGAGAGCGGTCCACCAAGGCATTCTCCCAGAATGCCTGATGGAGTGATCTATAGGGCGTGCAAGGAGTGGAGATAGCCTTATAGATCCGGGACCGTCTCAGAAAGGCTATAGTCGGTAAACTCAGCCCCGTTCCTGGTGGTGTGATCCAAAGGGCAAAGATGTTGTGCTTTGGATTTATGGTCCACTTTTCTGCCATTTATCTGTAACACACAAGACATAGAACATTAGTACATAAGACATGAAAACTTATGTTCTAAGTGTAAAGTTGACACTCATTTTGATTCATTTGTGCGAATGAATCATGCAACTGAAGTCAGTCGCCTGTTTGAGACATGCGATTGAGTTCAATCGGCTGTTTGAGGCATGCGATTGAGTTCAATCGGCTGTTTGAGGCATGCGATTGAGTTCAATTTGCCGATTGAGACATGCGATTGAGTTCAATCTGCCGACTGGACTCATTCGGGTGGTTCAGTCGGTCGAATGATCCAATCGCAAGTTTAATCGTGCGATTGGAGTTCATTCGAACGACCAGTCGCTTGCCCCACTGTTCGATCGCCTGTGGTCGAATCTTGACCAATCTAAGTCTTTTAACAGTGTGTAATGGTCCATTAGCCTCGTCTACTTGTCACTAATAACCTATTAAACTCAATTTTAACATTTTGCTTCATTTACATAGGCGATTAGGTCAATTCACAGTTCGGTTCTTGATTCAATCCAATGTCGCTATTGTAGTTCGGTGATGTACTGATTTTGGTAGGATTCAAGGAGTAGTGTGCCTGTAAAACGTCACTGGAATGTAAGAATCTTAACCGCAATGTATATCAGAATCGGTGGCAAGTTTGACAGGGTAACGGTACAGAATGTGATTTGGGGTGCTATTGGGAGTGATGAGTGAGATGCGATCGACTAAGACCCTTAAATACTGAACCTAGGTTCATTCGGCCGACTGGCCTCATTCGCTCAGGTCAATCGGGCGACTGAGGTTCAGTCGTACGATTGACCTAGTCAGTCGCATTCAGTCGGCCGATTGAGTCTTAGTCGGTCGACTGACTCATTCGGTCTCCTTCATTCGTCCCTTTAGTTGACCGACTGAGCCTCAGTCGGTCTACTGTTTCATTCTCCCCCTTCCATTCGGTCGAATGGATCAATTTCATGTTCATTCGGCCGATGGAAGCCATTCGCATAGTTGGTCGATAACCATGATCCACTAGTGCGAATGGGTCACACTTTGTGAGTTTACAGTCATTTTTAACATTTACTATTCAGACCCTTTTCACTTTTGATAATAACATTGTAAGCTCTAACCAATTCAGTCACTTCAGACGTGACCTTTTACATTTTGAAAACCATGTGTGCCATCTCAGACATGACCTTTTTTAGGTAAGTTAATTCCCTTCTGATTTCCCTGATGTAGTCCGACGACACACAAATTAAAAGATAACATAGGAACTTAAACTAACTACACAACTAAAGTTTATGTTTGGACTTTTTGTGAGAGATAAAACCCTAAGGAAAATCTAAGGGATTTGATTAGGAGTAGACAGCTTTAACTTAGATTGATCATATCTGGACCAACTCAATTTTGGAATCATACAGGATTTCAAATCATTTTGGGACTTGTTATTAAAACTCTTTGATGCTTAAATTCTCGGTGTTTATCCAGAGTCGTTAGCAACTTAGAAATCATACTGAAACTCTTAGATTTTCACATTGATTTGAACTCTTGAGAATGTAGCCACTAAGATTGTCAGTATGTTTGTCCACTTAAATCCATACACAGACTTTTGACGCAGACTGGTGACTGATTTAGGTTTAATTATTTCAGCTAACATTTGTGGATCCCACACTTATATGGTAATCACATTCCTCAGAGGTTTTGAGCGGTCTACGTGTATTATTACAAGAAGAGACTATTCTTAGAGCTTTCAAAGAGAAGCCTGTCCTCAGGTCAGTGCCATCGCACAGCAGAGAGGCGGCAAACAACATGAATTCTAGAATATCTAGGTTATGCTTATCCTCAGGTCAGTGCCATCGCATAGCAGAGAGCACACAACCTATCTCCTTGTTAGAGCAGCTTATTTATTTGACACAATATGCACCAACAACATGAGTCATAGCTTTATTGCATTTGTCTTTCATTTTTTTCTTGCTTTGCTCTAATTGTGGTCATCCGCACACTTTTGTGGCATTTAAATGCTCATTACCCCTTATTGGAATATATTTGATTGTGTTAACCAGTGATAAGATGGAAGCCCACAGTCAGTTGAACAACTTAGTTTGATCTTGAGATCACCAATCAGGTCTAATTGTCTATTGTGTTGAATCTACCAACATATCATTTGTGGTCTAGCAGCCTCTAAGTCTACTTTCTCTGTGTCACCTTAGAGTTGCCAGTTTTCTATCATATTCCCTTTTTATATTGCTTAGACTACACAGACTTATACTTTGAACTTTTGCATCTTTTCAAACCTAAATTTTAAAATCCCTCTTGATTTGTTCCTGTGTTCTATCATATTCCAAAGGTATTGAATCTGTATCACAGACACAATCTACCTTATTTCAGCTAGTTACCCCTTCTCCCTCATTGTTTTTTTTTTTTAATATTAACCTGCTGACATAGTCTCCCCCTAAAATACTAAAATCATTTCGGATTTAATTATTTTTGGATTTTAATAAACAGCAATATAACATGAATTTAATATAACATACAAAAGAAAAGAAAAAACAGATAACATAAAATAAAATAAACTTTAACGAAACTACATCAGACTACACATTATTCTCATCAGGAATTACCTCACTTTCTTTTTAACGCCGTTGACCTCTAACAAGTATTGAAAATGTGGTTATCAAAGGCTTTTGTATAGAGGTCAGCACGTTGAAAATCAGTATAATTTTAACCCAACTTGTAAGGATTCCTTAAGTCTGATGCAACCAAAAACATCCAAAGTGTCTCGCAACATGCACTAAGTACTGAAGTGAAGAATGCTTCGGAAGTTTTACACAATACATAGAAAAACATTCTAAGTGTAAAATCTTCCGAAGTCAAGACCAATATCTTCCGAAGCCAAACATGAAGTCTTCCGAAGCTTCAAGAGACAAAGTCTTCCGAAGCTTCACCCTATGAAGACAGATTTCTTCCGAAGACTTTTAGTACACATGCTTTATCTGATGTACTGTTCCATAAAGCACCTTTTCCGCTGCGTCTCTGATAAGTCACCAACTTACAAGAGTTGGTGAAAAGGTCCATGCTTTTGGTAACTGTACATTGAGGTCTTGAGTCTGAAACTTTCCACTTTATGTACTTTATCCTTTTTGTAATGTATAAGGATGTGAGCTATGGCATGTCATAGTCACAGGTCAAAGGCAGATATGCCTTTTGATTCTACAATTGATTTTGTTAGTGTCTAGTCAATTGTATCCAGCTGGCTTTCATAGTATAGCCGGCTGTAGGTTGTAGTATAAGTATTTCAAGTTTCTTGTATTTTCAATATGCTTTGTAACACTTGTAAAAGAACTTGAGAAAGCAAATACTGCCCCTTGAAAACTATACTCTCTTGTTCTGTCTCTTGCTTTACTTGTGTTCTTTGTATCACCTTTGGTTACCTAGTTCACTGTTTGATTAAAAGTTTAGTTAATCTTCTCATTGTGTTGTTGTGTTGTAATTGTGTTCAAGCCCTTAAACGATCCTGCAATTGGTATCAGAGCACTCAGGCTCGTGATATAAGATCTAACCATCTTAAGATCCCTCACACACACAAAAACTAAACTTTTCAAATGGCTTCCATCTCAAAGACTGATATGGAGACTGGAACCATGAACAAATCCCCATTGATCACTCTTGATGACTTTGACACCTGGTGCATGAGGATGGAAGGCTTCATCAGGTCTCTTGACTCAAGAATGTGGGAATCTGTTGAATATGGACCTTTCATACCAGCACCCCCTCTGCTACGGTGCTGGTATGATTCCTAAAGATGTGGCCAACTACTCAGATGAAGATAGGAAAAGAGTAGAGATTGACAGGAAGGCCATGACTGCTCTTCAGACTGCTATCCCAAACTCTGTGTACAGAGGTTTTAAGAAGTGCAAGACAGCTAAACAGCTGTGGGATGCACTGAAGCTGATGTATGAAGGCTCCTCTGAAGCCAAGGAGAACAAGAAAGATCTTTTGAAGCAGCAGTTTGAAAATTTCACCTTTAAAGCAGGTGAAACCATGACCCAACAATACTTCAGGTATGTTGAGATTGTGGATACCCTTGTGGATGGAGGAGTTCCTCTTGAGAACAGAGACATTGTAAGGAAGTTCATGTCCTCACTTCCTAGGCAGGGAACACTATTGTGTGGTAATCAAGAGGACACCGAGAACCTTAAAACTCTTACTCTGACAGAGTTATATGGGATTCTCAGTGGATACCAGATGGAGATGAACTTACAAGGTTCATCTGGCAACTCTAACAATCAAATGGGTTCAGCCCTTCATGTGGTTGAAAGGGACAGCATAGAACCCCAACATCATCTTCTATGCTACCCTGACAACTCACAAAAGGGTCCTTTCATCACCTTCCCGAAGACACCAAGGGAGAACTTTACTCAAGGAAGCCCATTCCAAGAGAAAAGTTCTTCTCAAGCCTTTGTGTCTGTAGATGAAAGCTGTGGAAATTATCTCTTCACTCTTGAAGACCTAGACTGTATCCATCCAGATGACCTGGAATACATGGAGATAGTTCAGCATGGCTCTTCTCACTCACAGAGCCAAGAAGTTCTACAAGAGGACAGGAGAAGATTTCCAAGCAATGCTACCAGTGGTAAGTTTGGGCTGGAAAAGCAAAGTTAAGTGTTACAATTGTAACCTTATGGGTCACTTTGCTAGGGAGTGTAAGGCACCTAGAGCAAATGGGGGTCAAACACAACTCAGACCAAACTACACTAACAATACCCCTCAAGCTGAGAAGACAAAGCAACATGGCGGTTGCTGTTGAAGAGGGAGGATTTGACTGGAGTTTTCAGGTGGAGGATGCTTCTCCAAACCAAGCATTGATGGCTGACCATGATGAAGCCAAGGTATTAGAACATCTTGATCCCCTGAATGCATTGCTAAAGTAAATAGATACAGGTCCTACAACCTAGAGATGAGATCTAATCTTGAGTCATTAAACATATTAAAATCTGATTTTAGAAAGTCTGAAAATGATTACAAGTTAAAGATAGAAGACTTGGAGAAAACCATTTCAGTACTAAAACATGAACATACAGATTTTAGAACTCAGATCCAAGATCTGATCACTAAGTTGACTAAGTGTCAGGCTGAGCTTGTGATCAGCAAAGCCCGGCAGAGAAAAGTGTTCTTGAAGAAGAGACCTTCAAGAACATGATATCCTCATCCCTACACAATAAGGTTTGTTATCAAAATAGACAGGGACTGGGATCAAATGAGATAGCTCCTCCACACCAATCTTGTCTGTAAGATCTCCTAGGTGTGGAACTTGTGAAGATGAGCTTCCTCTCATAGATCCAATAAGTGAGGATGATGAAGAAGTGATAGTGAGGAATCCCTCTGAGAAGAGTGAAGAACAGGATTCCTCCAAGGGCCACTATCCTTCTGAGGAGAAGAAATTAACTGTGATGACCAAGTCCAAGAGAAAGAACTTGATCAGGAAGAGCAAAAGGAAGCAAAGAAGGCTCAAGAAATCAAGGCTACCTTGATGCTAAGCAGAAACAAGTGTTCTCTGCAGGTTCAAAGCTGTAAGGACTGAAGACATCCACCAAAGCTTCTTAGCCAAGAGTTCTGGTTCATGTTCAAATCATCTCAGTACAAAGAAGAAGACTGAGCTGCTGTGTACCACTGCTGCACAGCTGGACCCAAATTCCAAGAACAGTTCACAGCCAAGGGAATTGTATCTACATCTACCAAGAGGAAGGTGAAAAAGGGATGTGACCAAGCCAGTCTTGCTCTCAAAAGGGGATTTTTTGAGAAGTAAAATGTGTGTGTGTTATGTGTGAAAGTACTTCTTATTGCCAAGGATTGTCCATACAATCCTAAAGTAAGTATCCTATGACAAACAATACAAACTTCAAAGAATCGCCAAGAAGTCCAGCTCGGAAGAGTGTTCTCAACGTCCTTGGAAGGAAGTCTCGGATCACTCTCGAGAAAAGCCGAAAAGTTCAAGAGAAGACCGGGCTAAGAGGATCGTCAATGGTCTCGAAAAAGTGCATTCTACAAGTAAAGTCTGCAGTGACTGTAGATTCTTCCGAAGTATCAGTCATTAAAACTTGTGAAGCTCCAAAGCTTCTAAGGTTTTGAAGGTCAAGTCCCAAGACTCCAAAGGTGTGTGGAAGTCTAAGAAGACCAAATGACTGAGGTTTCTCCATCAACAACAGCTGAAGATCCCCTCTGTACAACATAGATGCATCTCTACTGTTTGCATTATCCCTTCTATTACACTTACTGAACCCAAGACAAGTAAGGTTGGGTTTCCAAATGTAACTAATTTTCATTTTCTTTGTGAGCAAAGACTCAAGACAAACAAGAATGTCTGGATAATTAACAGTGGCTGTTCCAGGCACATGACAGGCAATAGGTCTGTACTTCATAATTTTGAGAGAATTGATGGAGGACCAGTTGCTTTTGGAGGAGATGAAGGTGGTTACATTTATGGAAGGGGCAAGGTCACAAATGGTAAGCTCAGCATTGAGAAGGTAAACTTTGTTAAGGAGCTTGGGTACAATCTTCTGAGTGTATCCCAATTGTGATCAGAGTCATAACATGCTCTTCACTGAGCATGAGTGCATTGTTCTCAAGCCTGGAGTGGTCATTCCTCATGAGCATATCCTGCTCAGAGCCCCCAGGAAAGGGAACATGTACAAGATGGATTTGCAAGAAACATCTCCCTCTGGAGAAGTTTATGCTTTCTATCTAAAGCAAATAGTGATGAGTCTTTCCTATGCATAAAGAATGTGCCTGTAAACTTAAGAATATGAATAATTAATCAAACATGATCTGGTAACTGGAATGCCAAAGAAAGAGTTTACAAGTGATGATCATTGTGTTGCATGCCTGAAAGGGAAGCAACACAAGGTATCTCACAAGCCTAAGGAAAAGAACTCCATCACTACTCCCCTACACTTATTACATATGGATCTCTTTGGCCCCACCAGTGTAATGAGTTTAGGAAGGACCTTATACTGTCTAGTGATCACAGATGATTTTACAAGATTCACTTGGGTTTTCTTCTTAGAACTAAAGATGAGACTCCTGAGATTCTAAAGAATTTCATCTTAAAGATTGAGAATCAATGTGATCACAAGGTCAAAACCATAAGATGTGATCAAGGAACTGAATTCAAGAACCAATCCTTGATACATTTTGTGATGAAAAGGGATTACAAGACAATACAGTGCTCCCAGGACTCCTCAGCAAAAATGGAGTTGCTGAGAGGAGAACAGGACACTTATTGAAGCTGCAAGAACTATGTTGTCTGACTCTAAACTGCCTATCACCTTCTGGGTAGAGGCAGTTAATACTGCTTGCTATGTGCAAAACAGAGTTTAGTAGTTAAGACACATGGTAAGACTCCTTATGAACTTTGGCACAAGAGGAAACCTTTCATTGGTTTTCAGGTCATTTGGATGTCCCTGCACCATCTTGAATACCAAAGATCAAGTTGCCAAGTTTGCTGAGAAATCAGACGATGGACACTTCATTGGATACTCTTCTCAAGCTAAAGCTTATAGAGTATACAATCTCAGAACTAGAATCATTGAGGAGTCAGCCAATGTGACTTTCAATGAGCACACTCCCAGTGTGGCTGGTTCTGGTCCGGATTGGCTATTTGATCTTGATTTAGTTACCAACTGTTTTAATAAATCTTGTGAGCATGTTTCAGGATCTGCAGAAAATTTAAATACAGGTGATCCTGATCCAAGATTTGAGCTAGGAAGACCTTCAGCTCCAGTTGAAACTACTTCAGCAAATGAGGTTTCTATCAGCACAACAATGACAAATCCAGCTGATACATCTGGCATGCCTTCAAATTCCAGCTCAGAGGCTTCTCAACCAGATAAAGACATCTCAATTGCAGAAGACAACAATGGTGATGGTGATAGTGATCAAGAATCTTGATGCTAATAACCTACCATAGATGACAACATCAATGATGTCACACACTCATTGGATCAAGTTAATCTTGATAAGTGTGATAATGTGGAGGATCAATCTTCAAGACCAGATCTAAATTTCTCAAATTTGGATCTATCTCAGCAACTTGCTGTGATCCCTCAGCTAAGGATCCACAAGTCTCATCCTACCACAAAACATCATTGGAGATGTTATCTCCGGGGTAGAGACAAGAGGGCAAACCATGAAGCAAATGTTTGTCTTCACTCTTGTTTTCTATCCCAATCAGAGCAAAGAAAGTTGAGGAGGCTCTAAAGGATGGAAGTGGGTTGAAGCTATGCAACAAGAGCTGCTTCAATTCAAAAGCAGAAAGTTTGGAACCTTTGTCCTCTTCTCATGGGAAGACTACCATTGGAACCAAATGGGTTTCTAGGAATAAAAAGGATGATAGAGGAATCATCATCAAGAACAAGGCAAGACTAGTTGTTCAAGGATACACACAAGAAGAAGGGATTGACTACACTGATGTCTTTGCTCCTGTCGCTAGACTAGAAGCTGTTAGGATATTCCTGGCATTTGCTGCATCCAAGAACTTCAAGGTCTACCAACTTGATGTAAAGTGTGCTTTCTTATATGGAGTGATTGATGAGGAGGTTTATGTCAAACAACCACCTGGTTTTGTAGATCCTGATCATCCTGATTATGTCTGCAAGCTTGACAAAGCTCTCTATGGGCTGCATCAGGCACCCAGGAAGTGGTATGAGACACTGTCTGAGTCTCTTGTAAACATGGTTACAGGAGAGGTAATATAGATGGAACTCTCTTTATCAAAGGACAAGGAAACGACATTCTGCTAGTTCAAGTATATGTGGATGACATCATCTTTGGCTCAACCAATTCAAGGCTCTGCAAAGACTTTGAAAAGCTGATGAAGATAGATTTGAAATGAGTTCAATGGGAGAACTTAATTCTTTCTAGGAATTCAAGTGAAGCAGGTTGAAGATGGCATTTCCATAAGTCAGTCAAAGTATGTTCAAGATATACTCAAGAGGTTCAACATGACTGATTGTAAGACTGCTAAGACACCCATAGCCAGAAACCACTCCCTTGGTCCAGATCTTGAGGGGGAGTGTGTAGATGAGCACTTATACAGGGCTATGATTGGGTCTCTTATGTATCTTACAGCTAGCAGGCCTGATATCATGTTTGCTACATGTATTTGTGCAAGATATCAAGCCAATCCTAAGATGTCTCACTTAATCACTGTGTGAAAAGGATTTTAAGATACCTCAAAGGTGCTTCAACACTTGGTTTATGGTATCCAAAGAATTCTAATTTCAATCTGTATGCCTATACAGACAGTGATTATGGTGGCTGCAACATGACTGCAAAGTCTACATCTGGGGGATGTCAATTCCTTGTGGAAGGGTTGTCTCATGGCAATGCAAGAAACAAACATGTGTGTTTGCATCAACTGCTGAGGCTGAATACATTGCTGCTGCAAGCTGCTGTGCTCAAGTGCTTTGGATTCAAAATCAGATGCTAGACTACGGATTTAACTACAAAGAGGACCCATCCACATAGACAACAACAGTGCTATCTCTATCACTGAGAACCCTGTGCAGCACTCAAGGACCAAACACATCAACATCAGGTATCATTTAATAAGAGATAACTATGAAAAGGGGTTAATTAAACTAGTCAAAGTTCACACAGATGAACAATATGCTGATCTGTTCACAAAAGCTTTTGATGAACAGAGATTTAAGTATCTGATATCAGCTATTGGGATGATCAACTTTGAGTAGACTTTTTCTAGAACTAATTCTAATTATTTCTTCTTAAAAATATGTGTGTCCTAAGTTGTCTAGTTCATCACTTTCATAAGCTCATGTTTTCTTTGAATGAAAACTCTTTTGAAGACTTTCCTTAGATTCTTGAAAATTTCTGATACTTCGGAAGATAACGTTTACCTTCGGAAGAAAAATATGTCTTCAAAATAAATGACTGTCTAAGAAATTTACCTTCGGAAGAAGTCAAAATTTATCTTCCGAAGCTTAAAATTCTTAACTTAGACACTTATTCATTTTTAGGACTTTTTCCTTCCGAAGCAAAAATTACTTTCGGAAGCTTTGTTCATTCTATACAAAGCATCCAAAAGTTTATTTCTTTCCGAAGCATAAATCTTTAAGACGCTCAGGAAAATTCTTCCGAAGCCACTTTAGCTTCGGAAGCTTTTCACTCAAACTTCCGAAGACAAATACTTTCGGAAGCTTTTCGAATTCCAAGAAAACTACTTTTTGAGCAAAAAGGTAAACTACTTTTTCAGAGGTGGGACCGACATACGGATTTCAAAGTTTATCCTCTTTCATTAAACTTTATCTGAAATCCTTCTCTCTCATATAAACCCAACGGTTTCCCCCTCTTCTATCATCTGCTTTTCTTCCATACCTAAACCCAAAGCTTTCTCTCTGAAATTTCCTTCCCATTTTTTTCTCTTCATCCTGAGCTACCTCACAATGGCTGACCTTACACAGAAATGATCCTCACTTTGCCATGCAGCTACACAGACAACACAATCAGGTGCTCTGTTATGCTCTGACAAAGATCTCATTTCTCAGAGGTTTGCCGTTTCTTGTTTTGTCTCACTACTTCACCTCCCTAACCATTGATCCTCCTCTATATGAGGATCATTTGCTTGAATTCTGGAAGACCTGCCAAGAGGTCATTATGGATGGGGAGAAGGCACTGTCTGCCACAGTGCAGGGGAGTTCAATCGCCACATCATCACCGACATCAGCAAACATCAATTATTAAGAGAGAGTCGATTAGTTCAGATGGATAAGAAGCGGTTACGTAATTCCTTCGAGCAGATGGGATATGAAGGAGATTCTCTGTAAAGACCTTCAGGAAAGGGAAGTCTCATCCCAGTGGAAATACCTGCTCCATGTGGTTACACAGCTTATCAAACAAGCATGGTGGATGGGACCAGATTCCTGAGGATCTCTCTTTATAGTTCATGGGATGGTTCAGGGGGTCAAGTTCAGGTATTCACAATTGTTTATACTAATAACTTGCAAACTTAGACTCCTTAGAGTATTACATGTTTCCTAGATATGTTCAACACATTCTCAACTGTGAACTGGGCTCACAGTTGAGGGAAACAGGCAATATTCTTAAACTGGGACAGATGAAGCCCGGCATCTTTAAAATGAAGAAGAACTGAGCTTCTCAGGGTAGACCTACAAAGTCATAGGGTAGAAACAGCCTAGTCCCAAAAATGTTAGAGCTCATTGCTCAAGGTGAACACTTAGCAGTCCAAGCTAGTGTTGAACCCACACCTACTGCTCTCCTACCCTCTTCACAACCTCAAATATTCATCACCTACAAAAGAAAATCCCAATGAACCCCTGCTCAGGTATTGAGTCTATGCAGGCCCCAAATACTCAACCTTACAGGAGAAGTGGACTCCAGAGCTCCCACTTCTCCTGAGGAGCAAACCACACTCCCATCACTTTACCTATCAGGGCTGAGGTTCCTCAAGCTCAACCTGATGAGCTCATTAGCCCAACAACCGTAAGCTTTCACTCTGAGTCTCAACACTCAAGTGAACAACCTTCAGGGGACAGCTACCATCCCCAGCCTTTGGATCTAAACCAACCAATTCCCAACCTATCCTTTACACTGATGAAGACTTAGGATTCAGTGAGTACCATGAGTCTCTCTTCTCCTCCCTACTCAAAGAGAGATGAGTACCTCTGACTCTCCTCAGTCTATCCCTCATCAGTCACCTATTACTGAGGTGGACACATCTGAACCTATTCAGGATGTCCATATGGAAGAGGCTCTCACTTTTGAAAGTGATTACATCATTAAGACCTCAACCATGGCAACTCAGCCCATTGGCATCTTAACTGAGGTTGCCAGTGAGCAGAGGAAAACCAGCAGCCAAGAAACTCAAGCAGGTGGTGAGAGAGAGGACTTTGGTCCAATCCTCTCATCCCCCAGTGATTCTTCTGATGAAGATGAGGGGAATTGAGACTAAATGTACAAAATTGTCACAAACATGCACCTATATAGTCTCTAAGGTTAGTCACTTGGAATCTCAGGTGACTACCTTACAAAACAGGGTCAATGATCAGCAACTTCAGATTTCATATTGAAGGAAAACTAGCTGAGAGACCTTTAAGGAGAGCTCAACCAGGAACACAAGAACCTGTGGAAGTGACTGATTTATCCTCCAGCTCACCTATGCAAGTGGGTGATGCTACCAAAAAGGGGGAGAGAAAGTTATCAACCACAGAACCTGGGAGTTCTTCAAAGAGAATGGACATAGAGGACTCACCATCCTCACTTGCTGTTGTGCATTCTCAGCAACTTCCTCAAACTCACATTAATGTGGACTCTATAGACTCTATCATCAGGAGTCTCTTTGAGGAAGGTATACCAAGGGCTGTCTCATCTCCACCACATGGAACTGGCAACTACATCATCAGATGGAGGTATGATGATGACAGAAGAGCCCTCATACTTCACAGAGTTCAAGGCCAACAAGAAGTCTTTCAGTTCCAAAGCCTGAGCTTTTATGAAGGACTGGATTTAGTCAAATGCCACTTGTCAATCCAAGCAAATCTAGACAAGCTGACAGGCTGGCTCAAAGAATCCAAGACAGGATCCTTGCAGAGTTCTCTCTAAGAAGGAGACTTAGGCAATCAGGCAATGTCATCGGTCAACTGGATGTTGAGGTGGACCCTAAGATTAGTTTCATAGGGGAAACCTTGGCTGAAGGCCCAGTGGCAGAACCTGAGACCCTTGTCTCACCATCAACAACTGCTGCAGAGGTCCAAACTCCATCTGAGACACCTGCTGGTGAAGGTGTTTCTCAGCCTCTCTCTGGCCAGAGCATGGAAGCTACACCAAGCAATGAAGGCCAAGCCTCAATCCACCCTGAGTCACAAAGGTCTGTTGGTGACAAAGGGAAAAGGATAATGACTCCTGAGGAAATTGAGGAGGAAGAGAGAGAGAGGAAAAGGAGGCTAAGGGGAGAAAGTTCTTCTGGGTCATCTAATTCATGCAAGCTGCAATCAGGGCTGCCCCCAGACCAAATACTAAAGATGATGAGTTAGGGCAGTCAGGATTACCTATTTACAGACCAGGAACTATGATGTTGATGAAATCATCTCCCTCCCCTTAGAAGAGTTGAATGAACTGGCTGACATGGAAGTGTCAAGAGAGATAAAGGAGAAAGAGGATGCAAGGTTACTTCTCCAATTCAAAGAGGAGAAGAGACAGAAAAGACTTTACAAGCATACTCCAACTCTCTCTCCAGTTCAAGAAAGTCCTGCACAGGAAGATGTGGCTCCACAAGAACCTCAGGTAGATAAAGAAGAGGATAGAATCAAAATGATAAACTACCTGAGTGCCACAGGCTTCTATCAGGCAAATACACTTCTTCCTCTGTCCTATGACTTCATTGAGTTCGAGTACTTAAAGCAACTTGAGCTTGAGCTAGTCAAAGAAAGAAAAACAAACAAAAGGAAGCTAAGGGAAGAAGCTGCAAAGACAAGAGCCATCATTCAAAAGAATGCAAAGAAGTCTGCTGACAGACAAAGAATGATGAGCTTCTTGAAGTCATATGGATTCTCCGGAAGGAGACTTGGTCCCATGTCTCTATCTACAATGGATGAGCATATAAGGGTGATCAAGCAGAAGATTAAAAGTGGTGAATTGATTGACTTGCACTCTCTTTCAAGTCAAGTCCCACCTGAAGTGGAGGTCAAGTTTGAACAACCAGAGACACCTGAACCAGAACCTCCAGCTGAGCCTCAGCAAACTTCATCTTCTGATCCAAGACAGGGTCAAACTCCCTCTCCTTCTGAACCTGTGAGGAGGAACACCCAACTGAGAAAGACACTGATGATCAACATGGTGCTGCAGACCAGTTCTCAGTTAAAGACATTAAAGAGGAAGAAGAAAATGGCTTCTAAACCAAAGACTAAAAAGAAGAAGCCAAAGTCATCTACCTCTACACCCAGGCTGAATCAGATCAACCTGAGGAAGTGCATGATGAGGCAACCCAATCAACTCCTATGCAAGTGGCTCCTCTAGCAACTGAGACACCTATCTTGTCCTGGACTTATTCTACCAATCCAGAAAGATGGCATGTTGTCAGAGATCAAGGTGTTGAGAATGTCTACTCCTGGCAAGACATAATCAACTTACCTCTGCATGATCTCTTTGAAATGAGAAGATACTATGAGAGTCTTGATGATCCTGACACCAAATGAAGAAAGGAATGGTCTTGATTGTACTGAAGACTACCAACATCTGAATATCTTCTAAGTTTTTGGTAGCATCAGCCTAGGGGGAGTTTGTAAGGATTCCTTAAGTCTGATGCAACCCAAAACCAAAGTGTCTCAGCAACATGCACTAAGTACTGAAGTGAAGAATGCTTCGGAAGTTTTACACATACATTAGAAAAACATTCTAAGTGTAAAATCTTCCGAAGTCAAGACCAATATCTTCCGAAGCCAAACATGAAGTCTTCCGAAGCTTCAAGAGACAAAGTCTTCCGAAGCTTCACCCTATGAAGACAGATTTCTTCCGAAGACTTTAGTACACATGCTTTATCTGATGTACTGTTCCATAAAGCACCTTTTCCGCTGCGTCTGATAAGTCACCAACTTACAAGAGTTGGTGAAAAGGTCCATGCTTTTGGTAACTGTACATTGAGGTCTTGAGTCTGAAACTTTCCACTTTATGTACTTATCCTTTTTGTAATGTATAAGGATGTGAGCTATGGCATGTCATAGTCACAAGGTCAAAAGGCAGATATGCCTTTTGATTCTACAATTGATTTTGTTAGTGTCTAGTCAATTGTATCCAGCTGGCTTTCATAGTATAGCCGGCTGTAGGTTGTAGTATAAGTATTTCAAGTTTCTTGTATTTTCAATATGCTTTGTAACACTTGTAAAAGAACTTGAGAAAGCAATATACTGCTCCTTGAAAACTATACTCTCTGTTCTGTCTCTTGCTTTACTTGTGTTCTTTGTATCACCTTTGGTTACCTAGTTCACTGTTTGATTAAAAGTTTAGTTAATCTTTCATTGTGTTGTTGTGTTGTAATTGTGTTCAAGCCTTAAACGATCCTGCACACATCTATTAAGGTCTTTTCAAAAACAATCTCTTTGAAGTGGTATTAATACCGATGTGTTTGGTCTTAGATGTTGAACGGATTTTTGGTTACTACATATAAGCAGCAGAGTTATCAACAAAAATAGGAGTAGATGAGAATTTCAAACCGTAATCCCGCACTGTGTTGAATCCAATGATTGGGAACAGCAACTGCCAGCACCGCAAAACATATTCGGCTTCACAGGTTGACAATGCAACCGATGTCTGATTGTTCTTCCATGTACATAACTATATCTCATCTTCTCCACAATGAATGATGTCGACTTACTTGATTTTTGCAGTCCTCATTGCAGCCTCAGACTAGTCATCAGCTATACGATGTGAGCCTCAAAATCGTCATCATGAGGATCCACAACCCCAGTGGGGGGTGTACCCTTTAGATAGCGAAAGATCCTTTTGACCCCGATCAGATGATTGACCTTAGGTTTAGCCTGATATCTGGAAACAAACATGTAGCATACATGATATCAGGTCTTGAGGCAGTGAGATACATGAGAGACCATATCATTCCTCGGTACATAGTGACATCTACAAGATCTCCAGTGAGATACCTGGTATTCGACTGAAATACCTAGAGATCACGTGTATACCAGATCAAATAGTGCGGAATCCTATTTGATTGGCGATCCAATCAGTGAGAACACACGAAGAATCAATCAAGGATTGAAACTAACGTTAGAAATCGATAAGGAATCGATCTAATATTCTATGAACTTGGAGAACGATTTGGAAGGTTTCTGGACGGCTAGGGTTCGACTTGAATTGTACTTGATCGAATGTCCTTATTTTTCACGAATTGGGTTGTATTTATAGGTTGGTATTATTCAATCATGCGACTGAACCATTAGTTTGGTTCAGTCGTGCGATTGAACCATGCGGTTGGTTCATTCGTGCGACTGAGTGTTCAGTCGTGCGACTGAGTGTTCAGTCGTGCGACTGAGCCAATCTTATGTTGCAGTCGTACGACTGATCCAGTCTCCTGGTTTAGTCGTGCGACTGAGTCAATCGTGTGAAGTTCTTCATGCTTATGGTTCATTCGCATGAGCCATTCGCATGAGAACTTCATTAAGTTTGAATGTTTTAATTAATTAATATAATATTATATGTAATCATTCAAGTAATCATAAACCCAATCAATTCAGTCACTACTCGTTAATGACATATTAACTAAACATTATAACCAACAGACTATCAATATCAGTTCATTAATCATACCAAACAAGATCTATTACATCACATATCACGATCTAGGGACATACATGTATCAACAAACTCCCCCTTGGACCTAGATCTCTCTAATGTCTTGTTTTCTTCATTACCTTCTCATATTTCTTGTACTTGTCCTCTTGTGTGACTCCCAGTGAATATCAAACGCGAAGCAAAGTCGTATAACATTTTGGAACTGGAGGGCTTGTACAATGTCTTGTGTGTCATAGAACAATGGCCACTTGTATAATGTATAGACATCATTAGCAGACAAGTTAGTTAGCCACATTGGGTCGAATACCCTGACAGTATACATTTGATCCCCTTGTTCAGAACTATGACAGCTTCAGCAGTTCTCCAATCATAGTACCACCATTTGAAGTGTGGAGTGAAGTCCTGTGGCATTTCCCTGAGAGGGATTCTCGACATAGTGCGGGAGGACTCCACTTAAACACAATCTTAGGTTTCCCAGTAATGGCATCCATTTCAGACCTTCTAATATACCTTGTAGGTTTTGAGGTCTAAAGTTAATCCACCTGGTGTGGTACTCTTTCTTTAGGGCAGTCTCAAACCAGCCTGACATCTTTCTCGGGTCAGCATACAACAGCTTCAATTTGGCCAGCTGGTTGAGCTCAAATCCTGGTAGAGTCTTTAGATCATGTGGAAATCTAAAGTACTCTATGCCCTTTTCCCACTTAACGGCATCAACGTTAAGATCGTCAAAATATGCCCATGCTATAATCCTGCCTGACACCGTAAGATGTTCCTGATGCTGTAGAACTTGGTGTAGGCATCCCTCTTCGGTGCATCACGTTGGGCTCTGACTTCTTTAAAACATTCAGCCCACTCAGCCTTTCGAATGTATACGTCATCGTTTGAGGCTTGGGTTGTTCCTTCGGTCTTTCCTGCTTCCTGCTCCATCTTGTCTAGTACCCCAAACATATCACTGACTAGGGACTCATCCAGATTGGGGACCACATTACCCTTGTTGTCAGCGTACTGAGGGTAATCTTCAGCAGCAATATCTTCAACCTCAACTTCATCAACGTCATGTAGTTCGTCGTCACTGGTTGAATCAACTGTTGGAGCATCCTTGACAATATCATCAGGATTGAGTCTGAACATCTCTGCCAGTTGCTCGTTAGATAGGTCGTGAATTATTTCACCTTCTTCAGGGGTATAACTCACTGACCTTCTGACAATCCCTTGCAGATCAAGAATCATTGTGAGTTGAGACTTGATCTGTTGAAGGGGAGCAATATCAAACTCATCTCTGTGGTACTTGGATCTGTTTGATTTACACATTTCACACTCAATCATTAGTAATATATCAAACAAAATGCATTAACTTAATATAAACATTTAGTACATGGTTTTTCAATACAGAATACAAAAGTAAATAAATACATAAACATCCACTATTTACTTTTATCCTGAATGCTGGACTCTTCTGTGAAGGTGCAGAAGCAGAAGCTGACTGATCCTGTCTGTTCTTTGTTCTCTTCTCTTGCCCTGGAGCTGAGACAGATTCAACTGCTTCTCCTTCTTCAGTCTCTTCGTCGGCACACCACTCTTCGGTTTTCTCTTCATCAGACTCACTGTCATCATCATCATCATCATCATCATCATCTTCATTATCTCTGTCTCCATCCTTTATCTTAGAGGTTCCGCCTTTGATCCTTTCAATTTTAGCAGAATGGTCCTCTTAGCTTTTTCCAACTCCTCTATCTGCTTACCTGCTGTGACACTTTGCGCTCGGAGTTGGTCCAACTGAGTGTTCTGAGCAGCCAATTGTGGGCCTGCTCGCACATTACTCGATCCTGCTCTGCTATTTTATGCGATTGTGCAGCTGTCAGGTCGGTGAGCTGGCGGATCTGAGAGGTCTTTTCCTCATCAGCCGCCAGCAATCGTAACACCATTCTATTTAAGGCTGACAGTTGTTCCTCTACCCGATTGGAGGTAGAGGAGATCTATAGGTGTGTGAGGGGTAGGCTGAGGGCTCGGTTTGGTGGCTAGTGGTGGTGGTGGAGGTGGTGAATATCGGGTCAGGTCTGGATGATAGTGGTGGTGAGTGTGGGGTGAATGATGTAGTGGTGGCTGGGGTCTGGCTTGTGGTGATCGGTATGGTGGTGTCTGTGGTTGCTGTGGGGAGAGGTATGGTGGTCGAAGGTGTGTCTGCAGAGGTGGTAGTGGTGGAAGGTATGGGGGATGTGGTGGTGATGAAGGTACGCTTTTTCTTTTTCTGGCCATGGGGTTGAGCCATCCGTTTTCTCCTCGTTCCCTTCGAGGTGGATGCTCCCCCTTCAATCCCGCCTGAGGACCCCAGAGCATATGTTGGATCAGTTTCTGTATCTCCGGAGCCTCTCGGTTGTTCACCAACAACCCTCAACCCATGTTCTGTGGGAACCACTTTCCTTCCCACAGTCCGGGTCAATGGCTCCTCATCAAATTCATCCTCATCCTCCTCGTTAAGAACAAAATCTTGATGAAATCCTGCTGACTCAGTTACCTCAGCAGGTGAGACAGACACAGAGGGAACAGAGTCAGACACAGTGCCTCTGGATGGAATAGCATCATCCCCACTGTCATCCTCCTCTAAATCATCAGTAGGGGACAATGGCTCCACGTCAGAGTCACTGTCCTCGTGACGCCATTGGCGTCTCCCCAGTGCCACATAACTTTCATCTGCTAAGTGGCCAATCATTCTTTTCACTTGGGGCTTAATCTGCTTTCCCCTGTAACTCTCATCCTGCCCAGAGTAGTATCATCCATTATCTCTAAGGCCACTGCGTCATGACTCTCTTGGGCAATTGTGGCAGCTTCTCGTTGAAGACGAGCTGTAAGAATCTAGGGTACATACAGAACACCTCTTTTCCCTTTACCTCCAAATTCTCCACCAAGTAGGAGAATATCATGCTAGAAAAACTGAAGGGGTGGTTCAGAACCAGTGCCACGTAGGCATTTTGAATCTGGTCTGAGAGGTCGTCAAACCCACCCCTCCTCGATGCTACACCGGACTACACATTATTCTCATCAGGAATTACCTCACTTTTCCTTTTAACGCCGTTGACCTCTAGCAAGTATTGAAAACGTGGTTTATCAAAGGCTTTTGTATACAGGTCAGCACGTTGAAAATCAGTATTAATTTTAACCACATCTATTAAGGTCTTTTCAAAACAGTCTCTTATGAAGTGGTATTTAATACCGATGTGTTTGGTCTTAGGATGTTGAACCGGATTTTTGGTTACTGCAATTGCAGCAGAGTATCAACAAAAATAGGAGTAGACGAGAATTTCAAACCGTAATCCCGCATTTGCTGTTGAATCCAAATGATTTGGGAACAGCAACTTGCAGCAACAACATATTCAGCTTCACAGATTGACAATGCAACGATGTCTGCTTCTTACACTGCCATGTAACTAATCTTCTCCCAAAGAATTGACACCCTGCTGATGTAGACTTGTAGTTCATTTTGCAGCCTCCATAGTCCGAGTCACTATACGCTGTGAGCTCAAAATCATCATCATGAGGATACCACAAACCCAGTGTGGGTGTACCCTTTAGATAGCGAAAGATCCTTTTGACCCCGATCAGATGATTGACCTTAGGTTTAGCCTGATATCTGGAACATAAACATGTAGCATACATGATATCAGGTCTTGAGGCAGTGAGATACATGAGAGATCCAATCATTCCTCGGTACATAGTGACATCTACAAGATCTCCATTCTCATCAGGTGCTATATCATGATTCGTAGCAAGGGGAGTCCCAGTAGCAGAAGCATTCTCCATGTCAAAGCGATTGAGAATGTCTCCTACATACTTGGTCTGATGTAGAAAGATCCCATTAGGTGTTTGATCCACCTGTAACCCGAGAAAGAACTTCATCTCCCCCATTGCACTCATCTCAAACTCTTTCTTCATCACTGCTTCAAACTCTTTTCATAACTCTTCGTTCTTTGACCCGAAGATTATGTCATCAACATATATCTGTACTAGCAGTAGGTCACCATCCTTTTCTTTAATAAACAGTGTACAGTCAATGACTCCCCTGCGAAAGCCGTGTTTCACAAGATGAGTCGAGAGTTTCTCATACCAAGCTCGAGGAGCTTGATGAAGCCCATATAGAGCTTTGTCGAGCTTGTAAACTCTATCCCGATGATAAGGGTCTTCAAATCCCTCGGGTTGACTTACATAGACTGTTTCCCTGATTTCTCCATGAAGGAATGCACTCTTCACATCTAATTGGTAGACTTTAATCTTCATGTACGAGGCATAGGCAAGGAAGATACGAATAGCTTCCATCCTTGCCACGGGTGCAAACACCTCATTATAGTCAATCCCTCGACTTGGCGAAAACCTTGAACCACCAGTCGAGCTTTGTTCCTGATAATGACTCCTTGGTCATCCTTCTTACATTTTAGTACCCAATTGGTCCCAATGACTTTAGCACCTTTAGGTCTATCAACCAGAGTCCATACACCTAACTTCTTAAACTGCAGAAGTTCTTCTTGCATGGCACTCACCCACGCCTCATCATTTAGTGCTTCACTGACATATTTTGGCTCAACCTGCGAGACAAAACATCGATAAGCACCATCATGAATGTAACCCTTCTCCATAACTGAGGCGTAATCAGCTGAGTATAGCTGATTTCGGGTTTGTACTCCTGATCGGACATCTCCAATAACATTGTCAAGGGGATGATAGACGTTTAGTCGTGATCCTGGAGTAGTCGGCACAGTCACCTCCGAACCAAGATTGTGAACATATTGGTCTGCATCTGAGGAGGTTGGAGTTTGAGGTTCCGAAGTCGAGGGTGCATCACTTGTGGATGCTTGTGGACTTTCAGGAACTGGGACATGTTCCTCCTGACTGTTCTGGTCATCTGCTTCAGTTTCATCTTCAGAGGAGGAGTCACTTTCATCGACTACCCCTTCTGACTGAGTAGATGACTCTCCCTGTGTGCTGGATGGAGTATTTAGAATATCATACATCATCCTAGTGGCTAACTCATCCTCCGAGGGAGAGAGAGGGATGTTGAAGGATTTGAAGAATCCATCATAATCGAAGAAGTATGCAGGTCCTTTGCCTGTAGGTGGTGTGGTATATCTCTGAACATCGACATTACACCACACTTCTACAAGACCCGTTGAGTTATTGTAAACTTGCTTGTTCGGTATGTGTATCCTAGAAAAATTCCTTCAACTGCCTTCTCGCTGAATTTTCCTTCTTGTGTCTTCTTCAGAAGTGTACACGGTGCGCCAAAAGGTTCAAGATACTCCAAATTCGGTTTGCGTCTTTGAAGTAGCTCATAACATGTCTTTCCATGACGCTTGACTATTAGGACTCGGTTCAGTGTATAGCACGCATTTGCCACTGCCTCATTCCAGAATTGGATAGGCAGTTTCGAGTCTGCCAGCATAGTCCGGGCTGTTTCTATCAAACTCCTGTTCTTTCTCTCAGCAACACCATTCATCTGAGGTGTGTAGGCAGAAGTGAATTGATGCACAATTCCCTTTTCCTTGCAGTATGCCTCCATCCCTTGATTCTTGAATTCTGTCCCATTGTCTGAGCGTATTTGTCGAACTTTGAGCTTGTAGAGTGATTCTAGTGTGGTTACTAATCCTTGAATGTCTCCAAAGTTTCTGATTTTGATTTCAGAAACATTACCCAAGTGAACCTTGAGTAGTCATCAGTGACCACATAACAGTACACGTCGCCTGCAATGCTCCTTGTACTAACTGGACCAAACAGATCCATGTGAAGAAGCTCAAGAGGTAGTTCTATTGAATGAACTTTCTTTTCCTTATGATACTTCTTTGTCTGTTGCCTTTCTTACAAGCTACACAAAAGTCAGGAAGTTGGAAGTTCTTGACATTCACTCCTCTAACTAAATCCTTCTGAATCAATGATTCATCTTCCGTTGACTTATGTGTCCCATTCTCCGATGCCAGGAGATGGAGTCCCTCTCAGTAGCTTTAGATAAGAAACACTGAACCTCATGATCCGTTGTGGCAGCTGTTGACAGATCCAGACATACAAGTCTTTATATCTTGAAGCAGTCATCAGAACTTGGTCCTCTGGGATCATATATTCTTTCTTCAGCACGTAACACTTCTGATTATCGAAGACGACTTTAAATCCTTTATCACAGATTTGGGAAACAGAAAGTAAGTTGTTCTGAAGTTGTTGAACGTAGTTCACTTTATCAAACTTAACTTTCTGATTTCCCACTTCTCCCTGAGCTGTGATATAGCCTCCTTTTGTTTCTGCAAAGGAAACATGCCCTCCTTTTATTTGTTTGACGTTAGATAAAAGGGCGCTATTTCTGTCATGTGTCAGGATGCTCCGCTGTCTATAATCCATGTGTTAGTCTCAGCACTATAGCGAACACCCTGCACATACAAAGTAAAAGAATCAGTTTAGGTTAGGAACCCAAGCTTTGACTATCTTGGGTTTCCCAAAGGCATCACACATCATAAACTCCACCCATTGACCCTTAGAAGGTGAGGGTAGCTCAGGTTCCTTCTTGTTATCAGTATCAGACACGAGGGTGGATTTTTCTTTCCATAAGCCAGATTTGTGCAATGCCTGTTTATGATAAACAGTCGTCTGGCTTACAGGTTGGACTTTAGGTTCACTAGCTCTTCTAGGTGGAGTTAGAGAACTCTGCTTAGAAGACCTAGGTCTAGAGTCCAGAAGATCAATCTTCTTCCTAGGTGTCTGATAGAAATGACAGTCAGAAGCAATGTGTCCACATTCTCCACAGTTGTCGCATGACCTGCTATCAACTTTATGAGTAGACTTTCTTTGTGGAGAAGTGCGTGACACTCTAGTAACATCAATCACTTTAGTTTTTGACTCTTGGATGTTTGATGTTTTCTCTGGTGTAACAAACTTTACTGCTTTAACCTGTTTTACTTTTTGGTTAACTGGTTTTTGACTTGAAGCATGTGAAAAAGTAACATTTGAAGTCCTTTTAGGTTCTGATTTGACTCTATTTGACCCTGACTTTAAATTAACCTTTTCACATTCATTTTCCAGGTTAACACAAGGCAATTTACCCTTTGCCTTTGAAGTGGCCTCCTTTTGTTTTTACCAGATTCAGTAGATGAACATGAGGTGTCTGGATCAGTAACAAGAGGAGTGGTCACCACATGATCCTTGATGGGGTATTATTTACTGGTCTAGACTTGGTGTTCATCAAGGTCTCAGGTGGTGGTGGAACCACTTGTAGCCTAATCCCTCCCCGTTATTCCTTTCTCTCACTAAGTGTTGAACTATGTGTGAAGAACTAGTCCAACTATACAGTTTTGTTTTAATGAATTAACTTCGACTTCTAAAACTGCCCTTGTTTCTTAGTGTCTTCCAGGGAGTTAAGATAGTACCTAATGTCCTTTGCTTGGTTAAAGGCTACTACTTCAGTTTCCCTAAGTTGTTTAGTCAATAGGTCTATCTTTTCTTTATAACAATGCTCATTTTGTTTTAGTACTCTATTTGCCTCAGTGCACAGACGTAAATCTTTTACTAAGTTATCATTATGATCTAATAACCTAGCAAAATTTTCATCTATGCTATTCTTAAACTTGTCACAATCAAAACAAGCATGGTTATTAAAAATTTGGTCAGTGGTACTTACCTGAGTTGGTTCAGAAGAATTAGCCATCAGTGCCGCATCAGATGATTCTGGTTCTGTCGACTCTGGCTTTTCTGTCTCTAATGTGGAAACTTCCTCATTTGGCTTGTAACTGACCTCGGCTGCAGTTGTTTCTTCACTATGTGACATTGCAATTTCAACTGCTATATCACCTTCACTCGCAGAATCATCGTCAATATCCTCAACACTGGCAATGTTAGATTCTCCTGGTGAGACAAACCTGAAACTCCAATCCTGTCCTTCATCATCATGAGCAGTTAGTGCTTTTGGGCCTTGTTGATGAAGTAGAATTAGAGGGTTGTTTGTCCTGGCGAGTAAAGGATGAGAATGGGTTCCCATTCCCCTTCTTCTTTGGCTTGACACATTCTCGTTTGAAGTGCCCCTTCTCACCACAGTAAAGCAGGTCACTTTACTCTTGTCGAAGCCAAAGGTGGTGTCCTTAGTAGCAACCAAGTTCTGTCCAGTTTTTTCACAAACTCTTTGCCCTCCGAACAGCACTTGCTAAGGCCCACATTATATCCATTCTTTCAAGCTCCATCTCATCCACCTGCTCGTAGTCCTCATCTGCCAGATGACAGTTTCCAATCTTCCCAGCAACAAGTCCATCATATGAATGAACCACTGCTGCTAAGAGATCCATATGCTCTCGTGCTACTTCCACGGTCACATTACCGAAGTTCTCGGTCTTCAGTTTGGTAGCGTTTGCTTCTGATCCAATATGATGGGTACATGATGACCCAGACGTGTCTGATCCAGAAGGAGAAGCATGTGAGGGACCTGACGAGCTAGACACAAACGCAGTCTGGAGGGGTGCTCCAGATGTCTTAGCTTGAGGCGTGGCGTTGTATAAAGCTGGATTTTGTGTGTACGAAGACTTCTGAGCTCTATACTTCATCCTTAGTGCTTCTTCTCGCAACTTAAGAATGAAGTCATTTATATCCAGCTTTACAAGGATTCCATTCTGTCTCAGGTTAGACACGAATGTAGCCCACTTATCAGGCAACCCGTCTGCGAAGTTGCTTACTTTTTCTTCCATGGTAGTAGCCACTCCATGTGTATGCAATTCGCTCATCAAGTGGTAGAATCTATCTATGACTTCGTCCAAGCTTTCATTACCAATTGATGAGAAGTTATCGAATTCCTTCTTTAACTCCTTTGCCTTGATTGCCTTCAATGATGCATTACCATCATATCTCTTCTCTAGCGCATCTACAGTTTCTTGGACTGCTTGTTCTCGGAATACTGGTGGAATATGTCTTTGGGGATAGACTGAGTGATCAATGCATAAACTCTTTTCTCTGCATTGTACTTTACTTTCTGTGCGTCGGTCATCCCGCATAATGTTAGTTTAACCCATCAGCTCCCACCGGTGTACTATAGCCTATCTCAATGGCTTCCCACAGATTAGGATCTACTCCATTAAGGTAGATCTCAAAACGTTGTTTCCAGTGGGGAAACTCATCTAAAGTCAAAAGCTTTGGTGGTTTATTGTGATTCCCCACCTCACTCTCAAGCAGCAACAGATTCTGTATCCTTGAGTCCTTCCCAGCAGTAAAGGCTGACATCTGATCTTCCATGATGAATAAATTTATAATCTAATCAAACAGACTTTCACTGATGCGACTGAAGGATGCAAATGAGCTAATCGTGCGTATAAGCTCTGCGATTGGTTCAATCGTGCGAATGAACTGGGCGATTGGTTCAGTCGTGCGAATGAATCTGGTGCGTATGAGCTATGCGAACGAACGGTTCAGTCGGCCGAATGAAGGTGCGACTAGGTCCAATCGTGCGTATGAGCAATGCGAATGGAGTCCAGTCGTACGAATGAATCAGTCGTGCGACTAAAGCTGCTGTTTTGCGAAAATTTCTAGGTTTGACGGGTTTCAGCCGTAAAAATTCGAATTTCACAAGTTCTAATCGCCTGAGTCCGTAGAAACCAAACGTCGATGAGCAGGGAACTTCCAAGATCACTTTTGATGCCAAAGATTGCGTTTTTAGTGTAAAAACACAAACTTTTATGCAATCTTGATTGAATCAACACGTAATCAAGAGCCAATAGGTCTGATACCACTTGTTAGGACCTGGTATTCGACTGAAATACCTAGAGATCACGTGTATACCAGATCAAATAGTGCGGAATCCTATTTGATTGGTGATCCAATCAGTGAGAACACACGAAGAATCAATCAAGGATTGAAACTAACGTTAGAAATCGATAAGGAATCGATCTAATGTGTTCTATGAACTTGGAGAACGATTTGGAAGGTTTCTGGACGGCTAGGGTTCGTCTGGAATTGTACTTGATCGAATGTTCTTATTTTTCACGAATTGGGTTGTATTTATAGGTTGGTATTATTCAATCGTGCGACTGAACCATTAGTTTGGTTCAGTCGTGCGATTGAACCATGCGGTTGGTTCATTCGTGCGACTGAGTGTTCAGTCGTGCGACTGAGCCAATCTTATGTTGCAGTCGTACGACTGATCCAGTCTCCTGGTTTAGTCGTGCGACTGAGTCAATCGTGTGAAGTTCTTCATGCTTATGGTTCATTCGCATGAGCCATTCGCATGAGAACTTCATTAAGTTTGAATGTTTTAATTAATTAATATAATATTATATGTAATCATTCAAGTAATCATAAACCCAATCAATTCAGTCACTACTCGTTAATGAACTATTAAACATTATAACCAACAGACTATCAATATCAGTTCATTAATCATACCAAACAAGATCTATTACATCACATATCACGATCTAGGGACATACATGTATCAACCATAGTGAATGCCCTGGCGCTCGCCTCGGTCCTTCACTTCCGTCTTCTTTACCCCGGAACCCTCAGCCCTCGGCTTCTTACAATCTTTACTCATGTGACCACTTTCCCCACAGTTGAAACACCTTGCACCCCTGCAGTCTCTAGCCATATGACTAGGCTTCCCACACTTGAAACAGACGTTCAACCCCCATCTATACTCACCACTATGCTCATTCCACATTTGCCACACTTACTCGATCTCGTACCCGGTGTGGCTACACGGCGATCATCCACCCATGCCTTCTTGTTACCAGTCGAGGCATCACCCCAACCAAACCTCTTCCCATTCCAGTTCCGATCACCACTGACCTTCTTGCTACCTTCAGCCACCACCACTACAGCCCTCTCATCATGCAATCTCCTTGCCAAGTCAACCGCCAACCTAAACATGCTTGGCCGGGCGGCGATCATGTGCCTGCAAATATCCGCTGGCAAACCCTAAATGTATCTTTTGATCTTTCGTGACAAGGGTGTCACTTGATCTGGCACCAGACGAGCCATTTCATTGAACTTTTTGGTGTACTGCTAATGTGTCATGGTTCCCGCCTCCAGTTGCAGGAACTCTCTCTCAACTTTATCCATTTCTCTATGAGGACAGAACTCCTCGATCACCAACTTCTTCAGTTTAGACCATCTCATTCTCCCAATGGCCCTGCTACCCTCGGCTTGGACTATATTGTCCCACCAGCACAGAGCCGAGTCCACAAACGAGTGGGTAGCAAACTTCACTTTCTAGTCCTCCCGGCACTCGCTAATATCAAGAACAGCCTCCATTTCCCTCACCCACCGGTGAGCAACAGCAGTAGTGGCATTACCGACAAAAGTAGAGCGCTTGCATCTCATAAACACCCTATAATTACAGCCTCGTGCCGCCTCCGACACAGGCTCTTCTTCTTCTTCTTCTTCATCAGAGAGAACCATTTCAGGTTCCTTTTGTTCCCGTCCTCCCGAGGACCTATTCTCTCTTGTCTCTCCCCTTCCCGTACCGCCTTGATAACTTCAGTCACTACAGACGGTAAGATTGTCTGCATGAACTGATGAACTTCTTCAACCACTGCCTCTTTTACTGAGCCTCTCAGATTGGCGCGCTCATCACCACCCTCCGGATGAGGGGTCTCTAGTTCTTCGTGAACCACCTTTTCAACTCTGGTCTTCCTCTCTTGGGTCGCGGCTCAGCACCAAGCCCATCACGACCACCACCACGAGCGGCTTTTGAAGATCTACCA
The DNA here is from genome assembly GCA_025506515.1 of Flaveria trinervia. Lineage (NCBI taxonomy): Eukaryota > Viridiplantae > Streptophyta > Magnoliopsida > Asterales > Asteraceae > Flaveria > Flaveria trinervia. Next base: position 34,088,267 of record CM046448.1, read on the forward strand.
CCAACCATTCACACGCACACTGAAAGATTCAAACACCACACGCTCATTCAAGGAAACAACTCAGTTTATGTCAAGTATAGTAAGTCCCAAATTACAGTGGCCGGTTGTGATTAGCCACTTACTTTACTCTTCACACCCCAAGCATTACCTATCCTGACTACATCAGTATTTAAATCTACAAACAACACATAACCACATACCATACACACAAAATACCCGTTAACATTACGAAAATACCTGATGGCACGTAGCTACTCAGATTGGCATCCCTTCCCTTTCCGTCCCATTCTAAGTTTAAGTTAAGGTTTATTTTGAAAATTTACCCATTTCACTTAAACTTTGGCTCTGATACCACTTGTAAGGCCCCGTTCCTGGGACACTCACAGTTGGTCGATCATCGCACTTAAAACATATAAATACTTTTTCTTTCATAAAACATCACAGCAGAATTACCAAAATATACATCTCATTTCATTATAAAAGCTTTTGCAAAATAATACATCGTTAACAAGTTACAAAATACATGTTACATTGCATCACAAAAGCATTATAAAAATGGATGCCATCCAAAAGAGCTGAGTAGCCGCCTCGTGTCATCCTCGGCATTCATTACCTGCCAACTGGAACACATAAAAGTCAGCGTTGCTGAGTGAGTTCTAGTTTTATAATACAACATACTTTTCTTTCAGTAAAACTATTCTTTACTTCATGCGATCATATATCATACGTACACATAGATAATATCATTATCATCTTCATTAATCATTCATTAACTTTAGTTCATTCCTCGTACGTCATTATCATTCTGATTCGTTCATACTTCTTACATTCATACATACGTTCATTACTTTCGATGACATGTACATTACCCCGAACATTGTGCACGAAGCGGGTAATTGGGCCTGAGGTCTTACATAGACCTTAAACATTGGGCACGGAGCTGACTCCAGTACCTAGGGTAAGTATATTCACCATCTATCTTTTCTCTTTCATTCCGGATCAATGTCATATGCTATACCCCGAACATTGTGCATGAAGCGGGTAACTGGTCCTGAGGTCTTTCATAGACCTCGATAATTGTGCACGAAGCTGACTCCAGCACCTAGGGCAAGCGGCAAGGATCCCATACATATGGTCAATCACAAAGATTGGACCCAAGTGTGTATCCTTCGGGGTAGCTAACCCGCACACTGTTAAGCTAACACCTTTATTGGGTGTGCACCTCCATAAATTTGCTTGCAAGCCTTTCTTACATTCATTCGTTCATTAACGCATGCATTCATTCATCATGTTCTTCTTTTCATTATCTTTCATTTTACGTTACATAATAGTTTCATTTCACTCATTAACATTTAACGTAAGGCCACGGGAAAGATAAGCATACATCATAATAAGGAACATAACATGCACAGTCAATAACATCATCATACAGGGCATCATCATACAGGGCATCATCATACAGGGCATCATCATACATACACAGCAGACATCATGTATATACATGCAACATTATACATCATCATGCCATCATAACCTCTAAGGCCTCAAAAGTCATCTTACATGAACTTACGAGAACCTTCCACGTCAAAACTTACATCTGCACTTTCCCCCGAAAGTCAGTAAATACACTACGTTTTCCCCGGGTACACCAGCCCTACTTGGGCATATGGGCACCCTTCAGTCGCATAGCCTCTAGCGAATGAACATCATGTGAATGGACCAATGCAGATGGACTCAATGCGGATGAGTCCCATGCGTATGGACCTAATGCGGATGAACACCTATGCAAATGGGCCCTCAGTCATGCGAATGAACCCTCAGCCGTGCGAATGGACCTAATGCGGATGAACACCTATGCAAATGGGCCCTCAATTCGGTCGCCTAGCCCTAGCTGATGCAGAATGCAGTTCATCCCGAACCCAATCTGCCATTTTCGACCTCCAAGCTTATCCAAACCCATTCTAAGCCCAAATCAACCATCCTAAACCTTGGGAATGCATACCACAACACCATACAAGCACGCACAAGCCTGGAAACAAACTCTAAACGCATCACACACAACCAGATACAAATGTGTAAAACACACACACATACAAAAACGGATTTTCAAATGTGTTCCAGCCCCAAAATCGACCAAAAACGTTTAACAGAGGGATTCTAGAACTCACACAATCAACACCAAGAGGTAGAGCTTCATTTAGACCCGCTACACGACGATTTTGCACGCTTGAATCTACTCAAACCAACCTTTCTCTTCTTTTTCTCCCCTTTTCTTCTCCCTTTCTCTCTTTAGTTGAAATTTTGGGTGTAGGGAGAGGGTAAGGGCTGCCTTCTCCTTCAAATACTTCAATTCACCCAACTTTCTCTCGTTGGCAAGTTTGGTCCCTTGACTTTGGACTTTATTTCTTTTCTTCTTACGTCGGCTTCAAAGAAAATAATCACCGGGTGTTATAGCCCACGGATCTCTTAAATACTCATAGCAAACTATGAACCAGGTTGATCATCTGATAACCAGAGTTGATGAACTAAACAATGATGTCACCTACATTAGAAGTAGGATGTACCGAGAGTGGGGGGATATCCAACCATAAATGTCTTGAAAGCCTTATTGACTTATGGGGATAAGGTATAGTTGTTTCGTGCCATTCTATTTTTACATTTCATGTCATTTTTTAGGTGTTTAGGATTTGAATTTTGTGTTCGTAATTATTTGGTGATTTTTAAGATAATCCCAATGTTTTATTTTGATCTCATTTAGACAGATGTGAGAAACAACCACATGCGTTCAACTCGTCACTTTTAGGGGAGTTTTTGTTTATTATTTTTACTAAATATTTATGAATAATCACATTGAGAAAAATGTCAATTTTAAGTGTGGGGAAGAGTGTATGAACTTGACATTTTGCTTATATTTGATCCAAATTAAAAGTTTGTAAAAACACGTAAAGTTTTGTATTTTGGAAAAACACCGAAAACCTTAAGCAATTTTTTGATAAAACAAAATATGAATATACATTTCAAGAAATAAATTACCCCTAGGTAGTCCCACCGAGCTTAAATGTTTTTATTTTCTTCACTCGAACCCTTAAGTCACTAAACCACAAAGCATTTAACAAGATCCGTTTTTTGTTGAAGACACTATTTTGGCTTCTATCAACAAAAGGAGGAAAAAACTTGGTCTTTTACAGGTTAGGCCTAAAAAATCAAGATGCGTTCTTTTGATTTATTCTACTTTGTTGTCTTCACCATGCTAAATTGGGACTTCCTTAGGAAATAGGCATAAAAATTTTCAAACTTACATTTGATACAAGAAAGAAATAGCAAAAGTAGAAATAAGTATTTTTTTTTATTGGAGTTTCAAAAAGTGCCCTAAAAAGATGGCCAAAATGATATGAAAGATGTTCAAATTATAGAAATTGGTCTCACGAAGGTATATGTAGCAAGAACCAAACTAAATCCCAATACGAGTATACGAAACTTATCTCATTGGGTGCTATTAGTCTTCAAGCCAAATGATGCTTATGAAAGGATAGTTACATGTATCTTCGAGTAAAGGAGGAGCTAATGTTTTTTAGATGCAATATGGTCTTGTCAATCTAACCATAAATGAGTCCTCAAGTTATAATATTCATTCTAGCTTGGAATATTGTATAGAGAACCCTTTTATTTCTTTTCTTGTAGTTTATTTCATTAAATAATCCATGACCGTTTTTTTTGCATTTAGCCACTTTTTCCAAATAATTCATACCTTGAACCCAAGCCAAGTTACAACCCATCAAATACCTAATGATTTATGCAAGTAAATACCTTTATACATGGAGATTGCTCTGTTACCAAGCAAATGATTTAACATGTATTCATACTAGGCAATTGAGCGTATTAGTCAAATTAAATCTTATCTACGACTATATATATAGCCGAGTGTGAGTGAACCTTGTATGAAAGTGTGAATTTTTACATGTTATAAATGTTTAAAACCAGTCTATTATTTAATAGGATACCATTCCACATGTGCTTAATTGTTTATATTTGAGTAGACTGAATTTTCTTGCTTATTTTTTGAAAAATATAGTTATCGTTTGATATATATAGTTATTGGTGATACTATCATTTTAAGTTATTTTTCTTGTGTACAAGAAAAATTGAAGTGTCGGAATGTTGATATATTCTAACTTATACATATGTAACACATTAATTGCACATCAATTATTCCCAAAACTCTTACTAAATGTGGTGAGACGGACCTAAATTTGTTGAATCTTGTTTTTATCTTGAAAAAGTCCAAGATAGAGAAAAGGAGCTTAAACAATAAGAAAATTAATGAAAATTCAAGCTCTGGAATTCAAATATGGGGTCATTCCTCATGAGACACGCCCTATGCTCAGCTAGAAACACAACCCCATACTAGTTTAGCACACCCCCGTGTCTGTCCGTCTGAGAGGATAAAAGTATTATCCCCCAACAAGAGGCACAGGGCTGTGCATGTAATCTATGCACGTAAGAACTGACCAACTTTTATGTATTTTGTATTAGCATGGGGTTGTGTGCCAAGCAATTTAAAAAGCCTATAAGTAGCAACACAAGTGTAATCTTGAAGAGAGATTTTGGAGGGATGAAACTATTGTTTTCTTTCAAGAATCCAATCTTTAAGGTCCTTAGAAGAATCAGGAGGTCAATTCAATACTTAGAAGAAGCTTAAGATCATTTAAACATCATCCATAGCAGATCATCGATTTGATTGTTCTAACATAGTGATGATTTCATTATTATCTTCTATCTTTTTTGTTATGTTCAAGCTCATTATAAGCTAAACACTTATTATCATCCTATTTAGGTGAAACTTATGTAATTTGTGATAAACTAATAGTGTGGCTAATGTTATGCGAATGTTATCATAACTTTGAGTAGCAGTTACATTTGAACGGGAAGTTATAAACTTATGATTTGTATTTGTGAATGTTATAAGAAGTTAAAATTTTGTATGAACTAGCTTTTATTCATGAAACTGGTCTTCATAAAAAAACTATGGCTAATGAACTAGAAATGGTTATTAGAAGTCATATCATCTTAACTTTCTGATCATATGCGGGTTTTTTTATTAGACTGTGAAATTTGCAGTAATTGTTATGGTTTTTCAAAATTAATGATATATTAAAAATGAATTTGATCAACTCTCTTTCTAACATTAAGTAATGTTGTCATAAATCATATGTTAAAAGGATGCATCACTAGCGGATTGGTGGTTGTTTCGTAAGTTACTCGGTGCAACTTTTCTTGTCACTACGAAGCCAGTTTATGCTGGCACACGTTTTTAAACATTAACATATATACTTAGGTCTATATTTTTAATCTCATCATGTAATTCATCACAATTACTTAAGTAGAACCTAGATCAGGATGATATCCTCGTTTCACTAAGTTATCTCCAAACTTGTCAACCTTTATTTACCGTTTACATTTTTAAATTATAGTTTTAAAAATCAAAAAATTTGGTCACATCAAACCAAACTAATTATTTTCTCTAAATCAAATTGCATACGATAGTCAATCATTAAGGTCGTTAGGTAGCCTACGTGCATCTATGGATTGATACTCGGTTCTTATAATCAATTTATTATCGCATGAAAAGTACATTTTTCTTTTGTATGTGTGGATTAATATTAGTAAAACCCATTCAAGACTGAATCTATGTGAAAAATATTATCAAAGTTATATATACCACTTGTACACACAATTCTCCAAGTGTGAGTTTTGCTTGTGGAAAGTGTGAGAAGGGATATATGTGGATCTTAGTAAGATTTAAGTGGTTAAGAATTAAGAAACGTCTAAGATCTCTAAGATTGCATAAACTTTTACCTTATTGACCTAAAAGGAATGAAAAATTCAGTTGGGGACCCAAACAAGAAGTGTTCCCAAAATTGAAGGAGAAATTATGTAATGCATCAATATTTACTCTTCCAGTCGGGTTGAGTAGTTTCATTGTTTATTGTGATGCATACTATCAACAATTGGGATGTGCAATGATGCAAAAGGACAATATTATCGTGTACGCATCATGAAAACTCAAGAATCATGACAAGAATTATATCCCCTACAACTTAGAATTAGGTATGGTGGTGTTTGAGCTTAAAATTAGAAACACTAATTATACAGTGCATAAATTTGGAAAAGGGAAATGTCATGGCCAATGCATTAAGCTAGAAGGAGAGATTTAAACCCGTGTGTGTACGATCGATAGGATGACAATTCAATTGGGTATCAAGACTTAGATATTACAATAGCCTAAGATTTCTAAATAGAAGTGTAAAATATCACAATGGACTTAATCACGAAGTTTTCTAGAACATGTAGTAGTCATAATTTGATTTGAGTCATTGTGGATAGAATGATAAAATCCACACATTCTTTTCCATTCGTGAGGACTACAAAATGGAGATATTATCAAGGTTATATGTTAATGAGATAGTGGCTAGACATGGGGTACCTGTGTCGATTATCTCCTATCATGGTAGTCACTTCACATCATGATTCTAACAAACCTTGCATAAACATTGGGTAAACTTTTTAGATATGAGTACAAATTATTATCATTAGACTGATGTTAAAGGATGCATGCAATTCAAACTTTGAAAGACATGATTAGGGCATACATGATTGATTTTTGGGGTAGTTGTGGTACTTAACTGCCTTTGGTTGAGTTCTCTTGTAATAATGGCTACCATATGAGCATTAAGTGTGCTCTATTCGAATCATTTTACATGCGAAAGTGTTGATTACCTATATGTTGGGCTGAAATTTACATCCTCTCCATCACAGCCAAGAAAGATGAGGCGAACTTGTTTTGGTCTTTCCTACTTCACTTATTAGCAACATACTTAGGAAAAAGCACATGTTTTTCACAACATATATTCATAAAACTAATCTAGAACCAATATTGCATCATCTTGGTATCTACACGCTATATTGTTGATCCTCACAAGGTGATTCAAGTAAGCAACTGTTAAATACCTTATAGTTATGATTGGGTCTTCCTATTCTTGCAACTAGACCTCTAGAATGGGTTTTGTGGTGTAAGTTTTTCTTATTACCTTCTATTTTTTATATTTTGCATTTCAAAAATACCAAAAAATGCTAACAATAACTTCATATACCATTGTTGTTATGGTAGTTGTTTTCATCCGGTTAGGGAGCATAGCCTATATTCCTGTAAGGATCAAGATAGTAATAAGACCTGAGGGAGGGTTAACATGGTTCTTCATGTTATTCCCTTCAAGTGTTGCAAATAAGTATTGGGAACCTTAGATACTACTAAACAAGATATCAAGAAAGTCGGGGGGTTCGTAGTTATGGGTCAAAAAGAGTCTAGGAGTTTGACACTAGCCAAAAAGGATAATTTAGAGGCTTGAGTGTTGTGGTAAGCATTAATTGTGCCTTCAAATAGGGGCGCATGTTTAATGCTCAAGAGGGATTCAACCATGTTAGACTAACATCACTTGACCTTTTCCATTCCATCCAACTCCTCAAGCTGGTCTCTAAGCCTCTTGAATTAACTTTGTACAAATCTACATTAACTTTTTGTTCCCGTTAAGCCCATCCTTATCTTCTCCTTTAACAACATCCATAACTACAACATTTTCCATCTATGGTCCTCAAATAAGAGTGATGGTCACACACGCTTTCAATAAGAGGAAGACAGGGACTTAAACCAAAAGAGGTGGGATGTGGGTTTGGGTTTAACCATTCATCGCATTACATGAACTGGTCATTGTTTAAAAAGGTTGGTAATGAGCTTTGGAGTATAGAATCGACACTATTAAAGCGAAAAATCTTCATTTAGAATTATTAGAGGCGTTAATATGTTACGTGTCTACACCCTCATTTACCATGCAGGAGCCCATGACCAAGTCCATGCAACTTTTGGAGTAATGGGTCTTAGGCTCATGCAGATTTAGTCAACAGCTTTGCAAATGGCAACGCATTTATTTTATTATTTTATATCAGTCTTTTGAGTTTGTTAGTAGTGGTATGCTACGAATAAGGAGTATGGGAATGCTCACGTTCCAATTATTTATCTAATTAGTTAGGGAGTTAATTTGAATTATTCTTGTAGTTTCCTTTATAAGGAAACCTTTGGGTTTTGATAAGGTTATGCAGAAAACTAGTCTCATTATTCTTCTCTAAATTTCTTCAAGCTGTTAGGATCTGGTATTTGACCAAACACCAACTGATTAACGTGTTAAACCAAACCAAATAGTGTGGAATCTTATTTGATTGGCGATCCAATCAGTGAGAACGCACGTAGAAACAATAATGTATTGAAACTAACGTCAAGAATCGATTGAGAATCGATCTATAGCGTTCTATGAACTTGGAGTACGAACTTGGAGGCTTCTGGACGGTTAGGGTACGTCTGGAGTCGAAGTGGATTCAATGCTTTTTTGTTTTTCCACGAATTAGGTGGTATTTACAGGTTAGGATTGCTCATTCGGGCGACTGAACCATTAGCATGGTTCATTCGTGCGATTGAGCCATGCGGTTGATCCATTCGCACTGCTGAGTGTTCAGTCGTGCGACTGAGTCAGACGCATAAAGTTGTTCAGGCGTATGGACTATTTAGGCACATGGACACTCAGTCGCATGGCCATTCGGACGCATGACCACTGTTGGGGCGCATGGTCCAGTCGGACGCATGAAAACTTCACTTCACCAAGTTTGAGTGTATTCAATATTCTAACATTATGTATAACACTTCAAACAATCACAAACTTATATAATTAAGTCAATATGCGTTAAACAACTCATTAATGAAATATTAAACATTATAAACATAACCAAACATTTGTATTTCATTAAGAATCCAATAGTTACATAAATGTAAAACATATTACATTCAGATCAGGATCTAGGTATATATATGTATCAACACAATCTTCTAATCTATTTTCTTATTCCACTCTATTTCCAATAGAACCACATCATATTACATCTCCAATGTTAAAGCTCCCAACAATGCAAATGATATCTCACAAAATATAATAAATAAAAAAATTAAAGCTCCTGCATCTCATTTTTTTTGTTTTTTTTATTTCATTTATAAATATTTATTTTATTATTATTTTCTTTAAAGATTAAAGTATAATGAATAGTAAATTTAATGTTTAAAGAATCACTATACGCAAAACTTTAAAATTCAAGGAGTTTAAGGATAGAAAAAGATATGAACATCCCAGATATATAATAAAGATGGAAATGAATATATATAATACAAAAAGTCTTTTAACAAAAGAGATGGAAATAAGCATATTTAATACAAGAAAATCTTTAAATAATAGAGATGGAAATGTTCAAATGAAGATATAGTTTTTATTGTGATTGCTAGTGTTGTTTTACCGGTCTGTCTATCCCCGATAATCAATTCTCGCTGACGTTACCCTCGTGTTTTGTAGCGGAATTATACTCGGCGTGATAAAATATAGATTACGATCGAACTTACTCGTTTTCCGAAACGTCAGTACGTAGAGTGACTCGAATTAATTTCATTGAATATTTAAATGAAAATGTATTCTATTTAACTCAGCTTTTCCAAATATATGTCGAACAATAATTTACAATCGACTCGACTTATTTCCGGACTAAACATACATCGAAACGTAAAGTCAGTGAATGTATTTTATTTGATCCAACTCGTTTCCAAATAAACCTGTCATAAAGTAGACCAACTCAAAACATATATAAAAATAAGCACAAAAACGTTTTATATTAACCCAATGCATTGAACAATTTTTACATTAAAAAGTAGACATATATCGAAACGTAGACAAACTTAAAGCGTATATCATAAACACGAAAAACATTTTATATTTTAGCTGAGTTCTTTTTATTACATACAAAAGTAGACGGGGTCGAATTTATTCCGACACGTACAAAAAAATAAGAACATAAGAATAGAGGTAAATCCAAAACTTTATAAACTTGAGGAATATAACGTGACATTTTATGAACATAAGAATACATCTTTTAAAGTATAGTAATAATTGTAAAGTTGAAGGATTAAAATGTAAAATTAGTAATAGTTAAAAGTACTTGTAACAAAATTTATACTGGAAGGCAGGAATAAAATAAACTATAAATTTTGAACCAAAAATATATTTTTAGAAAAAAATATTGGTGTTGCGTTTGGAAATGAGGAATAAGTAAACTAGAACCTGTGCCTTATTGAGATAAGCAACTACCACTAGAGCAATTTCATCAAATGTGGTGTTATGCATTCTTGTTATATAAAACTATTGTGTGAGGTGGGAAAAGTTGACACACGGGCCTTTACATATAAGAATAAGTATAATGATATTAGTCTAAGAAAATTTATAATATCATCAAACTTCCAACTTTACATTGTTAACGCTCAAAAGATTAAAAAATTAATTTAATCAAGGATGACTTTCAAATGAACGACACTTATGAAATTGCGTACCTTCTTAGAATACAAATGATGTAAGAACGCATTTGTATGTATGCCCTACGGACGTCGATTATATCTAGCTGTCACAACTGCACACTTGCTCTTTCTTTACTTTTTCTTTTTTCTTTTTTTTTTTTGGCCAGCTGCAATTTATCATCTGAATTCGCGTTTTTATTTTTTTTTCCATTTTCATTTTAATTTTCAATTTTTAATCATTTGTTTTTTCTGTTCCATGTTAAAAGAGCACGTTGTGTGGACTATGAACAAGTTATATACCAAATTAAAAATAAATGTATATATCATGAATTCCATTTCTACCAGTTATCCCCAATCCTCTTACTTTTGAATACTTCTACAGAACCCATTTTAACCGTAACAACCACATAAATAAATAAATAAAAGTATATAGTGCTGGTCACATATAGCGAGACATTTCCAAGTCACATAATCATATCACAGTTAAAACAATGTGTACCTTATATAATTCACGCACTAAAATTGGTTTGTACTACTTTATTTTGTAATCGAGCTCAAGGCAGAACAAAACTCATTAGTAAGTAAATGGCAGAATGGAAAGGCGTGGTTTAGATACGTGATATAATCATCGATTTGAAGCCCTAACTTGCTACATAAATGCAGAAATAGCTATACCATTAAAGAGTGGAAAATTGATTACATATACAAACCCACCAACCAGGCCTGATTCTTGGAGAAACTAGAATAACCATTACAGGAGGAAATACGTTAGAGAATGAAACAAAATTGATATTTTGTTATTATACCTGCTTATATTATTCTGGGAGTAGTACACACTTTTGAACTTACAAACCATAGACTTGAAGTTTGTAACGACTCTACATATGTCATTCCTGTGTCACGTGCTCATGTGGTTGTTGAAGTCAAGTCAGGCCCTGGGCAACCGAACTGAAGGCGTTGGGAGTAACGACAAGATACTTATATGTATCATTGTTCACATATCCGGGCTCGGCCAGGATTAAGAAGAGAATCTGACATCACCCACCCCTGCACAAGGTAAAGACATAATTTTAAGATCAAGGTGACATTCCAAATATTTTGTAACCAAGTGGTTGTACTTCTTGTGTTTGTAATCGTGTTAATCATGTTTATGGAAGAGGTAGAAAAACGGACATTAACTCAGATCAGTGGCAGTATGAGCAGGTTGGGTGATGGGTTTAGGTTATATTGGTAAACTTTTAGAGCAAATATTTTGTTTTCATAAATTATATATATAAATTATTAGTAGAATCCATATCCAAATTGTTAATAAATAGCTAGTAGAAGTTCTTAAAGATTGTTTATTTGATATAGAACAAAAGCATCATATATCAAACAAAAGCATCAAATGAGGAAATAAAAGCACAAGTAACTTAAACCTAGGGGTGTTCATGGTTCGGTTCAGCAGGTTTTGATGGAAATTCTCGACTGAAACAGTAATTATTGTTGCAAAAAAACAGCAAAACCAAACCGGCTAGGTCCACCAGACAAGCCAACACAATCCAAAAATGGTTTGGTTTGGCAGTTTGGGCCTCCTTTTGTTTTCTTTCAAGATTATTATTTGGTTATTTTTTATTGATCTGACCACAAGTCATAAATATTAACGTATGAAACAAATGTATGCAAGAATGTTAAATTCTGACTGTTTCCAACTTCCCAGACAAAATTGTAGGACGAAATATTAAATCCATATTTCAAACATAAAAGGTGGAGGCATGGACCAAACCATATAATTCCCGAACTGGCTAGCATGGCTGATTCCCAAAGAAATCTAAACCTGCCAATTTTAGAAGGCGGTGAAATACCCTTAATATCATACACAATTCCAGAACCTACTCTAAACCAAACTCTTGTAGGGCGTATGCGGTGCTTGACTTAGCTCCGGTTTGTGTAGGGTCCAGGGAGGGGCCAGCTAGCTTCGTGATCTATGTAAACAACCTTACCCTACGCTTTGTGAAGGAAGTTGTTTCTCGCTGCTTGAACACATGACTTCAAGGTCACAAAGCAACAACCTTACCAGTAGGTCCATGTAAGTGGTTATTTCCCTTATAGTTATCTAAAAGCTTACCCACTTCACATATATGGAATAGGTCACAAAACATAAAACCTGGGTTCAATATGTAAGTGGTTATTTGGGGATTTTCAGAGCCTGTGAACCAATTGTGGGATTGATACACATGCTGGGCACAACTCAAGTACAAGGCCAACATTACAATATAAACTTTATATGTTGAAAACAAGCAGGAAAGAAAAAAGTTATGAGTTTAAACTGGTAACAAATTTATCACTTACCTGTTCTTTAGCCAGGCTCTTAAAAGGTCCATAGAGAGCAGAAACCATGTCATATGATTCTGCCACATGAGCTTGAATATCTGCAGGTGTTGGCAAAGGAGTTGAAAGATCACTGCTTGTATATTCCTTAATTACATGGCTCTGTTTTGATGACCGAATGATGTGGAGAAGCACATGAGCCTGAATTGCATGCGAGTTTATCTCAAATCAGTAGTATTCTTGTGACTTAATATAAGAAAGTATCTTAACTTGACTTCTGTGGTCAAGGACCCTTGTTTCCTTTCAAGAATCAAGAGCTTTATTATTGGTATCTTCCATATTATGGTTGATCTTGATCCCAATAACAACAAATAACATCATAAAAAGTTTGTACTGAATATTCATTAGAGTTCGCAAGATGAGCAGATCAGTGTGCTGGGTAACAGACGGAAATGGATAGTTTTAGTAGAAATTAAACAAGCCCAAGTCAGGTTGGTTTGACCCCAAAGCACTTTCTTGTCCAATTTCTTTTTAATTGTATCTTTATAAATAAATAACATGTTAGTTATACTTTAGATTATTAATAATCAAAATTTTCAAAATGATTTAGGAGGTCGTATGCATTAAAATTAGACTTTGACTGACATTCAACCATTGGACCCATTTGAACCATTCATACGTAAAAGGATCAAAACTCGATATTGCAATTTCTACTGATCATTAAGTTCATATTGACCACGGTAGATCTTCGCACAAACAGTAAATTGCCAAAGGTACTAACATGGAAAGCTGCTTTCAATATATCATCCGACTTTGCTTGGTCCTTTAGCACTGCATATATATTACCTTTTAAAGGATTATAGGAAACCACATAACTCTCTTTCTGCCAAAAATAAAATAAAATACATAATTATCCTCTTAAGTTCATGGGCAGGTATAGCATGACTATAAAAAGCACTAGGCGCTAGTCGGGCCATGGGGTACAGACTAGCGATTAATCAGGATTAATAAGAATTATTCAGGATTAATCGGCTTGGAATTTTATAGGTAATTTTTCAAACTTATATATACATACAAAACATTTAAAATTTCATACATGATTTTTCAAACTTATTAATCGGATTGGGTTAATAACTATAATTTTTCAAATACTTCAAAGATTTTGACCAATTGTGACCGATTTTTGACCAATTATGACTGTGTTGACCGACTATCGATCTTAGGTCCAACTAGATGAAATTTGATCGGTGAACAACTGATTACTGATCAATCGCCCATTGATCAGCAAATAATCCCGATTTTTACAGCAATGGTGACTGATGGAAGAATGGATACCTCAAAGACAGGCTCCACAGCATAATATGAATTTGCATCTTGAAATGCATCCTTAAATCTTGAACCTGGAACCCATATATAAAAAAAGACTGATATTATAGCATTGACTTGCATCACTCATGAAAAAAGGGGATATTGACAATCAATACCAAGAACAATTGGCCTGTCTTTACACCATGGGAAATTGAATACTGTTTCCATCATGTTTCCTTCATGCAAAGTTGGGACACTCCCTGAAACAAAAATATTAGTTATTATGACTGGAATATCTTATGCAACAACTATGTTAAGATGTACTCCAGAAGCTGATTAGAAAAATCAATCAACTTAAGAGGCTGGTTCTTATCAATAACATCTCAACATTTACCAAATCCGAATAAGATCTTATCAAAAGCTGTACCTTGTTTTGACATTTTACTCAACCCACCCATTTTGCCAGTTCGGGATTTTTATAGAAATTTTAATATCAGTACCATAGGGTCTTTTGGTTGGTTTAGTAATAAATGGTGAAACTAAAAAACTGTTCCTGGACTTTAAGAGTCATGTTTTAGCTTTTTAAATGACGAACGATGCCTCTTGCCGTATCTCTGTCGCCATTAACAAAAGGCTTTTAGGATGTCTACATGACTAAAGAACACTCCAATTTCATTTGCATGTATTACTAGATTATTTGTAGATACAATACAAGAAAAAATAGCATTCAAGCATTCAGATTGTTTTAAGCTTAATGGATCACTTTTTGCTTATTTCAGCACTAAATTTAAAAACAACCAAACGCACTTAATGGCTTATGGATGACAGAATTAGGCATAGGGACCCCAAGACCCCCATTAGGTGTTTCTTCTTAAAGAAGTTCTGAATACCATTTACTTATTATTTTAGAATTTGGATTGAAAGGACTGAAAAAAACAAGCAGAACAGTGCAACAAAGCAAGTTAACAGTTCACTTGAAGACCGCAGATCACCATTACAATTAGAAAAACATCTACCAAATTCCACTGAGTTGACTTTTCTAAGTAGAGTGAGAAAAAATTAATCTTGAACAGCTCAAACAAATTACAGAAGCATGGAAAATGACAGACAGCAGGCAAGTGCCCAGACTAACCTGTTTTAAGAAATGATTCTACTGCCACAGTGAACCTAGCCCGATTCAGCGTATGCAACACAACTGATTTTACCTGCTCAGTTGAAAAGGCAATGAAGTTAGCAACAAAAAATAAAAGGAGAATATCTTAATATATGCAGAAGGCATACGCCAGCTTAAAACTATTTTACCTCACGATAAGAGCTGAAAAGGTATCCACAAGAGAGTAGTGCAAATGTGGTGAACAAAGAAGGATTTCTTTTAGCTATGAGAATGCTCAATCCAGTTCCCAACTACACATAAAAAAATGCATTCAAATTAACGTTATAACATAGAGAATGTAAACTAGGCATGCAAGGTCAAATGCAACTCTAAGTAAATAAACTACATAGCAGTTTGATCAATGACACTCTTAAATTTCACTCTAAGTAGAAAAACTACAAAATTTCTTTGTCAGCTTGTTATGTTAGTACATGAATACATGTTAAACAACACGTCTATATCCTAGAGCTTTCTCATACTTGAAAATCAGCTAAAGAAAAAACTAAAATATCAACAAGTCAAGTATTGGGTTCTATGGTGTCTAGTAAGCAACCCATGAAGACGGATAATTTTTACAAACTCTATCTTCATCATTCAAACCATAAATCCCAGTTCAAGTTGCTATTATGGGTTCTAGAGGAGCAGACACAAACATCATTTTTATATAGTGTTTTAAGTCCCAACTTTGTCTTCAAGCAAGTATGTCAGAATGATTTTGTTAGTCTTTTAAGTGCCATTATTTTCAGTGTTCTCTAGTTTTGGCTACCCTCTTTTCATTGAAATATGAAGCTTAATTAGTTATCTGCAACATAGAATGCTTAAGAATCAGCCTACTGCTGAATAAACAAATGAGATTTATATATAAGTTAACCATAATTAGACATATGTTAACCAAATTGATAATTTCCTTTACTGTTGTATTTTAACACCATGGATAGACAAAAGATGATATGTCCATCATAGCATGTAGGAGCAGGGACTGCAACTACCAGATGTAGCTGGTATATTGGTAGCAGCTTCTGCTTGGTGCTGTTAATCTGTTATGGTCATAGTTAAGGTTTTGATTATTGCAACTTTAACAGCTATGTTGCCATGATACATATTAAAAAGTAATATATGATTGAAGGAATCAAATACGTATCACGCCAAGATATATCTTATGCCTGAATACAAAAATCCTCAGCTCCAGCCCAGCATCCAATAAAAATCTACTAGTACTTTATGTATATCTAGCAAGCTACCAGCTTTGTTTTCTATTACTTAGTTGAAAAGATTAGCCTTACTCGTCTATTGGTAATTGATCCTTTACCATTTAGCTTGCATCAAATAACCAGTACCAACGACATATAGTTTGGAAACAAGAACATAACTGGCAAGGATATCATTGAGAAAAATATAACCCCCAAGAAAGCAGACACACTATGTACCGATAGAGTAAATACCTTTTTGGAGAGGAACCATTAATCCAACCTGACTTACGCAAGTTTAACAACTTCTAATTGGTATGTCATTAACTGTATGTTTGCGACATTTCCTGATTTGACAAAACTAAAGCTAAAGTTACTGCATTCCCCATAATGATCATATTAAATAATTTATGGGATTGTTCCATGCATTCCGCTCTTTGATCATTATTAATTAGCATTTTAGAATACATACTCATACGAAAAACTTCATTCGTTGTCCAACATTACAATGTCTATGTAGAAATAAAAGGCATAATCTGTAATTTTGAAGAAGGCACGGGGCATCACAATGGTCAGTTTAACAATCAAGCCTTCCACAGAGTTCACCCTAATGCATATTGGACAAGTGTTTTCACATTGTGGCTTGAAAAGTTAAATCAAAGTGGCTAAATATATCATACCAGGTCAGCAACATTTCCAACACATTCTCCCTTGGCAGTAACATCACCTATGTTTTCACCCTTTGCGAAGGCTTTGTATATTGGGGTACGAGTCGATGTTGATGTAACCGCAGCAACATTCTACAATAAAATTTGAAAAATATAATGGTTAGTTTAACAACAGAGACATGTATGACTTTATAAATGGAGACATGACTTGATAGAGACAAAACCTTTGCAACGTTTGCAGCACAGGCAAGAGGCAGAAAGAGGTGTGGTGCCGCTGCAGTTGCCAATTCTACACCAGCACCCAACTCCATCAGAAGGTCACCAGATAGTCGTAGCTAAAAGAAACTCAGATTCATCAGATTTTTGATCTCCATGGCTTGTATAAAACACAGATCAGATGTGATAATACAGCCTAACAACAGAAAACTTCACCTGCTTTAAATCATAATCGAATTTCTTCCCTTGCCGAGAAAAAAGCATTTTGCCAATGCGCCCAGAACCATCCTACATAACATGCATATAATCAGAAACAGATTTTATTATATTAAAACAGTCCTTTCTTATTCTCTTATCTTTTTTAGCTTATTAAGTTATTCCTGATTTTTATTTTTCTTTCAAATGCCCTCACTTCAGGTTTGGAACTAACAAGTTCAAGTATGATATATCCGCCAATGATAGAGACTTAAATTACATTCTAGCACATTTAGTGGCATTATCAAGATAGAACCTCAACACAACAAGCCATCAAAGAATGATGAAATGATTTAGAGTTACCAGCGAAGCTAAACATACAGCAAGAAATGGGTACTCAAAGAATATCAAAGACTTGACCACAAAAACTAGTATATTTTCAAATAATTATATTTACAGTTTAGAGAAGCCTTTTTGATGGTATTCATAACGATAGTGACCTCTCCAGCACCACATTAAGATCGACCGAAACAAAAAAGCTATTGCTATGCGTTCATCATTACCTTGATAATCCAATTTATAGCTACAGCACCGGGCATGGCTTGGCTTTTAGAGACACCAACAGAATGTAGAAGTGCTTGTGTGGTAAAGACGCCCATTGCTCCACCAAAGAAATGCTATATTGAACATAGATACATATATACATTATAGTCTAGAGATCAACAAGAGAGTAATAATGATGATGCAGCAATATAGCACGACATTACATATTATCTATCACATCAGATTCATTCATCTTTATGATATCCAATGTTGTACCTTTAAAGCTCTCCATGTCATGTAAGGCACGTATGAAGGGCTAACACTATCAGGAAAACCTTCTGGAACCACATAGGATCGTATAAAGGACATCAACTCCTGCAATGCGTATCCAAATTCCAAATTATCAACAGAATATATATATTGCCCTGTGTCAATGGCTAATGAGAGCACTGATTATTTCACATCATATGTCCTTGGGCATGTTTATGAATTACTATGATATATGGCCTTTGTTAATGTATGAATCTTCTTATCATCAATCAGACAATCACCAGTATGACATAACTTGCAAGCTACTACTTGACTGTTCACAGAAAAGCTAGTTTTACAATTTGTTTTTTAGGTAATTCAGCTTAATTTTGATATGTCTATTGTCCTCTGTTTCTCTTCCATTTTTCATTTCTTAGTCTTGCAAAATCTTACCAGTTGATTAAAATGTAATCTTTGCGCTTTATCTTTCTATTAAAACATCCGGTGAAAGCAACTCATTTTAACATGCAATTACTTTTCACACACATAAAAGCTAAATCAACTTAATCTATCATAACTTCAATATTTGATTATCATCCAGTCATCAATATAATTCCATAGCCTATTGGTAATTTCAACTCATGTTACTGTCTATCCTTTTCGAACCGAAACGGACAAGTATGTCTTCTTTACTTTACTAATTACAAAAGGTAATCATGCAATTAACCCTCCAGTAACAGCCAATTAAACCCAAACTCAACACCAAAACACTACCGCATTGAACAAAGAGAGAGAGAGAGAGAGAGAGAGTAGAAAAGAGAGAAAGAAGGCAAAAACCTACATCGACAGGCGCTTGACGCGACTGCAAGCTAACAGCACGGATCGAATTGGAAGGCTTCCCGAAGCGACTCCCATGGTTAACATTACTGGCGACATACTTAAACCTACGGCCATCGATCTCCTCATAGCAAATGAATCGCAAGCTCGCATCAAGGAAGTGGTCGTCAACAAGGCCAAAGCTGGTGGTTTCGGAGGGGGCGACGAGGGACGGCGGCGGAGAGGAGGCGAGGTTGGCGGAGATTCTGAGGGTTTCGCGGACGAGCAAACGAGCGTCGTGAGAGGTGGCGGTGGTGGAGGGGCGGTGGTCGAGCTTCATTGTTGAAGGAATTCGAGGGTTTATGGAGAAAGTGAAGGAGCTTTGGAATTGACGATGGAGGAGATGGAGGATGCATCGTATCGTGTTCGTGATGTTGGTGTTATGGAACAGGTGATGGAACAGGTGGCTGACAATTGGACTTGTTTACCTTCCAGCGGAGCTTCAGAGAGAGACCCTCTTTAGCAACTATTAACTCTTAACTATAACTATGCGGTTTTAATGGATCCCTCGTGCTCGACGTCACTTTTCTTTTCTTTTCTTTTCTTTTCTTTTCTTATTATTTTCTTTTATTTGGATTTTTACTCAATTTCCGAAGTTGGAATTTATTGTGTTTTTCTGACCGCTAATAATAAATGAGAAACTAAGACGCAACTTTTGAGCTTCGAGATTAAGTACATACAAAAAAACGTTTGAAGTTGTTGTGGATTGCTCCTGAGAAAATTAAAAATACTAATTCAAAACATAAAAAATATAAGAAGGAAAAAAAGAAGAAGAAACCTATCAAAATAAAAGCTAGGCTACAAGATTCAAATCTACGACCGCCATCCAACAAAACCTCACAACTTTAAGAGCTCCTCTAGCTAGAACTTTAGGTAAAATAGAAAACATATTGCGAAAAGTATGTATATGGTATAAGTGCCTCTTTTAAATTTTGTGACGCGATGTGATATAGAATAAGTTAAGATGTTATGTTTTTACTGGTTGATTTTTGATAAAGTGAGACACTTGTAACATGAGTGTCCCGTCCCCTTAAATATTAATTTGGTGATTCTAAAAAAAGTCTTGTAGACATTAAAGGCATAGTCTTTACGAATGTGTTGGTTAGTAAAACATAAAAGTTATCCGGCATGAAAACTTGATAATTATTATGAAAGTGATATGTGCTTTATTGGGTGGAGGTATATTTACTTATATTTTTCCATAAAAACACACACACATATATATACATATAGTTATTAAATTACTTATTCTTTTAACAATAAATGTATGATGTTGTTTCAAAGCATATGAGTTATCTTATTCGAGTTTTTTTTTATTTTTTCAAGTTAAATCGCACCTTACCCTTCTATATTACTTATTCTTTTAACAATAAATGTATGATGTTGTTTCAAAGCATACGAGTTATCTTAGTCGAGCTTTTTTATTTTTTCAAGTTTAAATCGCACCTAACCCTTCTATATTACTTATTCTTTTAACAATAAATGTATGATGTTGTTTCAAAGCATACGAGTTATCTTAGTCGAGCTTTTTTATTTTTTCAAGTTTAAATCGCACCTAACCCTTCTATATTACTTATTCTTTTAACAATAAATGTATGATGTTGTTTTAAAGCATACGAGTTATCTTAGTCGAGTTTTTTTTATTTTTTCAAGTTTAATCGCACCTAACCCTTCTATATTACTTATTCTTTTAACAATAAATGTATGATGTTGTTTCAAAGCATACGAGTTATCTTAGTCGAGCTTTTTTATTTTTTCAAGTTTAAATCGCACCTAACCCTTCTATATTACTTATTCTTTTAACAATAAATGTATGATGTTGTTTCAAAGCATACGAGTTATCTTAGTCGAGCTTTTTTATTTTTTCAAGTTTAAATCGCACCTAACCCTTCTATATTACTTATTCTTTTAACAATAAATGTATGATGTTGTTTTAAAGCATACGAGTTATCTTAGTCGAGTTTTTTTATTTTTTCAAGTTTAAATCGCACCTAACCCTTCTATATTACTTATTCTTTTAACAATAAATGTATGATATTGTTTCAAAGAATACGAGTTATCTTAGTCGAGCATTTTTATTTTTTCAAGTTTAAATCACACCTCTAACCTTCTAGAAGAAAACTCACAATTAAAAACTCTGTTTCAATAAAAAGCATTTTATAATAGTATTTTGCTATTTTACTTGGGATTATTATCACTTTCTTTCGCTATAAATGTAGAAGATAAACTAAGCAGCACTACACCTATTTAATTCACATCTATCTAAAAGTTTGTTTTTAATGTCATTATCTAATAGAAGAGACAAGTAGAGAAAAATGAAGAAAATAAGGGTGATAAGTCATTAGAGTAAGATGTGTTCCCTAATTTTATAAAAGAGAAAGATATGAAAATAATAATAAACAGAAACTAGAAAATAATACGGGTTTATCAAACTTTTATTTATTATCTAGTATTGATATAGATGTGATTATTGATTTTCTTTTTGAAATTTTAAAGGGGGGAACAATGATAATAATCCGATCTAAAATAGCAAAATACTATTATAAATTATGATTTAGAACTCTATTACTAATAAAATATTATTTAGACACTTTTTAAATTGCATGCTTATCTACCATAATTTCAAATAAAAAACGGTAGGAATTATATTTTTACGTATGTCAACTAGATGTAATGAGTATGGTTATATATGGTTACGTTAATAATAACTAAGACAAAGAGACGGTTACAGTTATGTAACTGGATTTCGTATCACTATTAAAGCAATATATTGATTTGTTTATATGGTTTTACACTTCAAATTTAATACGTAAATTGTCTATATAACTTTCTACTCGTTTAGTGTATAGAAATTACATACCAATGATTCACAACATAATGGTATATCATATGTACGTGTTGTCAATGGCGGAGTTTAAGCATTCTCGTAGTAAAAGCGTGTCGAAATTAGTTTTTGGAAAAAAAAAGAGTAACACCCCCTAGTGCATATTGTTATTTCTTCTTATAAAGTTAAAGTTAAGTGTTTGAAACCTATGATAGAAAATAATATATATTTAGGAGTAATAAATGGCTTCTAATTTTGTATGCAATATTCAATCTAATTACATGTTTACAAGGGGACTTGGTCAATCTCCACCGTTCTTTAATCTTTCTTTCTTGTCGTGTTAACAAATTAAAAGGCTTTAAAATCGTTCAACTAACATAACTACAAAATTAATGGTGACTCACATAACGTGTGATTTTTAATTAGTTTGCCGACAAAGCCTTTATAGTTGAACCAAATACTTATCTACGACTTTATGCTACTACGCCGTCCTAACTAATAACTTTTTGGAATATTTTGTATAGATATTTGCCATGTAAGGTTCAATTTAAAAAGGTTAAAGAAGAGTAAAGGATTTTGATGTTTAAACCTGCCCTAATCTATTATATATAGACATATGTTATTATATACTATTATAAAACTCTTAAGGTAACTTTAGTAGAGAACATTAACCAACAAATAATTTATTTAAATCTAGGAATGTGCAAACTGTACAATTGGTTGGAACCGAACCAAAACAAGTTGGAACCAGAAATCGGATAGTCTAAACTTGAAAACTGAAATCCAAATCGGTAAGAAACCGGTTTTATTGAATAATCAAAAAATAGTGACCTAATGCATTAGTTAACTAGTTTTAGTAATCCCGTCTATTACACGAGTTGAATGAAAAATATTGAATACAATGAAAATTTACTAATTAAAACTTGATTTTTTAAAATAAAATATGATTGAAATCTTTCTTATAACAATAAAATTTTAATTCATTTCAAAAAAATGTTTTAAAAATATCATCTTAAAAACTTTCTTCTTATAACTCTCAATTTTAATTGCTTTTGTTTGTAAAACTTTCACTTTTTAAAAACACCAATTATAAAATATTTATATTTTCAAAAAACTTTTTCTAGTTTTATGAAAAATTATCTCCTTAGAAATAACATTATTTAAAAGATCTCTTACTTAATTTATTAAAAGATATTTTAATTTAAAAAAATTAAATGATATTATTAGTAATTAATATGATTATTAAATATGAGAGAAAAACCGGAAACAATTAGTGAGAAGAAATATGGAGTTGACATGTGTCTCTCATAAATACATTTTTATTAAAGTAAGAAGATTAAAAAGAGCAAATCAATATTCAATTAAATCATAATTTGGATAAACAAACCACGGAATTTCCTTCTAGCATTGTGTTATCATTGTTGCTCCATCAGTGAATGTTGTTCTTCAATGATGTTGATGATCAGGATTGTCTACTCTGATTTGTGGAGGTTTATGTCAATCGTACATTGAAGTTTAAGTAAAAGATACGATCATGGATTATTTAGGTTAATGATTTGTAACTCTTGCTCATAAATTAATTAGTATTTTATTAGAACTTAAATTTCTCATGGGCTATCGTTTTTTAGGTACATACCCGGGTTCGGAACTAGAACTGGAACCGAACCGAGAACCTTATACGCATATTATAGGAACTTAAAATTGAACTTATATCAGTACAATCAATTTTGGATGGTCGGATTATAACAATTCCGATAGAAAAATACTCGCTCTTGTTCACCCCTATGCAAATCGCGTAAAGTTTCTTGTTTCATTCTAAACTCCACTCAAGTTTGTTAATCAAAATTACTATTTAGTGAGTTTTATTTATTTATGTGAAGTAGGAGACAGAGAAGAAAGAGATTTACTACACAATAACAAAGTTTCAGAATTTTCAATTGAGTAAAATATTTAACTCAATAGTAAGTAGGATTAATATATATTTTATCTAGGTTACTTGATTACTTTTTTAAAATTTATTAAAAAAATTATAAATTTATAGAACCTAATAAAAATTGAGTTAATTTATAAAATAAAAAAAAGTTTATTTAGTATTCCTAATTACTTAAGGCTTTAGTGCCTAAGAATCCTTATTAAAACATATATTATGAAATTTAAACATATATATACCAATGCATGCAGTAAAACATATATTATGCAAGCATAAATATTAAACATATGAAATTTAAAAAAAAAAAGCATGCAAAGGATGCATAGGAAGTGAGACTTTTGTTCATATTCAACTAGTGGGACTTTTGTTCGTGATCAATTCATAGGACTTCCAAAGGTAAATTGTTTAGTAAAAACCAAACACATTGTTCAAGATCAAGGGGACCAACATTCAAATAAAGGGCTAAAAGTCTTTGCATCATTAACTTCATTTCCCTCTACAACCTCCTTTTCACTCACCTTCTTCAACTTAGCTTCCTTTGCCTCGCTCGTCACAGTCGTCTCGCCACCCAGTCTATATAGGGCCTTGCGCCATCTCTAAAGATCTCATGCCAAGATGTTAAAGCTTTTGTCATCAGCTTTCTCTACCATCTAGATCATGGCTT
This sequence comes from Flaveria trinervia, assembly GCA_025506515.1. NCBI lineage: Eukaryota > Viridiplantae > Streptophyta > Magnoliopsida > Asterales > Asteraceae > Flaveria > Flaveria trinervia. Next base: position 34,112,825 of record CM046448.1, read on the forward strand.
GAATGACAATCGATAGACTACTTAGCCTTATGGAAAACCTCTTCCAACTCTTAGGCATGTTTAGCCTTAATTTGCTCCACCTCCTTCTTCGGACAAAAGAATTACATATCCTCCCTCATCACCTTGCTTTTGATAGTTGCCATCCTTTTGAGATCCTCAATGATCTCTTTAGTTTTCACATCCTTTTTCTCAGCCTCTGCATAGCAGCCACTCATATGTATCAAATCCGTATGAAAAGCAAATACAATTAGACTTTGATATATGGGAGCAGATCAAAGAATAATGGATTGACTTATCGAGCATAGAATAGACTCCAGCTTCTGCCTGTATTAGTATAGTTCATTCTTGAGAAGAGCTTTGTGGCTGCCACCTCAACTGATTTTCTCTTCATTCTAGCTGAAGATTTGGAACAAACTATGTGAGCACTTGGCTTGGGAATCATAAGGGTGGCTTATCTTTCTTCATTGAGAATCACCTAATGATCATGTTGTCAATGTCAACTAGATCAAAGCTTAAATGCAGTTCTTGACATTCTTGCGAAATGAGTAGAGTATATCAGTTATATATATATATATATATATATATAATATATATATATATATATATATATATATATATATATATATATCAAAACTAAGTAAGAGAAAAATGTTACTTAACACCTATTATTGGGAATCCTGAGTGTTGGGTGCCGAGACTTTCTTCGAAGGCAAATAACTTGAGGTGAAAAGTTCTCTATAATACGAAAGTGTGTAAAAATAGTAGATGTTTGATGGTGCCTACCCTAGGAGATGCCAAGTCTGAAGACTTTGGTGCTGCATAGATATAAAAGTAGAGTTAGTTATTGTAAAAGTAGGATAACATGAGATCCTAAATATTAAATCCTAACCTTTTCAACCTATTTATGGGTAGTTAATCCCACAAAGGATAGTGTATTAGATCATTGAGCATTATTGTATTGTTGATATCACATGATTAAATGGAATCTTTTTGTTGATACATATATGTACCTAGATCCTGATCAGAATGTAATATGTCTTACACTTATGTAACTATTGGGTACTTAATGAAATATAAATATTTGGTTGTGTTTATAATGTTTAAATATTTCATTAATGAGTTGATTAATGCATGTTGACGTAATTATATAGGTTTGTGATTGTTTGAAGTGTTATGCATAATGTTATAATGTTAAATACACTCAAACTTGGTGAAGTGAAGTTCTCATGCGTCCAACTGGACCATGCGCCCCAACAGTGGTCATGCGTCCGAATGGCCATGCGACTAAGTGTTCATGCGCCTAAATAGTCCATACGCCTGAACAAATTCATGTGTCTAAATCAGTCGCACGACTGAAAGCTCTGTCGTGCGAATGGATCAAACGCATGGATCAATTTCACGACTGAACCATGCTAATGGTTCAGTCGCCCGAATGAGCAACCTTAACCTATAAATACCACTTAATTCGTGGAAAACGTAACAATTAAGGAGCATTCATTCCTATTCAATTCCAGACGTACCCTAGCCGTCCAGAAGCCTCCAAGTTCGTACTCCAAGTTCACAGAATGTTGCTGATCAATTCCCAATCGATTCTTAACATTAGATACAATATCTTATTGTTTCTCCGTGCGTTCTCACTGATTGGATCGCCAATCAAATAGGATTCCGCACTATTTGGTTTGGTCTACACGTTAATTATTTTGTATTTTGTTTGAATACAAGATCCTAACAAGTGGTATCAGAGCTTTGGCTCTTGATTACGTGTGATTCAATCAATTTTGATACAAAGGTTGTGTTTTTTCACTAAAAACGCAATCTTTTTGTGTCAAAAGTTGTCTTGGACGTCCCCTGCTCATCAAGTTTTGGTTTCTACGGCATAAGGCGATTAGGGTTGGTGAAAATTCGGGTTTTTTATGGCTAAAACATGTTAGACCTAGAAATTTTCGAAAAACAGCAGCTTCAGTCGCCCGATTGACCCAATCGCACGACTGGACTTCATTCGCATCCCCAGACGTACGATTGAACTCAGTCGCATCTTCATTCGTACGACTAAGCCTACCGGTTGCATTGTTCATACTCATCAGTTTCACTCACACCACTGGACCAATCGCTTAGTTCAGCCGCATGATTGAACCAATTGGATAGTTTCATTCGCACGGGTAGCCCATTCGCATCGCTCCATTCACACCAGTTAACAGATTGTTTAAGAGACTTAAAAGTTAATCAAGATGGAGGATCAGCTGTCAGCGTTTACAGCCGGGAAGGACTCACGGATTCAGAACTTACTGCTACTGGAGAGTGAGGTGGGGAATCATAATAAACCCCCGAAGCTTATAACATTAGATGAGTTTTCCCACTGGAAACAACGTTTTGAGATCTACCTCAATGGAGTGGATCCAAATTTGTGGGAAGCTATTGAGACGGGATACAGTATGTCGGTGGGAGCAGATAGGGTGAAACTTACTCTAGGAGGAATGACTGATGCACAGAAAATTAAATATAATGCTGAAAAGAGAGTATATGCATTGCTAACACAGTCTATCCCTAAGGACATTTTCACCAATTCTCAGAGAATAAACAAGCCAAGAAGTTATGGGATGAGTTGGAGAAAAGATATGACGGGAATGCTTCGTTGAAGGCAATTAAAGCTAAGGAACTGAAGAAAGAATTTGACAAATTTTCATCGATGGGAAAAGAGAGCTTAGACGATGTCATTGATAGATTCTACCATTTGATGAGCGAGCTGCACACACATGGTGTCACAACTACCATGAAGATAAAGTGTCAAATTTTGCTGACGGGTTGCCAGAAAGTTGGGCTTCTTTTGTGTCAAATCTGAGACAGAATGGATTGCTATCAAAGTTGGACATCAATGATTTCATACTAAAGCTGCGAGAAGAAGCACTAAGGATGAAGTATCGAGCTCAGAAGACTTCGTACACTCAGAATCCAGCTTTGTACAATGCCACTCCTCAAGTTAAGACGTCTAGAGGACCTCTTCAGACTGCTTTTGTGTCAAGCTCATTTGGTCCTTCACAAGTCTCTCCTTTAGGATCGAAAACGTCAGGGTCTTCTAGTACCCAATATATCGGATCCGAAGCAAATGCTACCAGACTGAAGACTGAGAATCTTGGAAACGTGACAGTAGAAGTAGCTTGAGAGCACATGGATCTCTTGGCAGCAGTGGTCCATTCCTATGATGGACTCATTGCTGGAAAAATTGGAAACTGCCATCTGGCAGATGAGGACTACGAGCAGGTTGATGAGACTGAACTGGAAAGGATGGATATTATGTGGGCCTTAGCAAGTGCTGTCCGGAGAGCAAAGAAGTTCGTGAAGAAGACCAGACAAAACTTGGTTGCTACTAAGGACACTATTTTTGGTTTTGACAAGAGCAAGGTGATCTGCTTCAACTGTGGAGAAAAGGGGCACTTCAAAAGAGAATGTGTGAAGCCAAAGAAGACTGGAAACGGGAATCCATTCTCGTCCTTCACTTGTCAAGACAAGCAAGCTAGCAGTTCTACATCATCAGGCAAGGATCCAAAAGCTTTGACCGCCCATGATGATGAAGGACAGGACTGAAGCTTTAGGTTTGTATCTCCGGGAGAATCCAATATTGCGAGCGTGGATGACTTAGATGATGATTCCGCAAGTGAAAGAGATATAGCAGTTGTGATAGCGATGTTACATGGTGAAGAAACTGCAACAGAGGTCAGCTACAAGCCTGAAGAAGGGACGTCTACAACAAAGAAAGAATCACCAGAACTAGAGACATCTGAAGCTGCACTGATGACTACTTCATCAGAACCTCCTCAGGTAAGTTCTACCGACCAACTTTTCAAAAATCATGCTTGTTCTGACTGTGATAAATTTAGAGAAAGCATAGATTAGAAATTTGCTAGGTTGTTAGATCATAATGATAGCCTAGTAAAGGATTTGAAACTGTGCACTGAGGCAAATAGAGTTTTAAAACAAAATAAGCATAGTTACAAAGAAAAGGTAGACTTGTTGAATAAAAAGCTTAGGGAAACTGAAGTAGTAGCATTTAACCAAGCTAATGACATTAGGTACTATCTTAACTCCCTAGAAGACACTAAGAAACAAAAAGCAGTCTTAGAAGTAGAAGTTAACTCTTTAAAGCAAAAACTGCACAGTTGGACAAGTTCATCTCATATTGTCCAACACTTAGTGAGAGAGCGTAACAATGGGGAGGGCTTGGGCTATAAAGTGGTTCCACCACCCCCTGAGACCTTGATGAACACTAAGTGTAAACCAATAAGTAACAATCCTATCAAGGATCATATGGTGTCTACTCCTCTTGTAAGTGATCCAAATTCCTCAGGTTCTTCAATTGAATTTGGAACAAAACAAAAGGAGGCCACTTCAAAGGCAAAGGGTAAAATGCCTTGTGTTAATCTGGAAAAAGAATTTGAAAAGGCTAATATAAAGTCAAGGTTAAACAAAATCAAATCTGAACCTAAAAAGACTGTTAATGTTAACCTTACACAAGTCCCACGTCAAAGTCCAGTTAACCAAAATGGAAAAGTTGTTAAGAATGTCAAAACAGTTAAGTTTGCTAAACAACATCATACATCAAAAGAAGTAGAGTCAAAACCCAAACAAAATGATGTCACTAGGATGTCACACACATCTCCACAATGAAATTTTAATCATAAAGTTGATAGCTGGTCATGCTACAACTGTGGAAAGTGTGGACACATTGCTTTCTTTTGTCCTTACTTTCAGACACCTAGGAAGAAAATTGAACTTCAGAACTCAAAACCTAGATCTTCTAAGAGGAGTTCTTTAACTCCACCTAGAAGAACTAGTGAACCCAAAGTTCAACCCATTAGCCAGTCATCTGTTTATCACAAATAGGCCTTACACAAATCTGGCTTATGGAAAGAAAAGTCATCCTCTGTGTCTGATAATGATGACAAGAAGGCACCTGAGCTACCCTCACCCTCTAAGGGTCAATGGGTTGAATTCATGATGTGTGATGCCTCTAGGAAACCCAAGCCAGTAAAGGCTTGGGTTCTTAACCTTAACTAATGCTTTAAATTGTATGCGCAGGGTGTTCGCTACAGTGTTGAAAATAACACGTGGATTGTAGATAGCGGATAATCCAGGCACATGACAGGAAACAGGGCTCTTTTATCAAACGTCAAACAAATAAAAGGCGAGCATGTTTTGTTTGCTGGTAACAAAGGAGGTTATATCACAGCTCAAGGAGAGGTTGGATATCAGAAAGTTAAATTTGACAAAGTGAACTACGTTCAACAACTTCAAAACAACTTACTCTCTGTTTCCCAAATATGTGACAAAGGTTTAAAGTCATATTTGACAACAAGAAGTGTTACGTCCTAAAGAAAGGCTATGTGATTCCGGAGGACCAAGTTCTGATGACAGCTTCAAGATATAAAGACCTCTCAACGGCTTCTACAACGGATCATGAAGTTCAATGCTTCCTATCAAAAGCTACTGAGAAGGACTCCATTTCCTGGCACAGGAGAATGGGACACATAAATCAACGGAAGATGAATCACTTGATTCAGAAGGATCTAGTGAGAGGTGTTAACGTCAAAAATTTTCAACTTCCTGATTTCTGTGTAGCATGCAAGAAAGGCAAACAGACGAAGAAGACTCATAAGGAAAAGAAAGTTCATTCTATCGAGCTTCCTCTTGAACTTCTTCACATGGATCTGTTTGGTCCAGTCAGTACAAAGAGCATTGCAGGTGACCTGTACTGTTATGTGGTTACTGATGACTACTCAAGATTCTCTTGGGTAATGTTTTTGAAGTCCAAATCAGAAACATTTGAGTCATTCAAAGAATTAGTAACCACACTGGAATCTCTCTACAAGCTGAAGGTGAGACAGGTACGCTCAAACAACGGGAATGAATTTAAGAATCAGTGGATGGAGGCTTACTGCAAGGAAAATGGAATTGTGCACCAGTTCACCTCTTCCTACACACCTCAGATGAATGGTGTTGCTGAGAGAAAGAATAGAAGCTTGATAGAGACAGCACGGACAATGCTAGCAGACTCGAAACTACCTATCCAATTCTGGAATGAGGCAGTAGCTAATGCATGTTATACATTAAATCGAGTCATGGTAGTCAAGCGCCATGGCAAGACATGTTACAAATTAATACAACGACGTAAACCTAATCTGGAGTATCTCGAACCATTTGGCGCGCCGTGCACACTTCTGAAGAAAACTCAAGAAGGAAAATTTAGCGAGAAGACTGATAAAGGGATCTTCTTAGGATACAACATACCAACAAGAGAGTTTACAACAACTCAACGAGTTTAGTAGAAGTGTGGTGTAATGTTGATGTTCAGAGATATACCGCACCCCCTACTGGAAAAGGACCCGCTTACTTTTTCGACTATGATGGATTTTTCAAGTCCTTCAACATCCCTATCTCCCCTTCTGATAACGAGTTAGCTACACGAATGATGTATGATATCTTGAATACACCATATCGTGATCCAACATCATCGAGCTCACAGGGAGAATCATCTCATCACTCAGGGGGAGCACTAGAAGACAGTGACTCCTCCTCAGAAGATGAATCTATAGAGGATGACCAGAACAATCAGGAGACACAGGTACCAATTCCTGCAAGTCCACAAACATCTAACAGTGATGCTTCTTTGACCTCGGATCCTCAAACTCCTTCTACCTTAGATGCAGAACCAAATGTTCATAATCTTGGCTCTGAGGTAGTTGTTCCTACCACTCCAGGATCATGTCTAAATGTCTATCATCCCCTAGAAAATGTCATTGGAGATGTCGGATCAGGAGTGCAGACCAGAAATCAGCTGTACTCAGCTGATTATGCCTCGATAATGGAAAAAGGATACATTCACGATGGTGCTTATCGGTGTTTTGTCTCGCAGTTTGAGCCAAAATACGTCAGTGAAGCACTGAATGATGAGGCATGGGTGAGTGCTATGTAAGAGGAACTTCTTCAATTCAAGAAGTTAGGTGTATGGACACTGGTAGATAGACCTAAAGGTGCTAAGGTCATCGACACCAAATGGGTCTTGAAATGCAAGAAGGATGATCAAGGTGTCATTATCAGGAACAAAGCTCGACTGGTAGTTCAAGGATTTTGACAAGTCGAGGGGATTGATTATAATGAAGTGTTTGCACCCGTGGCCAGGATAGAAGCCATCCGTATCTTCCTTGCCTATGCATCGTATATGAATATCAAAGTCTATCAATTAGATGTGAAGAGTGCATTCCTTCATGGTGAAATTCGAGAGACAGTTTATGTCAGTCAACCCGAGGGATTTGAAGATCCTTATCATCGGGACAGAGTTTACAAACTTGACAAGGCCTTATATGGGCTTCATCAAGCTCCAAGAGCCTGGTATGAGAAACTCCCGACTCATCTTGTGAAACACGGCTTTCGCAGGGGAGTCATTGACTGCACACTGTTTATCAAAGAAAATGATAGAGATTTACTGCTAGTACAGATATATGTCGATGACATAATCTTCGGTTCAAAGAACGAAGAGTTATGCAAAGAATTTGAAGCAGTAATGAAGGCAGAGTTCGAGATGAGTGCCATGGGGGAAATGAAATTCTTTCGCGGGTTACAGGTGGATCAGACACCCAAAGGGATTTTTCTACATCAAACCAAGTATGTGGGAGACACTCTCAGTCGGTTTGACATGGAGAATGCCTCTGCAGCTGGGACTCCACTTGCTACAAACCATGATATAGCACCTGATGAAAATGGAGATCTGGTAGATGCAACAATGTACCGAGGAATGATTGGATCTCTCATGTACCTTACTGCCTCTAGACCTGATATCATGTATGCTACATGTCTATGTTCTAGATATCAGGCTAAACCAAAGGTTAACCATCTGATTGGGCTCAAGAGGATATTTCGTTATCTGAAGGGCACACCCACACTTGGGTTGTGGTATCCTCATGATGATGACTTTGAGCTCACGGCGTACAGTGACTCGGATTATAGGGGGTTCAAGATGAATTACAAGTCTACATCAGCAGGGTGTCAATTCTTTAGGAGGAGATTAGTGACCTGGCAATGTAAGAAGCAGACCTCGGTTGCGCTGTCAACCTGTGAAGCCGAATACGTTGCTGCTGCAAGTTGTTGTTCTCAAATCATTTGGATTCAACAGGAAATGCGGGACTACGGTTTAAATTTCTCTTCTACTCCTATTTATGTTGATAACTTGGCTGCAATTGCAGTCACTAAAAATCCAGTACAACATCCTAAGACCAAACACATCGGTATACAATATCATTTTATACGGGACTGTTTTGAAAAGAATTTAATCGATGTGGTAAAAATAAATACGGATTTTCAACGCGCTGACCTCTATACAAAAGCTTTTGACAAACCACGTTTTCTATATCTTTTAGAGGTCAACGGCGTTAAAAAGAAAAGTGATGTTATTCCTGATGATGATCATGTATAGTCCGATACAATTTAGTCTATTTTTTGGTTTTATTCTATTTAGTTATTCTATTTTGTTTTAAATTAAATTCAGGTTATTTAGCTGTCTATTAAAATCCTAAAATATGTAATCAGTTATGATATTAGAATGTTAGGGGGAGAATAGATCAGCCAGTAACATTATTAAAAAAAAGAGAGAAGGAGAGGCTAGCTGACAGAAGGTAGATTGTATCTGTGATACCGATTCAAATACTTTGGAATATGATAGTACACAGGTACAAACTATTTGGGACTTTAAAATTCAAAATTGAAAAGGATGCGAAATTCAAGTATAAGTCTGTGTAGTCTAAGCAATATAACAGGAAATATGATAGATAAGCTAGCTACTACTAAGGTAACACAAAGAAAGTAGACCTAGAGGTTGCTAAACCACAGATGATATGTCGGTAGATTCAACACAACAGATGACTAGACCTTTTTGGTGATCTCAAGATTAAACTAAAATGTTTGACTAGCTGTGGGCAACACTTATCCCTGGTAACACAATAAACAAGATTCCAATAAGGGGTGACGAGCAAAATAAACGCCACAAAAGTGTGGGTAAGACCAAAGCATGAGCAAAAGCACATAAAAAATGAAAATACAATCAAACTGATGACCAATGTTGTTGGGGAGTCTGTGCAAAAAGAAGAAAAGTTGCTCAAACAAGAAGATAGGTTATGTGCCTCTTTGTTGTGTGGTGCCTCTTTCGTTTGATCACCATAAACTCTTGATTCTCGAGCACTGACCATTTGCACTGATCTTACAGGTAATTTGCGGCGTAGAACCATTGTTATATCACTCAAATTGATACATAATCTGGACAATCGGACTCCTTAGGAAACCGTAACATTTGTGTTCAAATAACCTAACTAAACGACGTAAGCAGATGAAATTAAAGATGTTAGGTGTTAAAATAATGGATTGCGAGTCTATGAACCAGAGCACGAAGTCTAAAATTCAAAATGAAAAAAAAATTGAATTGAATTGAACAGTCAGAACAACATGCGAATGGACAGGTTGCTGAACCTCAGTCGCACGACTGATGTGTGCGACTAGATAAACCGCACGACTGAACCATGCGTATGAGTTTAGTCGCACGACTAGTGTAACCGCATAAGTTCACATACGTATGAGTCTAATAGCACACTCAGTCATATGTATGGGTTAATTCGCACAACTGAAGTTCAGTCGCACTACTATGCGCACGACTTGATCTCAGTCGCACAACCTCATTCGCATGACAGAAAAGAAAGTTTGCAAAGTCCAAGTGATTCAAGACATTCTTAGCATATGGATACTAATGTTTACTTTCATTGTGTAACAGATGGCAAGTCGATGGACAATGAGTACGAAGCACAACATATGTGCTCATCTAGATCTGACATCAAGAAATGCTTCAGACTTTTTGGCATTATCACCTTTCTAATGAGATCGAGAATTGCACATGCTATATCTGCACCATGGCTCCATATCGTTCTATACAACAGGCCTTCTGGGAAGGTGCAGTAGTTGACCGATCTTTTGAGCCTCACTGTATCAGGAGTACTATCTTTGGAGAGGCAATTGAGATCACAGAGGAAGATCTCAGGATTGTGTTGTAGTTGGGGGAAGATGCTGAATGTCCTACTAGACTACACCCCTTTACTGTCAGAGGATGTTTTCTTCTAGCTAAGTACTCTAGGGACGTCAAAGCAAGGTGCTCAACAAAAGCAACCTGTGTCCCCAGTTCAAGTACCTGGCTTACGTACTGCTAAAGTGCATAGCGTCCAGGAAGGGAGGATTTGATGAGCTGTCGGATCAGATCCAGAATGCCTATGTAGCGTTGGTGCTGAACCATCCGTTCAGCTTCTCCAGGATGATTTTCTCCTACTTAGTGGAGAACATTGAGGGGAAAGGGAAGGAGGGCTTCTGCATGTACCCCCGATTCATGCAGATGATTATAGACCATAAGCTCCCTTCCCTACCGAAGGAGAAGGACGATGCAGTAGTGCTTGAGGTGATGGATGATACCACCTTAGGCCAGATGAAGGTGTACAGGGGGAAGCAGGTGAAACCCTCTGTCAGGAGACTGTTCGGGCATCTGGCCCGTGAGGACTATGTGGTGCCAGCTCGGAGGAAGTGGCATCATGATGATAGTGATTCTGATGTTGAGCAGATTGCTCTACCCTCCGATGACTCTGATGATGATGACAGCAAGGATCCTGGAGATGCCATGCCCATTTCACCGAGGGGCACAACGACTGATAGTACACCTCCAATATCTGCCCCCACTGGAGATACAGTAGAGTCGGCTGGGTTTCACCAGGATTTTATACCTGGTGAGGATGATGAGGAGTCAGATGAGGAGCCACTGACTAGGACTGTGGGAAGCAAAGTCGTTCCCACAGAACATGGACTTCGGGCGGTTGGTGAACGCCCCAGTGGATCGGAGAGACTGTCGCTGACCGACCTATGCTCCAGAGCCGTCCAGCCGTATCCTAGGGGGAGCATCCACTTCGACTGGGTCGAGGAAGAAGAGGATGGCTCAGCCCCATGGGATGATGAAGAAGAAGAGACGGCTCACCTTCATCACCACCACAGCACCCACTACATCTACCATACCACCCACTACCTCAGCCACCACCATAACCACCTCTACAACCTTAGCCACCACCATAACCACCTTACAGCCACAACCACCACCATAACCACCTCTAAAGCCACAACCACCACCACGACCACCTCCACAGCAACCACTACCATTCCACACCCCCTACCACTAAATATATCCCATCCACCACTATATCATTCACACCTACATCACCACCACTATCATCTAGACCTAACCCAATCTTCACCACTGCCACCATTACTACCACTGGCCACCAAGCCGGGCCATCATCACATCCCACCCACCTATATGGATCATCTCTACCTCCCATTGGGGTAGAGGAACAGCTATCAGCGCTGAACCGTATGGTGATGCACCTGTTAGCAGCCAATGATGAGAAGACTGTGCAGATTCGTCAGTTGTCAGATCTCACAACTGAACAGTCCCAACAGATCTCTCAGCGGGCTCAGCTAATTGAGCAGCAGGCATAGCAAATGGCTGCTTAGAGTGAAGAGATTTCCTAACTCCAAGAGCACAGAGTCATATCAGAAAAGAAGATTGAGGAGTTGGAGGATGCTAAAAAGTCTATCATGCTCAAGCTCAAAGGAACTAAAGATGAGCCTCTAAAGATAAATGAAGGAGATGGTGATGAGGGTGTAGATGATGATGAGGATGAAGATGAAGAGAGTGATGATGATGAAGGGGATGAGGAAGAAAGAACAGAAGCCAGGCAGGAGGATGATGATGATGAAGGAGGAGATGCGTTGCATCAGCCTCAGCTCAAGGTCAAGAAAGAAGATCAAAGAGAAATCAAGACCAACGAGCTTCCTCTTCTGCCTCACCATATGATGATCCAACAATTCAAGATAAAAGTAATGATTAGATGATTATGTATTTGATAGCCTTTGTACTGAATCATGTATTAAACTTATGCATTTGATGTTTATATTAAGATTAATGTATTTCTGTCTTGATTATTAACTAATGTTTGACGTGTTACATTTTACACAAGCAGATCCAAACTTTCAAAGGGACAAATTTGATGTTGCTCCCCTTCAGCAAATCAAGACTCATTGACTATGATTCTTGATCTGCAAGGGATCTTCAGAGATCTATGAGCTATACCCCTGAAGAAGGGGAAATAATTCATGATCTTTCAAATGAGCAACTGGCTGAAATGTTCAAGCTGAACCCAGATGAGATCATTAAGGATTCTCCAACTTGTGAGTCTATCAGTGAAGAAGAGCTAAATGACATTGATGAGATAGAGATAGAAGACATCACAGCAGAGCACTATCCCCAGTACGCTGACAACGAGGGAAATATGGTCCCCAATCTGGGTGAATCCCTAGTCAGTGATACATTTGAGGTATTGGATCAGATGGAGCAGGAGTCTGAGAAGATTGAAGGAAAAGCCCAAGCCTCAAACGATGATGTTGATATCAGAAAGGCAGAATGGGTTGCTTGTTTTGAAGAAATCCGAGCCCAATGCGCAGCTCCTAAATAGAATGTCTACACCAAACTCTATAGAGTGAAGAAACATCATAAGGTGTCAGGCAGGATTATTGCGTGGGCTCATTTCGGGGATCTAAATGTTAATGCCATAAAGAGGGAAAGGGCATAGAGTACTTTAGATTTCCACATGATCTAAAGAGTCTACCTGGTTTTGAGCTCAACCAGCTGGCAAAATTGAAGTTATTATATGCTGACCCAAGGAAGATGTCAGGCAGGTTTGAGGCCGCCCTAAAGAAAGAGTACCACACCAGGTGGATCAACTTCAAACCTCACAACCTACGAGGTATATCAGACGATCCGAAGTTGACTCCATCACTGGTAAGCCCAAGATAGTGAAGTGGAGTCCCCCAAGAACAATGTCTAGAATCCCTCTCAGGGAATGCCATATGACTTCACTCCACACTTTAAGTGGTTGTACTATGATTGGAGAACCGGGGAGGCGGTCATAGTTCTAAATAAAGAGGGACACATGGATACCATCAGGGTGTTTGACCCAATATGGCTCACTAACTTGTCTGATAATGATGTCTATACATTATACAAGTGGCCACTATTCTATGACCCGCAAGATATTGTACAAGCCCTCCAATTCCAAAATGTCATAAGACTCTGCTTTGTGTTCGAGATACATGCAGGAGTCACAAGAGAGGAAAAGTACAAGAAGTATGAAGAGGTGATGCAGAAGGTAAGACATTAGATAGATCTAGGTCCAAGGGGGAGTTTGTTGATACATATATGTACCTAGATCCTGATCTGAATGTAATGTCTTACACTTATGTAACTATTGGGTACTTAATGAAATACAAATATTTGGTTGTGTTTATAATGTTTAAATTTTCATTATGAGTTGATTACGCATATTGGCGTAATTATATAGGTTTGTGATTGTTTGAAGTGTTATGCATAATGTTATAATGTTAAATACACTCAAACTTGGTGAAGTGAAGTTCTCATGCGTCCGACTGGACCATGCACCCCAACAGTGGTCATGCGTCTGAATGGCCATGCGATTAAGTGTTCATGCGCCTAAATAGTCCATACGCCTGAACAACTCATGTGTCTAACTCAGTCGCACGACTGAAAGCTCTATCGTGCGAATGGATCAACGCATGGATCAATCGCACGACTGAACCATGCTAATGGTTCAGTCGCCCGAATGAGCAACCGTAACCTATAAATACCACTTAATTTATGGAAAAACGTAACAATTAAGGAGCATTCATTCCTATTCAATTCCAGACGTACCCTAGCCGTCCAGAAGCCTCCAAGTTCGTACTCCAAGTTCACAGAACGTTGCTGATCGATTCCCAATCGATTCTTAACGTTAGATACAATATCTTATTGTTTCTACATGCGTTCTCACTGATTGGATCGCCAATCAAATAGGATTCCGCACTATTTGGTTTGGTCTACACGTTAATTAGTTTGTATTTCGTTTGAATACAAGATCCTAACACTTTTATTAGAGTTATGAACTATTTTGGTATATCATTTAAACATAGTAAGTTGAAAAGTTTTTTTATAGTTACGCATGTGGTTACATATTTGCTCTTATCCCTTTGTTTCCAAAAGCATTTTTTAAGCTTTTATTGTTTGTGTACATGTTGTTACACTTCTTGTTCATGTTTTTATTGATTTTTGAGTGTTTCAAATGTTGCTTTCATGTTAGAACTTTCCTAGAACATAAATTTCAAGATCTTGAATTGAGTTTTTATATTTATAGGATAATTATAGTAGCATAAACCATTTCTAAGACTATTTTCATTTCATATGCACTACTTTTTTATTTTCATAGTTGCCATGTTGAGCATATTAAATTTTGTCTTTTTACCCTCATATTAAACCTACTTAGCCAAATTATACCTTTATTTCAAACACATGTGTTATAATCTGGTTTTATTAGTCGTATGATTAGTCATGTAGTTACATTACCATAGAATGTTTATGTTGATTTAAGTGTCTTAAAAATATAAAATAAAAAAAGAAATAGAAAAACAATATTGTATTAGTAGCTTAGTTCCTATTAGAAATAATGATCAAATGTGATCATTTTTTGCTTTATGAAGTTTTAATTACTTGTTGAATGCTTAGATCATTTGTTAATATTTTGACTACTTATCAATTTCCCATCTATTAATTGTATTAGTGTACGTTAGTATCTAGCAACTTTGGATTTTAACCTTGTAGCCACTTTTCTCTAACAATTCCATAGTTTAAACCAAGCCCTATTACAACCCTTTAAAGTCCTCTTTAAATCTTCTTATGTTATTTAGTGGAGATTTGAGTCCTTTATAAGTTTATGATTTTGTTATTTGTTGAAATGCTTGATAATCATTTATGAGTTTCAATCTCCTACTAATCTATAAATTTCATCTTACATTTCTTTTCCCAATGGGATTTTGTAGATACATGTGTACCTAGTTTATGAGCTTAATGTAAAATGTCTTTCATGTCTTACATATATGTAACAGAATGGGTATGAATGAAATATAATGTGTTTGTGATGCTTATAATGTTTAATATTTTATTGTTTATTGTGTGTTAATGCATATTCAACTAACTATATAGGTTTGTGGTTGTTTACATAGTTCTTAGCCAATAATGATTAAGAAATGTGCTTAAACTTAATCGTGTGAAGTTCTCATGTGAATGGATCATGCTAATGGACCATACGCATGAATACTTCATGCTAATGAACCAGTCGCATGATTGAACCAGGAGACTGGATCAGTCGCATGATTGTAACATGAGATTGACTTAGTCGCACGACTGAATCTTCAGTCGTGCGGATGGATCAACCGCATGCTTCAATTGCACGGTTCAGTCGCACGAATGAAAAACCCTAACCTATAAATACCACTTAATTCATGAAAAAACGTAACAATTCGAATCCCTACGCACTAAATCGTACCCTAGCTGTCCAGAGACCCTAGACCACCTGTTCCAAGTTCATAGATCGCAGTAAATCATCCTATTATTGTTCTTAAAGTTTAGTTTCATTCTTGGATTGATTATACTTGCGTTCTAACTGATTGGATCGCCAATCAAATAGGATTTCACACTATTTGGTTTGGTACACACATAAATCAGTTAGTACTCCGTACCGAAAACGGTCCTAACAAGTGGTATCAGAGCTTTGGCTCTTGATTTGCGTTTGATATAAAAATTGCGTTTTTCACTCAAAAAACATAATCTTTTTGTGTCAAACAGTGTTTTCGACGTCACTAGGTCAAAAAGTTAACGTTTCTCCGGCATATGGCAATTAGGGTTAGTGAAAAATTCCTGTTTTTGCGTCAAAGTACCTAAAACCCCCGAATTTTCAAAAACCAGCAACTTCAGTCGCACGATTGACTCAATCGCACAACTAGACTCATAAGCACCTCCCATACGTACGATTGCACTCAGTCGTTCATCTATTCATACGACTGAACACCCTATTCGCATTGTTCATCCATACCTGTCCAATTGCACGATTGAGCCATCCGCATTTGTTCAATCGCATGATTGAGCCTATCGCATCGTTCAATCGCACGAATAGCCCAATAGTATTCTTCTATTCATACAAGTACAAAAGTTTGTTCTAAAATCAAAAGTTAATAACAATGGAAGATCAGTATTCAGCATTCACCGCAGGTAGAGATTCACGGATCCAGAATATATTGCTTCTGGAAAATGAAGTGGGGAATCACAATAAGCCCCCTAAGCTCATAACGTTAGATGATTACCCACAATGGAAGCAAAGGTTCGAGATCTACCTAAATGGTGTAGACCCAAATCTGTGGGAATCAATAGAGACAGGGTATAGCATGCCGGTCGGTGCAGATGGAGTTAAACTTACCTTAGGAGGCATGACTAATGGACAAAATGTAAAGTACAATGCAGAGAAGAAGGTGTACGCTCTGTTAACTCAGTCAATTCCTAAGGACATATTCCATCAGTTCTCTGAGAACAAGCAAGCAAATAAGCTATGGGATGCTCTGGAAAAACGGTATGAAGGGAATGCCTCATTAAAAGCTCTAAGGGCTAAAGCGTTGAAAAGGAGTTTGATAACTTCTTACCGATGGGAAAGGAGAGCTTGGATGACATTATCGACCGGTTCTACCACTTGATGAGTGAGCTGCACACTCATGGAGTTGTTACATCCATGGAAGACAAGGTATCGAATTTTGCAGATGGATTGCCAGAAAAGTGGATTTCTTTTGTGTCAAACCTCAGACAGAATGATATGCTGGCGAAGTTGGATATCAACGATTTCATTCTGAAGCTGAGAGAGGAAGAGTTGAGGATGAAGTACAGGTCTCAAAAGGCGTCATATGATCAGAACTCGTCACTTTACAACTCCACTCCTCAAGCAAAAACATCTGGAGCACCATTTCAAATGGCGTTCGTATCTAGTTCAGTCGCTCCGTCTCAAGCAACTACTTCAGGTCAGGGTCATTGTGCACCCAACACATAGCACCTGAAGCCAATGCTACCAGATTGAAGACCGAGAATCTCGGTAATGTGACTGTAGAAGTAGCAAAGAAGCTTATGGATCTCCTAGCAGCTGTCGTTCATTCCTATGACGGTCTAGTCACGGAGAAGATTGGAAACTGCCATCTGGCAGATGAAGACTACGAACAAGTAGATGAGACTGAGCTGGAAAGAATGGATATCATGTGGGCATTGGCAAGTACTGTCTGGAGGGCTAAGAAGTTTGTTGAAAAGACCGGATAGAACTTGATTGCCACAAAGGATACAACCTTTGGTTTTGACAAAACCAAAGTGACCTGTTTTAACTGTGGAGAGAAGGGGCATTTCAAGTGTGAGTTTATGAAGCCCAAGAAGACAGGAAATGGTAATACGTTCTCATACTTCAATCATCAAGATAAACCCACAAGTAGTCCTACATCCTCAAGCAAGGATCCTAAGGCCTTGACTGGTCAAGATGACAAAGGGCAAGATTGGAGCTTTCGGTTTGTTTCTCCGGGAGAATCCAACATTGCATGCGTTGAGGGTTTGGATGACGACTCTGCAAGCGAAGGAGATATAGCAGTTGAACTCGCGATGTCAAATAATGAAGAAACTGCAAATGTGGTTAGTCACCTGAATGAAGAGGGTTCAAGCAACAAATGTTCAAAATCACCAGCACAAGAAGAGTCAGACTCTGCTATGATGGCTGATTCAACCGAATCTGCTCAGGTATGTACCAAAGACCAATTTTTTGATAATCATGCTTGTTCTGATTGTAACAAATTTAGGGAAAGCATAGATTTGAAATTTGCTAGGTTATTAGATCATAATGATAGCCTAGTAAAGGACTTGAAACTGTGCATTGAAGCAAATCATATTTAAAAATTAAATGAGCATAGTTACAACGAGAAATAGAACTGTTAAATAAACAACTTAGGGAAACTGAAGTTGTGGCTTTTAACCAAGCTAGTGACATTAAGTTCTATTTAAACCACTAGAAGAAACCAAGAAACAAAAAGAAGTTTTGGATGTGTGTAACACCGGTTATTTTAAAAGTCAAGATAAAGAGAATAAAAGCAAGAAAGGCAATAAAGTCCAAGTGGAGGGACTAAAAGTGTCCAAAAAGGACAAAACTTTCAAAAGTTGGTGTAAAGGTGAGTATGGCCGCCCATCCTCACCTCACTTCACCGTTTTCTTGTTTTAGAGAGAGAGAGAGAGCAGAGAATACTTTCGGATTGAAGAAGAAGAGGAAGAAGAAAAGTGAATTCAAGTTTTTATGTCAGGTTTATCCTGGTTATGTGTTTGTATGCTTATGGTTGGTTTTGTGCTCGGTGTGTGTGTTTTTGGATGTTGTTTCTAGGTGTTTTGAACTCTTTGCAAGCGGGTTAAAAGGAAGAACACCCAAGTTGCACTAGGTGAGTTCTAGACCCTGGTTTTTTACATGTTTTAAACTATCTTTGGGGCTGGAAACGTATTAAAATGATTTTACAAAGTTTATGTGTGAATACGCGTTTGTATTGTGTATGTTGGATGTTGGTTCTTGGCTGTTATAGGTTATTCATGTTTAGAATAGCCACATTATGCTTAGAACCGATGGGTTTGATGATTAGGATTGACAATATCCTAGAAACATGTTTTACAGAATGCTCATGCGCCTAGATAAGTGTTCATACGTCTGAAATTGCCTTAGAAAGAATTAAGTGTAAGCCATGCGCCTAAACAGTAGCTCATGTGCCCAAAAATTTGCCTTAGAAATGTTTAAGTACAACCCATGCGCCTGAACAGTGGCCCATGCGCCTGAACAATGGCCCATGCGCCTAGAAATGTTAGTCGGATGACTGTGTAGGGCCATGCGCCCCAATAGTGCCCATGCGCCCAAGTGGCCCATGCGCCTAAGTGTTCATGCGTCTTAATAGTACCCATGTGCCCAGAAACTGGGCTGGATTGACTAAGTGTTTCCCCATGTGCCTGCATAGTGTTCATGCGTCCAAAAGTGGCCCATGCGCCTAAGTGTTCCCCATGCGCCTGAATAGTGTCCATGTGCCTGCATAGTGCCCATGCGCCTAGGACTTAGTATATTTTTCTGATTTTTGGGGAAAATGTGTAAAGTAGGCTTTGACTTGGGAAATTCCCGGGGGACTATATAAGTTGACTTTTGGGGTCATAGATGGTATGAGGGGCATGTTATGCATTGTGATTAATGCTTATGATGATGATGTTGCATGAATATGCATGATGTATGTTATGTATGTATGATGTCATGTGATGATGTGAATGATAATATGTTCCATATGATGATGTATGTGTATCTTTCCATGCTTTACGTGTGATGTTAATGATGAACCGAAAGTATTATGTAACGTAAAGTGAAAGATAATGAAGAGGAACATGATGAATGAATGCATGCAGTAACGAATGAATGAACGTAAAAAGTCTTGCAAGCAAATGTATGGAGGTCCACACCCAATGAAGGGTGTTAGCTCACTGTGTGCGGGTTAGCTACCCCAGAAGGATGCGCACTGGGGTCCAATCCTTGTGATTGACCATATGTATGGGATCCTTGCCGCTTGCCCCAGGTACTGGAGTCAGCTTCGTGCATAATGTTCGGGGTCTATGAAAGACCTCAGGCCCAGTAACCAGCTTCGTGCACAATGTTCGGGGTATAGCATATGGCATTGATCCAGAATGAAAAGAAAAGATAAATGGTGAATGTACTTGCCCTAGGTACTAGAGTCAGCTTCGTGCACAATGTTCGGGGTCTATGAGAGACCTCAGGTCTAGTAACCAGCTTCGTGCACAATGTTCGGGGTAATGTACATGTCACTAGATGTAATGAAAGAACGAAGGTTAACGAACGTAATGGAAGATAATAATGATATTATCTGTATGTATGTATGATGTATGATCACGAACGAATGAGACGTATAGTATAGACTCTAAAAAGAAATAAATAACGATTTTATGTATATTTTATTATAAAACTAGAACTCACTCTCAGCAACGCTGACTTTTATACGTTTTCAGTTGGCAGGTAAACGTTGCTGAGGATGGCACGAGGCGGCTACTCAGCTCTTTTGGACGACATCCATTTATTTAAAGCTTTTGTGATGTAATACAACAATGTATTTTGTAACCGACACACGATGCATTATTTTGCAAAAGTTTCTATGATGAAATGAAATGCCATTTGTTTTATGTTTCCGCTGCAATGCTTTATGAATGATTAAGTGTAAAATATATGTTTTATGTGCGATGATTGACCAACGGTGAGCGTCTCGGAAACGGGGCCTTACAAAGTGGAAGTAAACTCATTAAAACAAAAACTGCATAGTTGGACTAGTTCTTCTCACATAGTCCAGCACTTAGTGAGGGAACGAAACAACGGGGAGAGGTTGGGTTACAAAGTGGTTCCACCACCACATGAGACCTTGTTGAATGCTAAATGAAAACCAATTAATAACAACTCAATCAAGGTTCATATGGTGTCCACTCCTCTTGTAAGTGATCTAGATTCCATAAGTAAATTTAATGAATCTGACACCAAACAAAAAGAGACCATTTTAAAGTCAAAAGAGAAAATGCCTAGTCCAAACAAACAAAAGGGTATGATGTTTTGACAAGGTTCAAATAGCAAATTTTGTTAAACAAGTTAAAACCTCTAAACAACATGTGTCAAAACCCAAACATAATAAAGTCACACGTGTGTCACATACTTCTCCACAAATAGTTACAACAACATGTTGAGAGTAGATCATGCTACAACTATGGAAAATATGGAAACATCGCGTCTAATTATCCTTACTATCAGACACCAAGGAAAAAAATTGAACTTTATGATACTAAAATGAGCCTTTCAAAAAAGAGCTCCACTATTCTATCAAAAGGAGTCAGTGAACCTAAAGTTCAACCCATTAGGCAGTCGCCTGTTTACCACAAACATGCCTTACACAAAACTGGCTTATGGAAAGAAAAATCTAGTTCAATGTCTGATAATGAGAACAAGAAACAAAATGATCTTCCCTCACCCTCAAATGGACAGTGGCTGGAATTTATGATGTGTGATTCTTCTAGGTCACCAAAGCCAGTTAAGGCTTGGGTCCCTAACCTCAACTAATGTTTTCCATTGAATGTGTAGGGAGTTCACTATAGTGTTGAAACAAACACTTGGATTGTAGATAGCGGAGCATCTAGGCACATGACTGGGAACTGGTCACTCCTATCAAACGTCAAACAAATTAAGGAGGTTATGTTTCATTTGCTGGAAACAAAAGGGTTACATCATAGCTCAAGGGGAAGTGGGGAATCAGAAAGTGAAGTTTGCAAAGGTAACTATGTTTAACAACTTAAAAATAATTTGTTTTTTTGTCTCCCAAATCTGTGACAAAGGATTTAAAGTAGTATTCAACAACAAGAAATGCTATGTTCTAAAAAAGGATTACGTGATCCCGGAGGACCAAGTCTTAATGTCAACTTCAAGATATAACGACCTTTATGTCTTGGATCTTTCAAAGGCCTCCATAACGGATCATCAAGTTCAGTGCTTCTTGTCTAAGGCTACAAAGAAGGATTCGATGTCCTAGCATAGGAGAATGGGACACATCAATCCACGGAAGATGAACCACTTGATCCATAATGATCTAGTGCAAGGAGTAAACGTCAAAAACTTCCAACTACTGGATTTTTGTGTCACATGCAAGAAAGGAAAACACTAAAGTCTCATAAGGCAAAAAAAGTTCAATCCATAGAACTACCACCTCTTGAGCTTCTTCATTTGGATCTGTTTGGTCTAGTCAGTACAAGGAGCATCGCCGACGACTTGTACTGTTATGTAGTTACAGATGACTACTCAAGATTCTCTTGGGTAATGTTTCTAAAATCCAAATCTGAAACATTTGAGTCATTCCAAGAGTTAGTAACTACTTTGGAGTCTCTTTACAAGCTGAAGGTAAGACAAGTACGCTCAGACAATGGTACTGAGTTCAAGAATCAGTGGATGGAGGCTTTCTACACAAAGAAAAGGGAATTTTGCACCCGTTCACTTCTGCATACACTCCATAGATGAACGGTGTTGCTGAATAGAAGAACAAAAGCTTGATAGAGATAGCCAGAACGATGCTAGCAGACTCGAAACTGCCTATCCAATTTTGGAATGAGGCAGTTGCCAATGCATGTTACACTTTAAGTCGAGTCCTGGTGGTAAAATGTCATGGTAAGACGTGTTACGAGTTACTTCAATGATGTAAACCAAATCTAGAGTACCTCAAACCATTTGGCGCACCTTGCACCCCTTTGAAGAAAACTTAGGAAGGCAAGTTAGCGAGAAGGCTGAAGAAGGAATTTTCCTAGGATACAACATACTGAATATAAGAGTTTACAATAACTCAACGGGTCAAGTAGAAGTGTGGTGTAACGTGGACGTTCAGAGATACACCACCCCCAGCTGGAAAAGGACCCACATTCTTTTTCTATTATGATGGATTCTTTAAGTCCTTCAACATCCCTCTCTCCACTTCTGAAGACGAGTTAGCATCCAAGATGATATATGAGGTCTTAAACACACCACCCTTAGACTCAACAACATCCGGCTCATAAGGCCAGTCTTCTAGTAACTCAGGGGGAGCACTGGAGGTAAGTGGCTCCTCTTTTGACGATGAAGAAGTGGAAAATGTTCAAATGGATCAGGAGGAACAGGCTCCAACTACTACAAGTACACCGCATCAGATGTTGATGCCTCTGACACTTCGGAACCCCATACTCCCACTGCCTCAGATACTGAACCTGTGGTTCATAATCTGGATAATGAGGTAGTTGTACCCACCACTCCTGGATCTCATCTAAGTGTATATCATCCTCTGGACAATGTTATAGGGGATGTACAATCGGGAGTACGGATAAGAAATCAGCTATATTCGGCTGATTATGCCTCGGTCATGGAAAAAGGATACCTTCATGACAATGCTTATTGATGTTTTATGTCTTAATTTGAGCCAAAATATATAAGTGATGCCTTAAACGATGAGGCTTGGGTGAGTGCCATGCAAGAAGAACTACTTCATTCAAGAAGTTAGGTGTATGGACTCTGGTGGATAGACCTGAAAGTGCTAAGGTCGTTGGCACTAAATGGGTTTTAAAATGAAAGAAGGATGACCAAGGGGTCATTATCAGAAACAAGGTTCGGCTTGTAGTTCAAGGATTTCGACAAGTCGAGGGAATCAATTACGACGAAGTGTTTGCACCCGTGGCAAGAATGGAAGCCATCGTATCTTCTAGCCTATGCATCGTATATGAAAATTAAAGTCTATTAGCTTGATGTGAAAAGTGCGTTCCTTGATGGTGAAATTTGAGAAACAGTGTACGTCAGTTAACCCAAGGGATTTGAGGATTCGTATCATCGGGACAGAGTTTACAAGCTGGACAAGGCTCTATACGGGCTTCATCAAGCCCCTAGAGCCTGATATGAGAAATTCTCGACTATCTTGTGAAACACGGGTTTCGAAGAGGAGTGATTGATTGTACTTTTTTATCAAAGAGAAGGATGTGACTGACTACTGCTTGTACAGATCTTGTTGATGAAACATAATCTTCGGTTCCAAGAACGAAGACTTATGTAAAGAATTTGAAGCAGTAATGAAGACTGAATTTGAGATGAGTGCCATGGGAGAAATGAAATTCTTTTCTCGGTTACAGGTGGTCAAACCACAAGGGATATTTCTACATCAGACAAAGTAGTTTGCGATATTCTCAATCGGTTTGATATGGAGAATGCTTCCGCAGCTGGGACTTACTTGCTACGAACCATGATATAGCGCCTGACGGAGAATGGTGATCTGGTGGATGCTACCATGTATTGAGGCATGATTTGATCTCTCATTATCTCCCTCACCTCACGACCCTGACCCATGTACGCAACAGGTCTCTCTCTGCTCAGATTCAGCGAAACCGAAAGTCAACCATCTAATTGGAGTCAAAAGGTATTCATTATCTGAATGTACCCCAACACTCGGGTTGTGGTATCCTCATGATGACGTATTTCGATCTTACAATGTATGTGACTCGATTACGGCGGTTGCCAAAATGAACTACAAGTCAACATCATTGATGTCAATCTGACAGGATCAGCGATCACAAGTTTGATGTATTAGAGTTCAAAGCAGCGGAATAAGAACAGGAATTAGACAAATTGTAGCAAGAAATCGATACTTGTATGCATTAAGAGCACATACGGTTATAGTGAGAGAATATATTTCTGATTCAAGGAATGTTTATAGATATGGAATATTTCTGATCAATCATTCAATTATTACAATAGGTTGACACTCCTTATATAGAGTGCAACAACCACTGCTGTTCACGGAAAGTGACAACTGGCAGATCTATACAAAAATAACTAAATCTTAACAAACTACTGAAATTTTCACAACTACTGAGAACATATCAGAGTGTTAAGTACAGAATATAAAACTACTGATTAGAAACTACTGAAACTACAACGACTGAAGAACAAGCTCTTCAGTCGTTTTACAAAACTACTGATAAAATATAAAACAACTGATCACAACAACTGAAGAAGTATTCTTCAGCTGTTGTGTCAAACTACTGAAAAGATGAAACATAAAACTACTGAAAGGTAACCTCACACACTGAAGAAGACCTTCACTCTTCAGCTGTTGTGACAACGTCTGATACTTTGGTCTTCAGACTTGTGTCTTCAGACTTTGTCTTCAGCACTTGTGTCTTCAGACTTTGTCTTCAGCACTTGTCTTCAGACTTTGTCTTCAGCACTTGTGTCTTCAGCTTTGTCTTCAGCACTTGTCTTCAGACTTGTCTTCAGCACTTGTCTTCAGACTTTGTCTTCAGCACTTGTCTTCAGACTTTGTCTTCAGCACTTGTCTTCAGCTTTGTCTTCAGCACTTGTCTTCAGACTTTGTAATCAGCTGTTGTCTTCAGCTGTTGTGGTCTTCAGTAGTTGTTGTGACGTCTGTGGGACTTAAAGGTTTTTCTGATCCGGCTCATTGGTTCTTTTGGTCCAACAAACTCCCCCTGAACCAATGCAGCCAAAACCTTTAACTTTATTGAGGTCCCACTTATTGTTGGCAGAATGTTGGTCTTTTTCCTTCTTGATCAGTTGAGAAGATGACCCATATAAGCACTGGCCTGGAAATGAGTCTCTGATGATTTGGTTGGCAAAGTATGGATGGGAACTCTATATTGGGGACTTGGACACTGAGCTGTTCCCCCATCCATGAGACTCACTTCCCTATGATGAGTCTGTACGACTCTCTGTGTAGGCCTCAAGGAAGGTGATTTGTTCCTCCATGGTTAGCTCTTCAGCACCTCCTTCAAACAATGATTCAGGCCCATAATACTCAGACATGTATTTGGCCTGTTTCCCATTCTTTAGCTCCACAGTTGTTATTATTCTGTAAGCAAACTCATCCGGGTGATTACCCTCTAGGAACAACTGGAGCTCATTTTTCCTGACTTCCTCAAGCCTCTTGTAAACTAACCCCTTTTTCACTATTTTGTTTCCAGCATCTCTGAGGGGTTAGATTAGCTTTGTAGGCTTTCTTGAAGTCCTCTAGGATTTCCTAGGGTGAAACTACAAAGACCAGAGAGATCACTTCATCTACATCTTTTTCACCTGGCCAATGTATCTCTGAGGTATGTTTTTCTTATGAATCTGTGAGAGACCCTGGGATCAGCCAAATCCTCACTCTTTCCTTTTGATATTGAAAGGTATGCTTGAGAGTGTAAAGTCTGAGGGCTTGCTTCTTCATATTGATGAGAGAGATGTGGCTGCATAAGCTTTGTCACTCTCTTCAGCAATTCCTCATCATGCTGTTTATGAAGCTCTTCTTCTTCTAGCTTCACTTTAACCATTGTCTTAGAATTCAGGAGTAATTGCTGAGGAGTGACTTGTGGCCTTAGGCAACTGAATCACAGCTGAGAGTGGCAGCCTATCTTCATTATCTTCTTCATCATCTTCTAGCCTCATACCCTTCTCTTCTTCTTCAGGGTATATCATCACTATGGTTTTTGAGGGTAAGGATTGGTTTTGAAGAAAGAGGATGTTTTGGTGTTGGGCTTAAGATTGTTTGGAGATTTGAGGGGTAGGCAGTGTTTGAGTGGGTGAAGGGAAGGTTTTCCACATCTTTGTAGTAAGTTTCGCCTTTGTGAGTTTAGCCATTTCCAACCTTTTACCACCCCAGCCTCATCAAGGGCTTCCACAATATCCCCTTGTGGAATTGCTCAGACAGACAGATTCTGGGGGCTATAGCCAGAATACTGTCCCTGGTCCACGCGCGAATCTCCATTAAAGATCTTCCTAAGTATTTTGCAATGAAGCGTATCATGATCTCCAATCTCTCTTTTTCAAGAGCATCATACCAACCCATCGGGTTTGAATCTCTTGCATTCCAAACCTTCTGATCTCACTATCCAGTGTGGCTGTATCAACCCTTGCCTGAAGAGTTGTTCAATTATTTTATCCATGATCGGCTGTGTTAGTGTCAGCTTCTTTTACCAGCTCTTCCAAGGATTTGTCTTCAGCAGTATGATCCAGCACTTTTCTTTCGCTTGTAAGTGAGCAAGGTTGCATTTCTTTTCTTTCTCCTCCTCTTGGGCTTGCTTCTCTTCCTTCTCTTCCTCTGTTCTTTCCTCTTCTTTTCTTTCACTGCAGTACTCTCCCCCTTTTTGGATGCATTGGAGGAAGGGTTTTTACCGCAGAAAGTGTCTTTTGCACAACAGCATCAATCAAGGGTTGTAAAGTTGAGGAAAGCCTCTCATCAATGGCTTTAGTCACAAATCAGTGATTATGGGTGTGATGAGAGGGAGGGAATTTTGAAGTACAGCACCTATTTGCTCAGGAGGCATCTGTTCCTGAGAAATAGGGCCTGAAGCAGAGGCAGGTGGTTGAGTTTGGAGTGGCTCAGTGTTTGGGGAACCTTCAACTGAAGGTGCCATCTGTGGGTTGGTGGAGGCAGATGGTCTTTCTCCTTGTGAGAGTTGGTCAAGTAGGTTTTGCAGCCTACTGACTTTCTCTTCAAGGATTGTGTTCTGGGCAAGAACATCATAGAAAAAGCCCAGGTCATCATCAGCCGAAGCTGAATCATCTGACCTCCTGCTTGGAGCAGGATTACATGCACTGGGTGTAGACCAGTTGTTGCATGTGCCCCTTTTGCTTGGTACTGGGGACTTCCAGCCTCAGGACAATGTCCATCATCAGCTGTTGCCTCTAGTGAGGTCTTAGCAATGTTACCAGCCTCATTCTGATCATGTGCTGATTCAGAAGAGTGGCAGCCTCACTAGATATTCTAAGCTCCTTATCTACACCAGGAGATAGAAGTGGTAAACCCCTGTGCTGTGGGTTCTCAAGTGCACTGTGTTCCTCCCCCTCAATTGTAGAGGTGTTCCCAGTAGTAAGTGGTTTCTGGGAGGGGGTGAGGAGTGCAGTTGAGTCAGCACTTGTGCAACTATTAATGTTGGGCTGTGAGGGGCGGTTGTTGGGGTGAAGGGATAGAAGCAGTGTGCACCTGGGGAGGTTGGTGCTCTTCAATGGCAATCCCCTCAAGTGAGGAAGATTCCAGATGTGTAGTACCCCTTTGTGGTTGCTGCAGGCTCCTGTTGAGAGGAATCCTGAGTGGCTATGGCTGGAAGAGTCCTTATATCCACTAGGGGGTTTGACCAGTGGATATCTCCGCGTTGTGTTTGCAGGGGCATCCTCAGGGGACTCAATTCCCTGAGTAGCCGTTTTGGGTTTCTTTTTGGTGGGTTTGGTGGGACTTTTGATTTGAGGTGGTGGCTGTGGGTTCCAGCTGCGTGGGTTTGCGCAGCTTGGCAGCCAATTTGAGTGTCTGGTCAGAGTTGTGTCGGGAGTATACTTCCGGCAGAACAGCCGTAGCAGGGCCTCCCCACCAACAAGTCCCTCAGCATTAAGCTGGTTTGTAATGATGGCCATTATGAACCGTGATATAGTATCCAACGGTTAACAGTTAGTTTTTTGAGCCATATCCTTGAGCTCTGAAAATATTATTTCTGAAAAGTTTAATGGTTGTTGCTCAAGAATAGAGTACATTACCTGCTGCCACTTTGACGACATTTGATCCCAAGACGACGTCTTAGGAGCCAAACATACATTCACCATGTGAAAAATTAGGCGTTCGGCGTCATGGAAGTGTTTCTTCATGATAGTGGAGGCACTGAGATCGCCTTGATATCCATGTTGAGCAAAGGATAGATCTATGGTGCCCTTCGGATATCCAGCAGAGAAATAGCATCATTCAGTGAAGAATTTGGCGGATTCTTGCAGGAGTGATGACTACTTCTTTGTTGTTGACGACCGACTGGAGAGATGGTGTTTGTTCTCCCAAGTGGCATAGTAACGTTCATCCAAACTGTTTGAGGGATTCGGCATGTAGTATGGGATTCAGAGAAATCCGTTTTGTATTGGGACTGAACCATAAGATCGATAGCAGTATCGAACTTAGCCCAGACAGGCGATTTAGTAAGTAGGCAACACAGTTGTGTTGCGGTTTAAGTTGCATGGACGCCATTGAGAAGAGAGAAGTTTTGGAGAGGAATGTTAGGTTTGAAGAAGATGAAGCTTGAAGGATTAGGTCAGGGATATTTATAGGGTACGGTAAGAAACGACTGAAGGATGTGGTGTTAGTCATCAGTAGTTTTAAACGACTGTTGACATGGTATGATCCTTTCAGACGTAAAACAGCTGAAGTCGTGGTGTTAGGCATCAGAAGTTAGAAAACTACTGAAGACCGTGTTTTGACTTCAGATGATTGAAACAACTGAGGACTTGGTGTTTGTCATCAGTAGTTGTGAAACTACTGAAGACAGTGGTTTTGTCATCAGCTGTTGTAACAACTGAAGACTTGGTATTAGTCATCAGTATTATAAAACTACTGAAGACATGGTATTGCTTCAGTTGTTTAGAATGAAACACAGTTGTACAAACGACTGAAGAGAAATTTCTCATCAGCTGTTTTCGTCAATTCTTAGCTTTTCAGCTGTTTCATACTGTCCTCACACATTCATCAGCCTTTTTTGGGATTTCATTGTTTCATAGGACATCAGTACTTATCTATTTTTACTGATTTCAGTAGTTGTAACTGCATCAGTTTGTAACTACATCAGTAGTTTAGAACAGATGAAGTACTTCAGTACTTGTGAGACATTTAGCCTTCAGTAGTTATAAAAACTGCTGAGGGTAAAAGAACTCATCAGTACTTATATGTGACATGGTTACCAATGATCATCAGTACTATTACTAAGATCATCAGTAGTTGTCACTTATTCTAGCTGCAGCATACCAAGCCTTAACACCAGGTTTTGGAAAGTTGAACTATCCAAAGGCTTAGTAAAAATGTCTGCAAGCTCATCAGCACTAGCACAAACTTAGGATCAATCAGACCTTTTTCAAACAATCCCTTATAAAGATGTCTGATCTCTATATGTTTGGTCCTAGAGTGCTGGACTGGATTTTTGACAATACACAGAGCTGAAGCACTATCTATTAACAATGGAGTCTTAGTCTCTGTAATGCCATAATCCAGAAGTTGGTTCTGAAGCCAGAGTACCTGAGAGGTGCAACTTGCAGCAGCAATGTACTCTGCTTCAGCAGTTGATGTAGCAACTGAGGTCTGTTTCTTGCTCTGCCAAGAAATCAAGCAGTTGCCTAGGATTGACATCCACCAGAAGTTGATTTCCTGGTCAACTTACACCCTGCATAGTCACTGTCAGAAAAAGCAACTAATTTACCAGAATGTCCAGTAGAATACCATAAACCTAGAGATGGAGTGCCTTGCAAATAGCTAAAGATCCTCTTGACTGCAATCAGATGAGACTCTTTAGGTGGAGCCTGAAATCTAGCACAAACACATTTAGCAAACATAATATCTGGTCTAGAAGCTGTTAAATACATCAAGGACCCAATCATACATCTGTAAAGTGTTTCATCAACCACTTTACCTTTCTGATCTGTATCCAGTTGTGTGGTGCTGCACATGGGGGTAGACAAGGCTTACAGTTTTGTAAATCAAACTTTTGCAAAAGATCTTTTGTGTATTTGGACTGATGAATGAAAATTCCATCAGCCTTTTGTTTGATTTGCAACCCCAGAAAGAACTGTAACTCTCCCATGGCACTCATTTCAAACTTCTGTTGCATCAACTTTGTAAAGGCATCACACAACTTTGGATCAGAGGATGCAAAAATGATATCATCTACATAAATTTGAACAAGTAGATTATGCTGCCCAGCTTTCTTAATGAATAAAGTCTTATCTATGGAGCCTCTAGTGAAATTATTTTCCAGAAGAAAGTTTGATAATGTCTCATACCAGGCTCTAGAGCTTGTTTTAACCCATAAAGAGCCTTATCAAGCTTATACACCCAATTAGGATGTTTATTGTCCTCAAAGCCTGGAGGTTGACATACATAAACCTCTTCTTTAATTTTTCCATACAAAAATGCACTTTTGACATCCATTTGAAAAACTTTAAGGTTTTGATAAGCAGCATAAGCTAAAACAATCGAATTGCTTCCAGTCTGGCTAGAGGGGCAAAGGTTTCATCATAATCAATACCTTCTTCTTGTGCAAACCCCCTGAACAACCAGTCTGGCTTTGTTCTTAACAATAAGCCCATTTTCATCAGTTTTGTTCCTAAACACCCATTTAGTGCCTATTGCACACTTACCTGGAGGTAGAGGAACCAGTTCCCACACTTGCTGTTTCTTGAACTGAAGAAGCTCAAGCTGCATGGCATCAACCCATCCATTGTCCTTTAAAGCAATGTGATAATTCTTTGGCTCTTGCTGACTGATGAAGAGAGCATAGAAGCAGAAATTTGACAATTGACTTCTTGTTGATACTCCAGCAGTGATATCACCAATGATTTGAGACATAGGGTGATTCTTCAGATCTTGATACACAATGGATCTATGCAAGTGTTTGTAGCAGGCTCAGCAGTAACAAATGGTGATGGTGAATCATTTCCTTGAAACCAATCAGTGGATGGTAATTCAAAGGAAGTTGAATTCGAAGAGATCTCATCAGCATTTGTTGTGGATGGTGCTACTGGAGCTACAGGAACATCAGTCTAGCTGAATCAGGCAGTTGATCACTAAACCTGAAGAGGTGAGTACGACAATCATCATCATCATCACACCAGCAGTACCACCAGGTGGTGAACTGTTGACAGGAGCAACAACAGGAGTTTGATAAGGAACATATTGCAGTATGTCCAAATCAAATAACTCCACAGGGCTTTGTGGAATCTTGTCCTTTGGAGATTCATGAACTTAACATGTAGGGTTTTCTTCACCGTCTTTGTTCTGCAGTTGAAGACTCTGTATGCCTTGCAAGTAGATGAATAACCAACAAAATACCCTGCATCCACCTTAGGATCAAATTTATGGAGTTGATCCTTTGTGTTGAGAATAAAACAGGGACACCCAAATGCTTTGAAAAATGAAATCAGAGGAGCCAAATGATGGAGAATTTCATATGGAGTCTTCATCAATCTCTCTGATTTACTAAAACTCTATTTTGCACATAGCAAGTTGTGTTGACAGCTTCAGCCCAAAAGGTCAGTGGCAAACCAGAGTCAGCCAGCATGGACCTTGCAGCTTCAATGAGGGTCCTGTTCTTTCTCTCCACTACTCCATTTTGTTTGGAGTCCTTGGGATGCTAAACTGCCTTTTGATTCCCTTTGAAAGATAGAAGTCATCAAGTGTATGAATCTGAATTCAGTTCCATTGTCACTCCTAATACACTTGACTGGAAGGGAATACTGCTTCTCAATATACAACACAAAGTGAATAATCTTCTGAGCAACCTCATCCTTTGAATGTAGAAAGAAAGTCCATACAAATCTGGAGTAATCATCCACAATTACCAGACAGTATTTCTTCTTTGCCATGCTCATCACTCTCACAGGACCAAATAGATCCATATGCAGTAATTGCAAGCAGGCAGTGGACTTAGGCTCTTCAATAGGAGGGAATGAGACTTTGTGCTGTTTTCCTTTTAAACAACAGTGCAGGTTTCATCACAGTGGAACTCCTTTATTGGTAAGCCTCTGACTAAACTATTGTGGATAAGCTGATTCATGTTTTTGAATTTACATGACCCAGCCTTCTGTGCCACAGTTTAGATTCTTGAGAAGAGGCTTTGGAAAATAGGCAAGGATTGCCTTTGAGATCTATTTTCTTGGAAAGATCTAAGGCATACACTCTTCCTGTCCTGTTGGCTCTCAGGAGAGTATGATCATCCAACACCTTGTCAATCAAGTGCAAAACTTTGGATGACAGAATCCTACAGTTCTGACTGGTGAAAAGAGCAACATGGCCTTTATCACACATTTGACTGACACTCAAGAGATTGTACTTAAGATTTTCCACATGATTAACATCATCAAATTTGATTTCTCCATTGGAGACAAAGCCTTTACCAATGATGTAACCCCTAGCATCATTGCCAAAAGAAACAAATCCCTTCTTTCCTTGAGAGTAGTCATGAAGAAGAGAGCTGTTCCCAGTCATGTGCATAGATCCCCCACTGTCTACATACCAGATGCTACTTTGGCATGTTGGAGAACCCTGCAAAAATAAACAATCAGTTAGTTTTAAGACCCAAACCTTTTTGGTTTTGGGCCTGGTCTCATCAATAGATGGTAAACTAACAGGTTTATTTGAAACAACAGCCTGAGAGGAAAAAATGGTGAAGAAGAGGAATCCTTTGGCTTGGATCTCCTTTTCTGTGGTTTCAACATAGGAGCATCTAGTTGGTTAACTCTACCCAACAGATGTTGAACCATCATAACCAGCTCTGTCTGATTTTGTGATAAAGCTTTCAGCTCATCAGACACATTGCCAGTGGAGTTTGATAAGTTCCTATGTTGCACCTTCTTCTTCTGAGCACTCTCAGCTGTCACCTGTTTAACCCCTTCCTTTTTGGATTTCTTTGAGGACTTAAGGGTTACAGGATTTGATGTTGCTGATACAAATGTGGTCTCAAACTCAGTTTTCATTTTTACCATTTTCTCTTTAATTTCTTCTTTTTGTTTGAGTTTGGAACCTCTTTTGTACCTACAATCATCTGTAAGATGATTGAAAAAACCACATACTTCACATGGTTTCTTCTTCATCTTAGGTTGATCATCAACTAAAGAGGGTGAAGCAACTGAAGACTTGTTCTTCAATTCTTTGGAAGCATTGTTTGCTTTCTTGACTGCCTCTTTAGTAGTCTTCAAACTCTTTCTACTGACAGTTTTCTTCTCTTCAGTACTGACAGCAGTTGGAGTTTGAACTTCAGGTGTTAAATCCTGCTCTCTAGTCCTTTCAGGACCTTCAGAATTAACTCCTGAGTTGATCAACTCATTGATCATGTGAGTGTCAGCAGTGGAACCATCAACATCAGCTGATAGGTTCTGAGATAGCTTGATGCTGACTTCTACTTCTGATTGTGCTGTATCAGAAAGTAGATCACATGATGAGATGGATTGGTTATTACTCTCACCATCAGATTCTACCTCTGCTCTTGGAGTAAAATCTGTAGGTGGAGCAGTGTGATTGTAACCAATGCCAAACTTCACATTGGAAGCAGATTGCTTACTAAGAAGCATTTCAAAACCTTTACATGATTGTACCCATCTATCACACTCTACCTGGGTAACTGCAAGGGTTTCTTTGAGATCTTTGTACTTCTCTAGAAGTACCTCTTCTCTAGCCTTATCATCAATTATTTGGCATTTCAGTTTATAAATCTCATCATTTTGATCTTTAAGCACAGACTCAAACTCAGCTTTTCTTTTGGAAAAAATTTGTTCTAGCTCAATGTTCTTATTAATTAAAGCTACATTTGCTTCTCTAATGGAAGCAAATGCTGCTATGCATGTTTCAGAACATAATTTGGCTTTTGCCTCAAAGGATACCTGTGATACCTGAGGTGTAGAGGCATTAGAAAATGAAGTATCAGCAGACTCCAAAGCCATAAGAGCTAGATTCCCAAAAGGACTATCACCACCATGTTGACCAGCACCTGAGAACAGTTGTTCATGACCAGACATGTCATCTGGTAAACTGCTCCAGTCAACAACTCCTGGGGTGAAGAAGCTGTGTTGTTGAGGTTGAGTTGTTGTTGAGATGGGATGGCTGAGGTTTGGTAGTGCATGAGGTTGTGGTGCCATAGGAACTTGAACTTGATTTGACTGTGACATGTAATAACAAGGGTAAGGATATGGCATTTGACCATGAGGAACAAAATATGCAGGAGATTGTTGTTGAGGATGATGACTAGAAGTGACAGGATGTTGCCTTCTGTGTTGTTGACTATTGCCAGGAAAAGTCACAAAGGGTGCAGTGGAGTTAGATCCAGTTGATCTACACTCTCTTGCAAAGTGTCCAAGCCGTTGGCATTTGTGACACCTCAACTTGCTCTTGTCAAAACCAACTTTGGTTTTGCCAGAGAGTCCTGGAAATTTTCTTCCAGTTCTTTTGTAGAACTTTTGAGATCTGATATTTATCAAGGCCATTTGGCTCAAAATATCCATCTCTTCTAAGTCGTCATCAGCAATCCCCTTGAGATCATCCATAATGAAGCATAAATTGTCATTATTACACCCAGTAAACTGACCATCAACACTCACAAATGCAGAATCAGAAGTGTTTGAAGAGAAATTAATATGCTCATCATACTGGCATTCAGATGAAGCATATTCTGACTCATGACCAACCAAGGCAGTGTTGCCTGGTACAAAGTCTTCAGTGAGCTTTCCAGATGAAGACAACTTTCTCTTCTGTTCTATCCAGATGAAGACAACTTTCTCTTCTGTTCTATCTCTCTCTCAAACGTGAGCAGTTTCCCATGGAGTTGGGTGAGAGATAGTTTGTCCAAACTTGCACTGGAGCGTAGGACAATAGTATATGTGTCCCATCTCTCAGGCAGTGATCTGAGAAATCTGTTATTCATCTGAATATTTGTGTACTCAAGTTTGACCATTTTTAATTCAGAGATCAAAAAAGAGAACCGCTCAAATTGTTGAGTCAGTGTCTCACCCTTTCTATGAGAGAATGTCTCATATTGTTGGGCAAGGATTTCTCTATTATTTGCCAAGACCTCATCTGTTCCTCCAAATTGTTCTTTCAAGGCATTCCAGAGGTCATGGGCAGTTTCATGATGCATTAGCCCAGAATAGATTTCATTGGGCAGTGCCATGGCCAGAATTCCATGGGCTTTTGCATCAATTTCAAGCAACTTCTTATCCTCATCTGAGTATCGCTCCCTCCTCTTCGGAACCATTTGATTGGTTTCCGGGTTATTCACCATAGGCTTGTGTGGACCATGTACCACTGATGTCCAACAACCTGCGCTGTTAACAGACAGGTGATGGAGCATTCGTCGTTGCCATATGTTATACTCATTCCTAACCAACATTGGTGGCTTGGTTGAGGAACCAGTATTGTGAGGATCATTGGAGGGAGTAGTCATTTTTAGTTCAAAAACAATTTAATTCAAGCTTTTAAAAGTTTTACACAGACCACAACAGACTCAATGAAAACCAAGAAAAGATCTCAGGATGAATGACCAGAGATATAGAAAATTCAATCTCTATAACCGTTTCTTGCAAAAACAAAAGCTAATTCAATCAAACTTAGATCTTGAATAGAAGTTTCAATGATCAATTATTAGATCGATCAATGATTAATCTGCTCTGATACCATTTGACAGGATCAACGATCACAAGTTTGATGTATTAGAGTTCAAAGCAGCGGAATAAGAACAGGAATTAGACAAATTGTAGCAAGAAATCGATACTTGTATGCATTAAGAGCACATACGGTTATAGTGAGAGAATATATTTCTGATTCAAGGAATGTTTATAGATATGGAATATTTCTGATCAAATCATTCAATTATTACAATAGGTTGACACTCCTTATATAGAGTGCAACAACCACTGCTGTTATCACGGAAAGTGACAACTGGCAGATCTATTACAAAAATAACTAATCTTAACAAACTACTGAAATGTTCACAACTACTGAGAACATATCAGAGTGTTAAGTACAGAATATAAAACTACTGATTAGAAACTACTGAAACTACAACGACTGAAGAACAAGCTCTTCAGTCGTTTTACAAAACTACTGATAAATATAAAACAACTGATGAGCACAACAACTGAAGAAGTATTCTTCAGCTGTTGTGTCAAACTACTGAAAAGATGAAACATAAAACTACTGAAAGGTAAACCGTCACAACTACTGAAGAAGACCTCTTCAGCTGTTGTGACAACGTCTGATAGTTTGGTCTTCAGCACTTGTGTCTTCAGACTTTGTCTTCAGCACTTGTCTTCAGACTTTGTCTTCAGCACTTGTCTTCAGACTTTGTCTTCAGCACTTGTCTTCAGACTTTGTCTTCAGCACTTGTGTCTTCAGACTTTGTCTTCAGCACTTGTCTTCAGACTTTGTCTTCAGCACTTGTCTTCAGACTTTGTCTTCAGCACTTGTCTTCAGACTTTGTCTTCAGCACTTGTCTTCAGACTTTGTCTTCAGCACTTGTCTTCAGACTTTGTCTTCAGCACTTGTCTTCAGACTTGTCTTCAGCACTTGTCTTCAGACTTTGTCTTCAGCACTTGTCTTCAGACTTTGTAATCAGCTGTTGTCTTCAGCTGTTGTGGTCTTCAGTAGTGTTGTGACGTCTGTGGGACTTAAAGGTTTTTCTGATCCGGCTCATTGGTTCTTTTGGTCCAACAAATTCTTTAGGAGAAGATTAGTCACGTGGCAGCGTTAGAAGCAGACATCAGTTGCACTGTCAACTTGTGAAGCTGAATATGTTGCTGTGACAAGCTGATGTTCTCAAATCATCTGGATTCAACAGTAAATGTAGGACTACAGTTTGAAATTGGCTAACACTCCTATATTTGTTAATAATTCTGCTGCTATAGCCGTAACTAAGACTAAACACATCGGCATTAAATATCACTTTATAAGTGGTTGTTTTGAAAAGAATTTAATCGTTGTTGTTAAAATTAATACGAATTTTCAACGCGCTGACCTCTACACACAAGCCTTTGATAAACCACGTTTTTTATATCTGTTAGAGGTCAACGACGTTAAAAAGAAAAGTGATGTGATTTCCTACGATGAAAGTACTTAGTCCGACAAGTAGAATTCATTTTACTTTTAATTTTTATTTTATTTTGTTTTGTTTTATTTTTATTTCTTCATCTATTAAAATCCTAAAACGAAAATCTTTTACGGTTTTAGAACTTTAGGGGGAGAATAGGTTAAGTTAGTAAAAAAACGAGGAAGGAGGATAGGCAAGCTAAGAGAAATGAGATCATATCTATGATACTGATTCAATGGTTATGGAAAATGATAGTACACAGGAACAAATAGTTTGGGACTTTAAAAGAAGAAATCGTTTAATATGCAAAATTCAAAGTATAAGTTTGAGAAGTCTAAACAAAAATAAATGGAAATAGTAAAACTAGCTATTACTAGGGTAACACGAAAAAGTAGACCTAGAGGTTGCTAGACCATTATATGATGTGTTAGTAGATTCAACACAATAGATAAGTAGACCTCGTTTGTGATTTCAAGATCAAACTAAGTTGTTCAACAAGTTGTGGGTTATCATCTTATCATTGGTTAACACAATCAACAGAGTCAATAAGGGGTGACGAGCAAAATATACGCCACAAATGTGTGCGGATGACCATAAAATGAGCAAAGCACATGATGAAAAATGAAAAAAGCAATCAAGCTAATAACCTATGTTATTGGTGCGATCTGTGCAAAAAGAATAAAAAATGCTCAATCAATAAGATAGGTTATGTGCCTCTCTGCTGTGTGGTGGCACTGACCTGAGGATAAGTACAACCTAAATATTCTAGAATTCATTGGTGTTTGTAGGCCTCTTTGCTGTGCGGTGGCACTGACTGAGGCTTTGCAACTCTTTGAAAGCTCTAGAATAGTTTCTTCTTGAATACTACCCGTAGATCGCTCAAAAATCTCCTAAGGAATGTTGATTACCATATAAGTGTGGGATCCATAATGCTTGTTGAAATAATTAAACCTTAAACCATCACCAATCTATGTCAAAAGTCTGTGTATGGATTTAAGAGGACAAGTATACTGACAATCATCATGGCTGCAACTCTTGAAAGTTAACACCACTGTGTGCATCTTGTGGTACTAGTATGATTTCCTAGACTTGCTAAGGACTCTCGATGAAAACAAGAATCGAGCATCAAAAGGTTTTGATAACATGTTCCGAACAATTTGACTTGCCTGTATGATTCCATAATGAATCATTCCACTTATGGTCAAAATAACTTGAAGCTGCCTGTTCTAGAAATAAATCTGTTAGATATCTATCTTAGGATTTCCACCTCACACAAAACTTACAAAAACATGTTTTACTTCTGTTTTTCCATTCTAGTAGTTTCATTTGTTTAATTTTGTCAGTTTAGTTGTTAAAAGTCAGACTAAGTATTGAAATTCTATCTGGAACTTAATCACTAAAGAGGGTCATGTCTGAGGTGACCAAAATAGGTTTTCTAATATTAAAAGGATCACATATGAGGTGATCAAAAGTTTTCGAAGTTGAAATGGTCATGTATGTGATGATCGAATGGGCAAAATGTCGTATCAATAAGAAAAAGGAATAAATGAATGAATGGCCATTAAGTCAAAATCATAAGTAGAGGCCATTCGCACGACTGGACCATGAGTATGGACTAGTCGTACGATTGGACCATACTTATGAACCAGTCAACCGAATGGAGCATGAGTATGAACCATTCACACGACTGGCTTACACGAATAAGCCAGTCGCTTGACTGGGGTTGACCAAATGAGTTAGTCGCCCGACTGAAACCCAGTCGGCCGACTAAATGTGACCGACTGAACCAATCACGCGACTGAGATCCAATCGTGCGAATGAAAAGAGCGAATGGATCCAGTCACCCGATTGAAACCAGATTCAGTATAAATAGGTCTAAAGTCGGTTGCATATATTCATCACCCCTCATTCGCCCTAAAATCGCCCGATAGTGCCATTACTCTGCCCGATTTTCATTTGACCTTTCTAGACTACAAATTGCCAGTGATTATACAGGTACAGTGCGATGCAATCTACTCAATGTCAATCGATTTGTGCCCTAAATGACTGAATTTAGCCCTAAATAGAACCGAGACTTAGTTTAACTAATAAACTAATAAAACTAAGTATATTGTGAAATTGAAAGTGATTAGGTGTTATATCGGTCACTTGCGAGACTAATGAGCCAAACCACGACGTCTAACATTAAGTTTTGCTCAAAATTTGAATTTGAATTGAACAAACAGTCTGTCATGCGAATGGACACCCTAATGAACTTCAATCGCACGACTGAGCTGGGTGAATGACTCTGTCAGCCGAATGAACGAGGCTTATGAGCTCAGTCGCCCGACTGAACTCAGTCGCAGGCTCAGTCGCTCGACTAAACTCAGACTCATGCTAAGTCTCCCGTTTGAAGTCAGTCGCATACCAAATCAACAGAGAACTTAGTCATATGGTTCAATCGCACGATTAAACCAGACTGATCTCAAACAATTTAAAGTGAAATGGCTTCTGTTATGTGCTGATCTAATATGTATGTGTCTTGTGTTATAGATTCATGGCAGATCGGTGGATCATAAACACCAAGCACAATATTTGTGCTCACTCGGATGCCACCATTCGGAATGCTGCCAAGTTTGCTGGTATTATTGCATTCCTAAGGTGATCGAGGATATATCAAGCGATATCTACACCCTACACACCCTATAGGTCGATACAGCAGGCCTTCTGGGAAGGTGCTTCCGTTAACCGATCGACTGAGCCCTACAGTATACGTAGCACCATCTTTGGACAGGAGATTGAGGTCACTACAGCCGATCTGAGACGAGTTCTGGATTTAGGAGATGATGCTGCCCATCCCACCAGACTACATCCTCTTACCGTGAGGGGATGCTTTCTAAGGATGAGGTACACTGGGGACATCAATGCAGGTGTGCTAAATAACCTGTGTCCCTAGTTCAAGTATCTAGCTCATGTCATTCTGAAGTGCATTGCTTCACGAAGGGGTGGATTTGATGATTTATTGGACCAAATCTAGAATGCCTACGTGGCACGGTGCAGAATCAACCTTCAGCTTGTCCAACATGATTTTCTCCTACTTGATTGAGAATATAGAGGCCAAAGGCAAGGAAGGCTTCTGCATGTACCCGAGATTTCTACAGATGATCATTGATGAGAAGCTTCCTTCATTGCCTAAGGAGAGCCATGATGTTGTATCTCTTGAGATCATGGATGACACCACTCTTGGAAGAATGAAGGTATATAGGGGCAAGCAGGTAAATCCCCCTGTAAAGAGACTATTTGGGCATTTGGCTAGAGAAGACTATGTGGTGCCAGCTCAACGAAAGTGGCGTCACGAGGACAGTGACTTGGATGTAGAGCAGATTGCTCTACCCTCCGATGACTCTAATGGTGATAATCATGATGATGATCAGGGTGGAACTGAACCAGCTCCTATTCACCCTGACTTTCAGATGGTGGAGGAGGAGTCTGAGGAAGAGTCTCTGGTGCGAACGGTGGGGAGCCGGGTCGTAGCCACAGAGAGAGGAATTAGGGAGGTTGGTGGACGCCAAGTGGAGTCCAAGAATGCTGTTGCTGCAGATATAGATCCATCATATACCCCAGACCCGCCCAGCAGCCAAGGGGGAGCCATAGTGCCTAAAGGCACTAGGAAGAAGAGAATGGCTCACCCCTATGGCAAGAAGGGGAAGAGGCTAAAGTTTACATTGACCTCTGCTACAACCACAACCACCACCTCATCCACTACTACTAGCACCACCACTACCAGACCACCTATCACTACCACACTCCCATCCACCTCCACCACAGCTACCACCACCACTACTACCACTTCACCCACCATCACCATTACAACCACTCCACCACCCATCTACACTACTTCCACCACCATTATAGCATATCCATCACCACCCACTCACATACCACCACCTATATCCACCACTAGCCACTAAGCAGGACCATCATTTCACCCATCATTCCCCTCAGGGTCATCTCTATATCCCAGTGGGGTAGAGGAACAGTTTTCAGTACTGAATCGTATGGTGCTAAAGCTGTTGGCAGCCGATGATGAGAAGACTGCTCAGCTACGATAGCTAGTGGAGCTAACTGCTACCCAATCACAACAGATCTCTCAGCAGGCTCAAGAGATTCCCCAATTCCAGAAGCATAAAGTTCTATCAACAAAGAAGATAAAGGAGTTGGAGGCTGCCAAAAAGACCATCATGCTCAAGCTCAAAGGAACAAAGGATGCGCCTCTGAAGATAAGAGAAAGGGATGGTGATGACGATGGTGATGATGAGTGATGACGATGATGATGAGGATAATGATGAAGAGGATGATGATGAGGATGAAACAGAAGGAGGCGGTGATGAGAGTTCAGGAGATGGAGGAGACGATGAAGGAGGAGATGCGGGTGCTTCAAAGGCCTCACATGCTAGAGAGAGGCACACCAAGAAGACTCAGGACCAGGGTGCCTCAACCTCAGCCCGCCTGAAGCAGAGCATATGATTCAAGATAAAAGTAATATTTAGACATTTATGTAAATTAAACCGTGTGTAATGAATCATGTATTAAACTTATTTACTTAATGTTTATGTATATATTTGCTATTTAATTATCTTGATTATTGACAAATGATTGATGTGTTAAATGTTTAAATCAAGTAGATCATCCATCTCAGCAAGACCAGTACGATGTTGCTCCCTTACAGCAAATCAAGTCTGAATTCACTATGATACTTGATTTGCAAGGGATTTTCAAGAGATCCGTGAGCTATACTCTTGAAGAAGGAGAAATAATTTACGATCTTACTGATGAGCAACTGGCGGAGATGTTCCGGCTGAATCCGGATGAACTAGTCAAAGATGCTCCTACTGTTGACATGGATAGCGATGAAAAGCTTAATGATGTGGACGAGATAGAAACCGAGGACGAGATAGAAACTGAGGACGTCACAGCCCAGCACTATCCAGAGTATGCAGATAAAGAGGGTAATGTTGTTCCCAATTTGGGTGACACTCTTGTCAGTGATACGTTCGAGAAACTGGATCAGATGGAACAAGAATCAGAGAAGACTCCGGATCAAGCCCAAGCCTCAGACGCCGATGTCAACGTCAAGAAGGCTGAATGGGCGGCATGTTTTGCGGAGATCGGAGCCCGACGCACTCCACCAAAGCCGAGTGCCTACACCAAGCTCTACAAAGTGAAGAAGCATCA
The DNA here is from genome assembly GCA_025506515.1 of Flaveria trinervia. Lineage (NCBI taxonomy): Eukaryota > Viridiplantae > Streptophyta > Magnoliopsida > Asterales > Asteraceae > Flaveria > Flaveria trinervia. Next base: position 34,155,222 of record CM046448.1, read on the forward strand.
CAAGGTGTCAGGCAAGATTATTGCGTGGGCCTATTTTGAAGATCTATTTTATATGCTGTCAAGAGGGAGAAGGGAATCGAGTACTTTAGATTCCCACATGATCTGAAGACTCTCCCTTGTTTTGAGCTCAACCAGCTGGCCAAACTGAAGTTGTTATATGCTGACCCAAGAAAGATGTCAGGCTGGTTTGAGGCTGCATTACAGAAAGAGTACCACACCAGGTGAGTCAACTTCAAACCTCAACAACCGACGAGGTATATCAGAAGGTTTGAAGTTGATGCCATTACTAGAAAGCCAAAAATAATGCTGAAATGGAGTCCTCCGCGCACGATGTCAAGAATCCCTCTAAGGGAAATGCCACAGGACTTCACTCCACACTTCAAGTGGTGGTACTATGACTGGAGAACAGGTGATGCGGTCATAGTTCTGAACAGAGATGGAAATAAGGAAACTATCAGGGTATTTGACCCAATGTGGCTAACTAACTTGTCTTCTGACGATGTCTACACTTTATACAAGTGGCCACTGTTCTATGACGCGCAAGACATTGTACATGCCCTCCAGTTCCAAAACGTGATAAGACTCTGCTTTGCATTCGAAATACATGCAGGAGTTACAAGGGAGGAGAAATACAAAAGTTTGAAGAGTTGATGAAGAATGTTAGACAATAGACTAAACTAGGTCCAAAGGGGAGTTCGTAGATACATGTGTACCTAGTTTATAAGCTTAATGTAAAATGTCTTTCATGTCTTACATATATGTAACAGAATAGGTATGAATGAAATATAATGTGTTTGTGATGCTTATAATGTTTAATATTTCGTTGTTTATTGTGTGTTAATGCATATTGAACTAACTATATAGATTTGTAATAATGATTGAGAAACGTGCTTAAACTTAATCGTGTGAAGTTCTCATGCGAATGGATCATGCTAATGGACCATACGCATGAATACTTCATGCTAATGAACCAGTCGCATGATTGTAACATGAGATTGACTCAGTCGCACGACTGAATCTTCAGTCGTGCGGATGGATCAACCACATGCTTCAATCGCACGACTGAACCATGAAAATGGTTCATTCGCACGAATGGAAAACCCTAACCTATAAATACCACTTAATTCATGAAAAAACGTAACAATTCGAAACGCTACGCACTAAATCGTACCCTAGCCGTCCAGAGACCCTAGACCACCTGTTCCAAGTTCATAGATTGCAAGAAATCATCCTATTATCGTTCTTAACGTTTAGTTTCATTCTTGGATTGACTATACTTGCATTCTCACTGATTAGATCGCCAATCAAGTAGGATTCCACACTATTTGGTTTGGTACACATGCAAATCAGTTAGTACTCCGTACCGAAAATAGTCCTAACAAATTTTTATCGATATATTGCATGATAGTTTGAGAACAGAAAAAATTAAGTGTGGTAAATGTTTATTATGTTAATAATTATACAATTAAAATAATTAATATACACTCTCATTTTAGTATTTTTGTTTGCGAGTTCATTTATCTAGGCACTTAATAACATGTCCATGTATAACAAGTAGAATTTTTGTTGACCTCATGCACGACATGGCCATGTTCGGCCCAGGTTCAAGATTTATACCCAATACTTTACCATTTGACATGCATCTAACTTGTTACATAAAACCCTAGAACTCTTAAGTCTAGAATATGCTTTTAGGTATATCTATGAATATTTGAGGCTAAAATTGAAAATCGAACACATTCAAGGAGGATTTAACATATCTAACCTATTTCCACTCATTTTCTTAGAATTCTCTATATTTACTCTTAGTTTCCCATGTTCTTGAGTTTAGTTGTGTTTTTTGTGAGCCTCAATGGCTAAAATCGTATTATCACTTGGATAAGATTAACCTTCGCATGTTTTAACAACTTGTACGTGATTCTTGGTGTTGTTTATGTTACTGTCATGATGAAACTTGATAATTCTTCAATGATTAGGTGTTTTTGTTCTAGTTTGATTAAGTGATCAACCTCGTGGGTGTTGTAAGCACGTTATGTTAGAAAACCTCATGTCTTTACAACACTTATGCATATGATTGCATCTTTTGTATGTACTTTGTGATATTTGACTAGGAATGGTGAATCAGATAGAATGTTTAGTAAAAATAGTCAAATGTGCATCTTTATTCATATGCTTGCGAAGACCATGGTGTATGTGATCTTAACCAAAATTAGTAAGTATATCTTTATGATCAAATACATAGATGAGGTAGTGTGCTTGTATGATTTGTGTGATGAATGTGATAAAGAAAATATTAAAATAACATAGTTGAATATGAGGAAAACACTTGATACCATGAGATCTCTGACATAAAACCTCAGGATGTTACTAACATCATGTTGCCTCTTCTTATTGCTTTCAATGAAAGTACAACTCGAGAGTAATGGCTGATCAATACTACAAGTTACACAAAGTTGTGATCGTGTGTTGTGTGTTATATTTAATCTATTTGCCCACTATATATAATAAAAACAATATAACCAATTGTTTGAGAATCCCAGGGATTACTCAGTATTCATATTTTACCATTGGAAATTTTCTCCCACATGTCTTTAGTAGTTATGATCTGATTCTTTGGGATTGACTGAGTAATAGTTAGTCACGTGTGAGAACAAGTCATAGCCAAAATGACCAATCGCGATTAGTAACAATAAAATTCAAGATATTAAACTTACTTAGGATTTGGGATACCAGACCATAAATTCACCCCTAACAATTGCCCTCAAATTTTGACAACTGTGATCATGAATTATAGTTGTTAAATGTTAAACACCATGATTAGACATGATCTTGTGAAGCCCGGTAATCTAAGAATCCATACATCATTGTTTCAAATGTTTTTGTAATATTGTTATTTTGAATTCATTCTTCTCAAAATCACTCTTTCACCTTCATTATTTGATTTTGTAGAACCTAAAAGATAAATCTCAAACTCTTTCTTTCGACTTTTTTGATTTTACAGTTATACAACCATGGGAAAGAAAATTATTTGTTCTCGTCCTTCCATTCTTGATAAGACCGTCTAAGACTTCATCAATCAAGGGCTTCTTCAATATCCTAATTATGAGTGTTGTCCATTCCTTGATTAGGACATTGAACTCCTTAAGGCAAGCCAGACCTTCCCTAAAAAAACCATTTTTAAGAAGTCTGGCCCTAGGTTTAGGTGTGACCCTAGGGTTTGGTCTGACCTTATTCGTAAACTGCTAAATCAATATTTCAGATTCATTGCGCTTGGATCTTAGGATTCACCACATTCAGATCTAAAAAACAAAATTAAGATCGGTGGCCATGTGTGAATCAAAAACAAAGAGATGGATAATAATAATAATGTTATGATTTTATTAATGATGATAAACAAGTTACAATAAGAATCATAGATGGCTGATGAAATCAAACCCACCCAAAGGAGAGGATCTCTCCTTGGGTGGTGATTCACACCAGGAGAAACACACACAAAAAGCCACACTTGCAAAAATAAACTAGTAATAAGGAACATTAACATACACAGTCATCATCATCATACAGGGCAACATCATACATACATAACATACATCATGCATAAACATGCAACATCATCATCATGCCCAATATAACCTCTATGATCTCAAAAGTCATCTTACATGAACCTATGGGAACCACCCACGTCAAAACTTACATTTGCACTTTCACCCGCAAATCAGTAATTAAACTACACTTTCCTCGGGTACACCAGCCCTATTTGGACGTATGGGCACCCTTAAGTCGCATGGCCTCCAGGCGACTAAACATCATGCGATTGGACCAATGCGGATGAACACCAATGTGAATGAACACCCATGCGAATGGACCTAATACGGATGGACTCAATACGAATGAGTCCCATGTGAATGGAACTAATGCGGATGAACACTTATGCGAATGGGCCCTCAGTCGCATGACTCCCCCTGCGACTGGCCCCTAATCGTACAAATAAATCCTCAGTTTTGCGAATGAACCTCAATCGTGCGAATGAATCTTCATTCGTGAGAATGAACCTCAATCACACCTCAATCGGCCGTATGGCCTCCATTCCGTCGCCTAGCCCTAGCTGATGCAGAATGCAGTTCATACCGAACCCAATTTGCTATTTTCGACCTCCAAGCTCATCCAAACCCATTCTAAGCCCAAATCAACTATCCTAAACCTTAGGAATGCACACCACAACACCATTCAAGCACACACAAGCCCGGAAACGAACTCCAAACGCATCACATGCAAACACATACAATGGGTCAAACACACACACATACAGAATGGGTTTTCAGATGTGTTCCATCCCTAAAATCGACCTAAAAGGTTTAAAAGAGGGGTCCTAGAACTCACACAAACCACACCGAGAAGTAGAGCTTCGATTGGACCTGCTACATGACGATTTTGCATGCTTGAATCTACTCGAACCAACCTTTATCTTCTTTTTCTCCCCTTTTCTTCCCGCTTTCTCTCTTTAGCTGAATTTTGGGTGTGGGGAGAGGGTAAGGTCTGCCCTCTCCCTTCAAATACTTCAATTCACCCAACTTTCTCTCGTTGGCAAGTTTGGTCCCTCGACTTTGGACTTTATTTCTTTTCTTCTTTCGTCGGCTTCAAAATAAATAACCGGGTGTTACATTATACAACCATGGGAAAGAAAATTATTCGTTCTCATCCTTCCATTCTTGATAAGACTGTCTAAGACTTCATCAATCAAGAGCTGCTTGAATATCCTAATTAGGAGTGTTGTCCATTCCTTGATTAGGACATTGAACTCCTTAAGGCAAGCCAGACCTTCCCTAAAAACACCATTTTTAAGAAGTCTAGCCCTAGGGTTAGTTGTGACCCTAGGGTTTGGTCTGACCTTATTCGTAAACTGCTAAATCAATATTTCAGATTTATTGAGCTTGGATCTTAGGATTCATCATGTTCAGATCTAAAAAACAAAATTAAGATGGGTGGCCATATGTGAATCAAAAACAAAGAGATGGATAATAATAATGTTATGATTTTATTAATGTTGATAAACAAGTTACAATGAGAATCATAGATGGCTGATCAAATCAAACCCACCCAAAGGAGAGGATCTCTCCTTGGGTGGTGATTAACACCATGAGAAACACACACACAAAGCCACACTTGCAAAAATGCACTAGTGGGTCTATTTATATTTTTATTACAACATGACCTAATTTTGACTTTCTAATTGTCTTGATATTGACTTTGTCATGTTGAATTGTCTTGTATTGATGTTTTCTTCTGTTTATCAACTTGGTATCTGAACTTGAATAATGAGATCTTCAGTCGACTGTGATTATCATTTGGAAAGCTTTAGTTTATTACATTGTTGAACTCCAACACAAACTTGTGCTTGTTTATGGATTTCCTTTTTCTCTTGGGTCTTTGCTACCCCTTTCCCCATTAGTCTTACAGTTCTTCATGCTTAATAGGTTAAGCTATTTGCAAAACCATGCCTATGATTTATAGAACTTTGTACACCCTAATGGATGTCATTTTTGAAATATCTATTTCTGCCAAATGTGAGATTTTATCAGTTAAAATGTTATGAAAAAGTTAGAAGGAGTTGCAAAAGTTCATAAAAAATACCAACACAAAAATTCGAACATCCCCACACTTGAAATATACATTGCCGTCAATGTAAAAAATTATACACATGCAATGACATGTATACTGGGGAGAGAAGGGTGAAACAAAAATCTCCCATTGTGAAATTCTTAAAAGACACCCAATAAGTTCTCAAAACACCTCTACATGATTTTGCACATGGAATACAATCACTATATGACTTAATGCATTTAGCATTGGTTCTTAAAGAACCTAACAATAGATGAAATTATATGCAAACGGATCATACCACCAAGACTTGAACTTTCTAGACTAAACCTGATATGACTTATATGGAGCTGATCTTATCGACAATATGGTTTTTACTACAACTCTTGATGGACCAATGTCACGCTTTAAAGTTGGTTGGCCCATGAAGTAGTTTGCCATATCCTAAGATTTGTTTGTGTGTTGAATCATAATAATGTAATACTGAATCATAGGTTATCTATCTTTGGTGCAAAGATGTGGTTGGGTATCAATTTGGTCATTGGTTCATTTCCAAACTCATCCACTTGCAGATCTTCTTCTTGATATGGTTCTTCCTTGATCAACATGGTTGGCTTCTCCTAAAGCAATGATTTTAAGTTATCAAGGTCACTAACTAGATCAAACCATCCCTTTTCATTTCCACAAGAGGTATGCTCATCAAATCATCTCCAAATTCCTTCTAAAATGGAATAGTATGGTTTATGGTTTCCCTATTAGTAAGGCCAGGGACAACTACTTCCATCTCATCCATTACATCCTTTTGTTGTTTTCCCTTTGTAATTTCTTTGAATTTTGTTTGTCATGGTCAACGTACAAGGATAAAGTGATGGTAGCTCATGAAACTCAAATGCGCTTTCAACTAGAGGTGGGATGTGTGCTTCATCCATTAGTGTCACAAGTTCTGATTTGCTCTAACACATAAAAATACACAACATGCTTAGGTTCACTTCTATCCTTATTATCTAAATTAGTGCTCTGATCCATGCTACAAGATTAACTCTCCTATAGAATGTAAACATATATCTACTTAAGTTCAACACTCAATGCCTTTAATCAACGATGTAGTTTTGCGAGTTCGATAAAATTGCTTTCTTGTTTCTCAACCTCATCTTGACTACAACCAATGATAGGTTGTGAAAACATATTAATTCTTGTTGTAGCAACTCATATAATGATGGACGAGGTTTGGTTTGCTATGGTATTATGGTAAACTCCTTAAATGGTTGCGAGTAAGGATGTGACTCATTGTAAGAATTTGAGGGGCACTATTGAAAATGATAACAATTTGTTGTGTAATGAGGTCCTCCATAAATCTCGCACCAAACTCCTTTTTGGTAAACCCCTTTATCAAATTGGTATCCTCCATAGTAACTCTCGTAGTCACAATTCATAAAAGTCACGGCAAAGAGCACTCGGACAAAAAAGATTATGGTTACCAAATAGAAATACATTAGAATAAGAAACTAAATAAAATAAAAGAAAATATTCACAAATGGTTAAGGTATTAACTTGGATCTTTCTTGAAATCACCATGTCCCATGGCAATAACACCAGATACTATATATGTCTAAACACACACACACACACACACACACACACACACACATATATATATATATATATATATATATATATATATATATATATATATATATATATATAAGGGTTATTTAAACAATTGAATTTTAGTTTAAGAAACAATATCACCTTTACACTAACTACATACACTGTATACAAGGGTACCTATCACATAATAGTATACTTTTTGGTAAGAACTGACTATCAATCCATGAACGCAATGTTGGATCTAGAAAGGCTGGTGCAACCAATACCAAACACTTACACAATTTTGGTGTAACTAATAAAGGACTTTCGAAGCTAAGTGTGAAACTTCTGAAGGCAAATGGAGTTCTTTTGAAGACAAATTCAAGAACAACTTCCGAAGGAAAACTCCAACTTCCAAAGATAAGTCTTCTCTTCTGAAGTTCAAGACTTAGAAGATTCCAAGACAATGACTTCCGAAGTAGAAGTCTCCAAGCCTTGGAAGAAGTAGCCTCTTCCGAAGTATAAGTGGCTTTGGAAGAACTTGTTCTTCCGAAGCCAATTAACCTTTGGAAGAACTTGTTCTTCTGAAGCCAATTAACCTTCATAAGACACTTCTATGAACCATTGGACATAAGTATGGTCCTTCTGACACTCCGCTGCAGACCTCCGATATACTGCATGGCGTTTTATCAAAAAGCCCATGTAGTTGACCATACTTTATTCCACTGTTCATCTTTATCAGTTAGTACAGTTACCAACTTTAGTTGGTGACAAAAGGTTAGTCATGGACATGCCATGACTATCAAATCTTAGATAAGACATTATTTAAGATACCTTAACTTTAGCTTTGTAGTATTTGCTTTAGTTATAGGTTTCCAGCTGGTATTAAAGTATATCTGGCTGTAGGTGATAGTATATGTAGTTTCTCATTGTAACTCTTGTAACATGTTTGTAAGAGTCTTGTGATACTTTGAGTTGAGAAGTAATATATACAAGTAACTTGAAAATTATTTCTTTGTGTTCTTTGTTACTTACTATATTATTATCAACTATTTGAAGAGATTCTGCTTCATCTAAAACTCTATGTGATTAAGTGAGTTTGTGAGAAAAACAAAGTGTTAGTGACAAATTTTGATCCTGCAATTGGTATCAGAGCTTTTTAGGCTCTTTATTTTGAGATTCTACCATCCAAATCAACTTGTTTTTCACTCCTTTTTTCACCACACTCAAAAATGGCCCTCAACGAAAAGTCTGAAGTAAAGATGGGGATGATGACTAAAGCACCTATTATCACCCTTGAAAGCTTTAGATGATGGAGCAGACATATAAAAGGCTTCATCAGGTATGAAGATGGGAAAATGTGGCAATCTGTTTTCAATGGTCCTTACAAACCAAAGGTTACTGCACCAGGTGGAAACAATGCCATGATAGAAAAATCCGTTGAAGACTACTCTGATGAAGACCAAAAAAATTGGACATTGATAGTAATGCCATGACTGTTCTTATGACTGTTATACCCAACTCCATCATGATGGGGTTTGAGCACTGCAGGTCAGCTAAAAAACTATTTGATGCATTATCTCAACTGTACTCTAGCTCCAATGACTCAAAGAAAGATTCACTGAAGTAGCTATTCGAGAACTCCACTTACATTGTTGGAGAGACCCTCAGCCAGCAATACTTTAGGTTTTTGGATCTTATCTCTTCCCTTCAGTCTGTGGGAATTGCCCTTGAATTGAGAGATCTCACTCGAAAATTCTTGAGTGCACTCCCAAATGAGTGGACGTTCTACTGTGTCTCTATCAAGAGGACGGAAAAATTGAACCCCCTCACCATGACTGAACTATATGGCATCCTTGATGGATATTATGTAAAGATGGACAAAAAAAGGGTATTCAGATGAGCAGACCTTTAAGCCTTCGTACTAGCAACGCTTTAATGGTTGTTGAAGGCCCAGGACCCCCTACCCTCAACAGTACCTGACATATTCACAACATCGATCTTGTTCTTTAGGACCTTACATCACATTCCCTGAGACTCCAAGGTCTTAACAGGCTTAACAAGGTTCTTTTCAGGACAGTTGTGCCTTTGTCTAAGGAAGTGGGTAATCTGATGATCATCAGTATTGTTTTGATGATCTAGAGTGCTTCAGTTTAGATGATGTGGAGTATGTGGACATAGTCTAACTAATGGCTTTGCTGACCTACCGAGCAAAGAAGTTCTTCAAAAGAACTAGAAGGCAGTTCCCTTAAAACCCAACTAGCAACAAATTTGGGTTTGACAAAACAAAGGCCAAATGTTATAATTGTAACCAACTTGGTCATTTTGCAAGAGAATGTAAGGCTCCCAAGTCAAATCCAGGAATCTCACAAGCCTTCTCACATCCCTCTACACCTAAAGCCACCGGGAGTCAACTGAAACAACAGTTACTAGAACTTCATGGTATAGAATGTGACTCCTACTCAAGCACTCATGGCCAAAACAATTAATACCAAGGTATATGAACATCTTTGTACTCCAGGTTGTATTGCTAAGATTAAGTTATATCAGGACTACAATATGGAAAATAAATATGATATTGAGTTTCTAAATATCTTAAAATATGATTTTAAAAGGGCTGAATCTAACTATCAAAAGAAAATTAATGAGTTAGAGAAAATGGAGTCCTTGTTAAAACAGAACATACAAACTACAAGACTCAAGTCAAGGATTTAATATCCAAATTGACTGAGGCTCAAGCCCAGCTTGTCACACGAAGCATGCTATTTTAGAGCAAAGCTTCCAAGCCATTCGTGCATTATCCTCTCACTCAAAACTTTGTTATCAAAACAAAGGTGGGTTGTGAACCAATGAAATTACTCCACCACACACTTATGAGTCTATTAGACAACCAAGGTGTGGTACTAAAGAGCAAGAGGTTCCACCTGCTGACCCACCTTCTCATGAGTCAAAGAGTGATACAACTTTGGAGACCATCACATGGAAGAACCAAGTAAACCAAACCCCTCTTACTAGTGATGACAAACCCCTAACCACCAAAGCCAAAAGAAGCAGGGCTAAGGAAGCCAAAAAAACTGCCAAGAAAGTGGCTAAATCTAAGCTGAAATTGACCCAAAAAATGTGTGTTCATCTCAGCTGGATTCCAGGTGGTGGGAACTTCTGATCCTGGAAAAGTGTGTAGTACTAGCACACCTATCCAACAAAAGGATTAGAAGACAAATGGAAGAACTCTTGATAAAGACAAAAAACAAGCAACAACAACCTTAAAATTCACAGAAGACTAACATTGTCTGCATAATGTGTAGTCTGCAAAACCACATGGCCAAAGATTGTTACTACAATCCTGCTAACACATATTATGAAAACAATGTTAAAAGAGAAGGAGTCAGGGAAGGTTTTGTAAGGCCCCGTTTCCGGGACGCTTACAGCTGGTCAACCATTGCACATAAGACATACATTTATTGTTATTTTAAATAAACATTCGTAGCGGAAACGTTCAAAAATGGCATTTCATTTCATCATAAAAACTTTTGCAAAATAATGCATCATTTATCGGCTACAAAATTACATTGTTGTATTACATCACAAAAGCTTTATATAAATGGATGCCATCCAAAAGAGCTGAGCAGCTGCCTCGTGCCATCCTCAGCAACATTACCTGCCAACTAGAAACACATAAAAGTCAGCGTTGCTGAGTGAGTTCTAGTTTTATAATAAAACATACTTTTCTTTCGTAAAACCATCCATTCTCTTAAAATCATGTATACTTACATTCGTTCGTGATCATATATCATACGTACATACAGATAATATCATTATTATCTTAATCATTCTTTCGTTCATACATCATTTCATTCATTACTTTCATCATCACCATGAACTTGACCCTTCATGCTCATGATACTATGCCTAAGCCTATAAAAGACCTTCATCGGTGGTGCCCAGCACCAAGTGGTCACAGTACCTAAGGTAAAGTTCAGGTATACCATTGTCATATGCTATGCCCTTCATGCTTATGATACTGGACCTAAGCCTATAAAAGACCTTCATCGGTGGTGCCCATCACCAAGTGATCACAGTACCTAAGGCACGCAACAATGGTTCATCCATATGGTCAATCAAAAAGAAAGACCCCAATGTGCATCCTTTGGGGTAGCTAACCCGCACACCATTGAGCTAACACCTACAATGGGTGTGCACCTTCATACATTTGCTTGCAAGCCTTTCTTACATTCATTCAGTCATTCATAAATGCATGCTTTCATCATCATGTTCCTCTTTCATTATCTTTCACTTTACGTTATATAATACTTCGTTCATTCATTATCATAACACGTAAAGTCATGGGAAAGATAAACATACATCATCATAAGGAACATAAACATATCATTCGGTCATCATCATGCAAGGCATCATACATACATAACATACATCATGTATAACCATGCATCATCATCATCATCATCAGCATCATCATCATAAGCATCAATCACATATCATTACATGCCCATCATACCATCTATGATCCCAAAAGTCAACTTACCTAAACCCCGAGAATCTCCTAGGTCAAAGCCTACATTACCCTTTTTCACCAAAAAGTCAGAATTATTCTAAGTGTTCATCCGCATTGACCCTCTTGTTCATCCGCATTTGATTTGCTTCATCCGCATTTGTATTGCTTCATCCGTATTTGTATTGCTTCATCCGCATTTGTCATACCCATTTGACTTACTCATCCGCATTTCATATACTTAGTCAAATGCTCATCCTCATTGACATACCTCATCCGCATTTCCCAGACTTAGTCAAATGCTCATCCGCATTGACTTCATCCGCATTTCCCAGACTTAGTCAAATGCTCGTCTGCATTGACATACCTCATCCGCATTTCCCAGACTTAGTCAAATGCTCATCCGTATTTCATGCACTTAGTCAATGTTTATCCGCATTGGCTTCATCGGCATTTGATTTCATCTGCATTGGCTTACTCAATGGTTAATGTTCATCCTCATTAACCCTTTCCATCCGCATTGACTTCCAAACACTTAGGCAGATTTTAAAACTTAACATGTGAGCCTAAAACATCAGATTCAATTCCCTTACACCATTCATCATGTCTAAGCTTAAATCTTACCCTCTAAGCCTTAGAAACACAATCATACATCATCAAGCATGAACATAGTCACACATCACATCATAACATCATCATACACACATTCAAGCATACGGGTCCGAAACCCAGTTTAATAAAAACATACATTCATGCATTTCCAGCCCCAAAATCAGTTAAAAACTAGTAAAAGAGGGGTCCTAGAACTCACCTTTGCAGCTCTTGAGTATGGTTTCTTCCAAACTCGCTTGCAAATTGAATTCAACCTCCTAGAAACCCATTAAAAACATACCCGAACACATACAACACACATAAGCATAAACCCGAGGATATGACCAGTCAAGAACACCATAAAAGCATGAATTCTTATCTTGAATTCGAATTCTTTCTTCTTGTTCTTCTTCAAACCCAAGCTCTGCTCTTTCTCTCTCTAAAATCCGAACTCAAAAGTGAAAAGTGGCATGGCATGGGCGGCCATGCTACTTTTTACACCACTTTTCAAACATTTTGTCATTTTGGACACTTTTTACCCCTAGACTGGGTTTTATTTCTTTTCCTTCTTTTCTTTCACTTTATTCATTCTTTTCTTGACTTTAAAATCACCGAGTGTTACATGTCCACCCCCCTTATATAGGTTTCTTCCCCGAAACCTGTTATTCCTCAAAGAATTGTGGGTAATGTTGTCTCATCTGTTCTTCAGTCTCCCACGTAGACTCGGATCCCTTTCTGTGCTTCCACTGTATACGCACAAGGGGAACCACTTTATTTCTCAGCCTCTTCTCTTTTCGATTGATGATTGCCACTGGTTGCTCCACATAATTGATTCGTTCGTCTACTTCGATATCCTCCAGTGGAACAATCATGCCTTCATCAGCTAAGCACTTTTTCAGATGAGATACATGGAACGTCCGGTGAATTCCACTTAACTCATCGGGTAACTCTAATCTATAGGCTACCTCTCCTACTCGAGCAATGATTCAGAAAGGGCCTATGTATCTCGGTCTCATCTTGCCCCGCTTTCGGAAACAAATGATACCCTTCCAAGGTGAGACCTTCAACATAACCCGGTCACCCACCTGGAACTCAATCGGTCTATGTCGTTTATCGGCATACGACTTTTGTCCATCTTTGGCTGCCTTCATGAAGGCCTTGATCTTCTCAAGCTTCTCAGTCGTAGCCTCGATTACCTTGATGCTCTCTAACTCTTTTTGACCAATATCACCCCAACATACGGGTGTTCGGCATCTCCTACCGTATAGCATCTCGTAAGGTGGCATACCAATGCTAGCATGATAATCGTTGTTGTATGAGAATGCGGCTAACGGTAGGTGGTCATCCCAACTCCCACCAAAATCTATCACAGATGCCTGAAGCATGTCCTCTAATATCTGAATGGTCCTCTCTGACTGACCATCAGTTTGGGGATGATAAGCTGTGCTAATGTGTAACCTCGTCCCCATTGCGTCGTGGAATTTCTTCCAGAATTTAGATGTAAACCGGGTGTCACAATCAGAGACAATGGACACCGGCACACCATGACGAGTTACAATCTCCTTGATGAATAGGTCAGCCAACCTCTCGGATGAATATGTCTCGCGAATCGGTAGGAAGTGAGCACTCTTTATCAAACGGTCCACAATCACCCATATGGCATCGTACCCTTTTGGAGTACGGGGTAGCTTCGTAATGAAATCCATGGTGATGTGCTCCCACTTCCATTCCAGTATATCCAAAGGTTGGATCTTCCCATACGGCTTTTGATGCTTGGCCTTCACTTGCAAACAAGTAAGGCACTTACTCACATACCCCACCATATCGCGCTTCATACCCGGCCACCAATAAGCTTTCTTCATATCTTGATACATTTTCGTGGCACCTGGATGAATCGAGTCTTGTGAGCTTCATCCATGATCTTCACCCGTAGATTCCCAAAACGAGGAATCCACGTTCTCCCGAATCGAGTTCAAACACCAAGCGTGTTCACACCCAATTCCGCGACCAGGCCTCTCATTCTTTCAGAGTTAAGATGATCCTCTTTCAGTGCCTCATCTTGAAACTCTTTGACTTGCTTCATCACATCAGAGGTCATGATAAGCTGTTATGCTTTCACCCGAATCGATTCAGGCCTCTCCTTTCAACTAAGGGCATCCGCCACCATATTGGCTTTGCCCGGATGGTAGTGGATCTCGCAATCATAGTCTTTTATAAGCTCCAACCACCTCCTCTGCCTCATGTTCAGATCTTTTTTTTCGAAGAAGTACTTCAAGCTCTTGTGGTTAGTGAAAATAATGCACTTCATCCCATAAAGATAGTGCCTCCAAATCTTTAGTGCAAAGACCACGGCTGCCAGCTCCAAGTCATGAGTAGGGTAGTTGACCTCATGAACCTTAAACTGTTGGGATGCATAGGCTATGACCTTCCCTCTTTGCATTAACATGCACCCCAACCTCGAGTAGGAAGCGTAAGAATAAACCACCAGATCCTCGCTCCCTTCGAGTAATGACAGAACAGGAGCTTGAGTCAACCTCACCTTCAATTCTTTAATTGCCTTCTCTTGAGCTTGACCCCATACGAACTTCACATCTTTTCGGGTCAACTTGGTTAGTGGAGAAGCGATCTTGGAAAAGTATTGAATGAATCTCCTATAGTAACCCGCCAAACCCTAGAAACTGTGAATCTCGGATGGCGTCTTTGGAGATTTCCATTGCATCACTACCTCCACCTTAGCCAGGTCCACCATGATCCCCTCGGGATTCACCACATGACCCAAGAACTAAACTTCACGCAACCAAAATGCACACTTGGAGAATTTGGCATACATTTTCTCCTTTCTCAACGTCTCCAAAACCTCTTGAATATGACCGGCATGCTTATCCTTGCTTTTCGAATAAATCAGGATATCATCAATGAACACAATCACTGATTTATCCAGCATCAGCCGACACACCCGATTCATCAGATCCATAAAAGCAGCTGGCGCATTGGTCAAACCAAAATAAATGACGAGAAACTCGTAGTGACCGTAGCGCGTGTGAAGAGCTATTTTAGGGATATCCGACTCCTTCACCTTCAACTGATGATAACCAGATCGGAGGTCGATCCTTGAAAACCAACTAGCACCTTGAAGCTGATCGAACAAATCATCTATTCTCGGTAAGGGGTAGCGGTTCTTCACTGTCAACTTATTCAGCTCATGGTAGTCAATACACATCCTCATACTACCGTCTTTCTTCATCATAAACAAGTCCGGAGCACCCCATGGAAAGATACTCAGTCTGATGAACCCCTTATCAAGCAGCTCTTGCAACTGCTCCATCAGCTCCTTCATGTAACACCCGGTTATTTTAAAGTCAAAGGAGGAGAAGAATAAAGTAAAAGAAAAGAAGGAAAAGAAATAAAACCCAAGTCTAGGGGTAAAAAGTGTCCAAAAGGACAAAATGTTTGAAAAGTGGGTGTAAAAGGTGGTATGGCTGCCCATATGTCACATACACCTCTGATTTTCGGGTTTTAGAGAGAGAAAGAGCAACAAGTTCTCGGTTTTGAAGGAAGAACAAGAAAGAGTTCGAATTCAAGGTAAGAATTCATGCCTTTATGGTGTTCTTGACTGGTGTTATCCTCAGGTTTATGCTTATGTGTGTTTGTATGTGTTTGGGATATGTTTTTAGTGGGTTTCTAAGCGGTTGAATTCAATTGCAAACGATTTTGGTGGAAGCCATACTCAGAAGCTGCAAAGGTGAGTTCTAAGACCCCTCTTCTACTGGTTTTAACTGATTTTAGGGCTGGAAATGCGTGAATGTATGTTTTTATATAGCTGGGTTTCGGACCCGTATGCTTGAATGTGTGTATGATGAGGTTATCATGACAGGATCAGTGATCTCAAGTTTGATGGATTAGAGTGTAACGCAGCGGAATAAGATCAAGAATTAGACAAATTATAGCAAGAATTTGATATTCGTATGCATTAAGAACAAATACGGTTGTAACGAGAGAATATATTTCTGTGAAAAGGAATGTTTCAATTATATCAAATGTTTCTGCTCAATCATTCACAGATTACAATTAGGTTAACACTCCTTATATAGAGTGCAATTACTGCTGATATCACGGGATAGTGACATCTGGCAGATTTATTACAAAAATAACTAACACTTAACAAACTATTGAAATGTTCACAACTACTGAGAACATATCAGAGAGTGCTAAGCACAAAATATAAAACTACTGATGCTAAACTACTGAAACTAAACTACTGATTACAAAACTACTGAAAAGGGAAAATATAAAACTACTGAAAGAAAACCATCACAACTACTGAAGAAGACCTCTTCAGCTGTTGTGACAATGTCTGATACTTGGTCTTCAGTACTTGTCTTCAGCACTTGTCTTCAGACTGTCTTCAGTACTTGTCTTCAGACTTTGTCTTCAGCACTTGTGTCTTCATCACTTGTGTCTTCAGACTTGTCTTCAGCACTTGTGTCTTCAGACTTGTCTTCAGCACTTGTGTCTTCAGACTTGTCTTCAGCACTTGTCTTCAGACTGTCTTCAGCACTTGTGTCTTCATCACTTGTGTCTTCAGACTTTGTCTTCAGCACTTGTGTCTTCAGACTTTGTACAGTTGTTGTCTTCAGCTGTTGTGGACTTCAGCAGTTATTGTGACGTCTGTGGGACTTAAAGGTTTTTCTGATCCGGCTCATTGGTTCTTTTGGTCCAACAAACTCCCCCTGAACCAATGCAGCCAAAACCTTTAACTTTATTGAGGTCCCACTTATTTTTGGCAAAGACTTCTCTTGATCAGCTTCAGAGAATCAGATCAGCACAGGCCAGGAAGAGGTTTCTAATCATGTGTTTGGCTAAGTATGGAGGGGAACTCTGTTTTGGGGAATCTGGACATAGAGTTGTGATCCCAACCATGAAACCTACTTCCCATTTATGAGTCTGTAAGACTCACGAACATAGGCCTCAAGGAGAACAACCTGTTCCTCCTTGGAGAGTTCTTCTACTCCTCCTTCAAAGAAGAACTCTGGACCATAGTACTCAGATAGGTACTTTACAGTCCTGCCATTCTTCAACTCCACAGTAGTTATTTCCCTATAGACAAATTCATCAGGATGGGTGCCCTCAAGGAGTAACTGGGGCTCATTCTTCTTAATGTCTTCAAGCTTCTTATATAATAACCCCTTTCTGATCATCTTGTTTTCCAGTAAGGCTTGAGGGGTCATTTTTGATTGATGAGCCTTCTTGAATTCATCGAGTATTTCCCAAGGTGAGACTACAATGGCCAACATGATTGTAGAGTCTATTGGTTTTCTAACCTGGCCCTTGTATCTATGTGGAATGGATCTTTTGTGTATTCTAGAGCTCACCTTGGGGTCTGGCCATACTCTCACTCTCTTCTTTTGATACTGAAATGTGTGTCTGAGAGTGTACAGCCTCTGAGCATGCCCTTTCATGGTTTGTATAGATGATGACTGGGGAAATTCCTTGTCAACCATCTTCAGTAGTTGCTCATCGTGCTGCTTCTGCTGTTCTTCATCTTCTATTTTAACTCTAACCATTTCCCTTTGTGAGTCAGGTGTGATCATGAGTTGACTCCTGGGTTCTGGTAGCCTTAGAATAGCAGAGAGTGGCAGACTATCATCTTCATCTTCTTCTTCTTCATATTCTTCTATCCTCAGCACCCTTCTCCTCCTTCTAGGTGCATCACTGGATGATGGTTGGGTTGGTTTTTGTGGTAAAGGAATTGGTTTTGAGGGTTGAGGATGTTTGGATTTGAGTTTTGAGATTGGTTTGGAGATTTGAGGGGTAGGCTGTTTTTGAGTGGGTGATTGGGAAGGTTGTTCAAGCATTTTGGTTGTAAGTTTGGCTTTTGTGAGTTTTGCCATTTCAAGCCTTTTCCCAGCTCCAGCCTCATCAAGTGCTTCAATAATTATCCCCTTATGAAATTGCTCAGACAAACAGATTCTGGTGGCTATAGCCAGAATGCTGTCTTTGGTCCATGAACGAATCTCCATCAGTGATCTTCCTAAATATTTGGCTATGAATCGAATCATGATCTCCAATCTCTCTTTCTCCAGCACACTGTACCCAGCCCATCTGTTTTGGATTTCATTTACTTCCAACCTCCTGATCTCACTGTCTAGTTTGGCTGTATCAAAGTCTTGCTTGAAGAGTTGCTCAATGATTTTGTCTATGGATCGGCTGTGTGCTTCATCTGCATCTTTTATCAGCTCCTCCAAGGATTTTTTTTCAGCATTCTTTTGATCACCAGTACTTTTCTTTCTTTTGTAAGTGATCAGTTGTTGTTCCTTTTCCTTCTCCAACTCCTTGGTTTTCTCTTGTGCCTTCTCATCCTCAGTTCTTTTTCTTTTCTTTTCTTTCACTGCTGTACTCTCCCCCTTTTTGGATGCATTGGTTGCAGGGGTTTGTACCGCAGAAAGTTTCTTGTGCACAACATCATCAATGAGTGGTTGTAGACTTGAGGAGATCCTCTCATCAATGGATTTATGAACAATGTCATTGATGATGGGAGTGATGAGAGGTAAGGATTGTTGGAATGCAGCAACCATCTGCTCAAGGGGTTCTGTCCCTGAGAGATAGTGCCAAAGGCAGAGGCTGGAGGCTCAGTGAAGTGAGAGGGTGAAGTGTTTGGGGGACCTTCGAATGAAGGTGCCATCTGTGGGTTAGTGGGGGCAGATGGACTTACATCCTGAGACTTCTTCGCAAGCAGTGCTTGTAGTCTGCTTACCTCAGCCTCCAGGATGGTGTTGTGGGCTAGAACATCATAGAAAAAGCCTAGGTCATCATCAGCAGATGTTGAATCACCTGACCTCCTGCTTGTAGCAGGATGTACATGCACCGGGTGTAGACCAGTTTTAGCATGTGCCCCTTTTTCTTGGAACTGGGGACTTCCGGCCTCAAGACGATGTCCTTCATCAGCTGTTGCCTCTGGTGAGGTCTTAACTATGTTACCAGCCTCAGTCTGATCGTGTGCTGATTCAGAAGAGGTGGCAGCCTCACCAGATGTTCGTATCTGCATATCCACACTAGGAGATAGAACAGTTAAACCCTGGTGCTGTGGGTTGTCAGAAGCATGTTGATCCTCTTCCTCAATTGCTGTGGTTCTCCCCTTGTTGGTGTTTGTTGGGGAGGAGGAGAGGCATGCAGCTGAGTCAGCATGTTTGTAATTATAATGGTTGGACTTTGGGAGGCATTTGCATGGGGAGAGGGGATAGAAGCAGATTGCATTCGGGGAGAGGAATGCTCTTCAATGAGGACCTTCTCAAGTGAGACAGGTCTCAGCAGTGTGGTGTCCCCTATTAAGGTTGCATCAGGATCCTTTTGAGAGGATGCCTGTGTGGTGGTAGCTGGTAGAGTCTCTGATACTTTTGGGGGGTTTAAGCCAGCAAGTATATCCTGCCTTGGTTGTACAGGAGCATCTTCAGGGGACTCATCTCCCTGAATAGCTATTTTAGGGCGTTTGGTTTTTGGTCTGGTGGGGACTCTGGATCTGGTGGTGGAAGCTGTGGGTTCCCTCTGCTTGGGTTTTAGCATTCGAGCAGCTTCTTTGAGAGTGGGTTCTGAGTTGTGCCTGGAGTATACCTCAGCCAAAATAGCTGGTGCAGGGACTCCAAGGCCAACAAGGCCATAAGATTTTAATTCATTTAAAATAATGGCCATCAGAAACCTGGGATATAATAGCCAGCGGTTTGCCGCAGGTTTCTGAGCCAAGTTCTTTATTTCTAGAAACACGATTACAGAAAAATTTAGCGGTTGGTGGTCTAGAATAGAGTACAATACCTGTTGCCATTGGGATGACATTTGATCCCAAGAGGATGTCTTTGAAGCTAAGCATACATTTACCATGTGAAAGATAAGTCTTTCAGCATCATGGAAATGTTTCTTCAGAATAGTTGTAGCTCGAAGATCACCTTCATACCCATTATTGATAAAGGACATATCTGTTGTGCCCTTTGGGTATTCAGTCACAGTGGTGGAGTCGTGTAAGTGTAATGCCTGACGAATGATGTCGGCTGTAACAACCACTGGTTTCTGGTTGACGAGGGACCGAACAAAGATTTGGCCGGTAGACTCATCAGTATGAACAAAAACATTTGACCAGAATTGACTGAGAGATTCAGGTAGATGGTCGGATTCAAGAGAAAGGCTGTGCGATATGGGGAATCCACCATTAGGTCAATGGCATTATCAAATTTGTTCCAGAAAGCCGACTTGGTAAGGTATGCAACGCAGTTATGTCGTGGTTTTAGACTCATGGTCGCCATGTTTGAGAGAGAGAAGGTCAGAAAATAACAGCTAATGAAACGTTTGAAGGAGAAGCAGGTATTTATATGGTGGGGGTGAAAACGTCTGAGAAGATAAGTGCTGTCATCAGTAGTTTTAAAACGACTGATGACGTGGTTTAAATTTTCAGACATTGTAACAGCTGACGTCTTGGTGTTAGTCTTCGGTAGTTATGAAACTACTGAAGAAAGTGGTTTTGACGTCAGGTGTTGTAAACAGCTGAAGACTTGGTGTTAGTCTTCAGTAGTTGTAAACTACTGAAGACATAGTTTTGGCTTCAGTTGTTTTAATGAAACAGTAGTTGTATAAACGACTGAAGAGAAATTTCTCATCAGCTGTTTTCGTCAATTCATAGCTTTTCAGCTGTTTCTGTCTGACCTCCACACTTACTCATCAGACTTAGATCTGAGTTTCAGACGTTTCATTGGTCATCAGTACTTATCTGCATTTCTGACATCAGTAGTTGTAGCTACATCAGTTGTTGTGACCACATCAGCTGTTGTAACTACATCAGCTGTTTTAACAAATAAGTACTTGAGTACTGAGAAGTTACTTAAGCTCCAGTAGTTTTAAAAACTTCTGAAGGGAGGATAACTTCAGTACTTATATATGACAATAATAAACTAATGATCATCAGTACTTGTGAGCTGAGATCATCAGTAGTTGTCACTTATTCTAGCTGCAGCATACCAAGCCTTAGCACTAGGTTTTGCAAAGTTGTGCTATCCAAGGGCTTAGTGAAAATGTCTGCAAGCTCATCAGCACTAGGAACAAATTTTGGATCAATTAGACCTTTTTCAAAACAATCTCTAATAAAATGGTGTCTGATTTCAATATGTTTAGTCCTAGAGTGCTGGACAGGATTCTTGACAATACAAAGAGCTGAAGAGCTGTCCATTAACAATGGGGTCTTAGTCTCTGTTATGCCATAATCCAATAATTGGTTTTGAAGCCAGAGTACCTGAGATGTACAGCTTGCAGAAGCAATGTACTCTGCTTCAGCAGTTGATGTAGCAACTGAGGTCTGCTTCTTACTCTGCCAAGAAATCAAGCAGTTGCTTGAGAATTGGCATCCTCCAGAAGTGGACTTTCTTGTCAACTTACACCCTGCATAGTCACTGTCAGAAAAAGCAACTAATTTACCAGAATGTCTAGTAGAATACCATAAACCTAGAGATGGAGTGCCTTGCAGATATCTAAAGATCCTCTTGACTACAATCAAATGAGACTCCTTAGGTGCAGCCTGAATCTAGCACAAACACATGTAGCGAACATAATATCTGGTCTAGAAGCTGTTAAGTACATCAAGGACCCAATCATACATCTGTAAAGTGTTTCATCAACCACTTTACCTTTCTGATCTGTATCCAGTTGTGTGGTGTTGCACACGGAAGTAGAGCAGGGCTTACAGTTTTGTAAATCAAACTTTTCCAAAAGATCTTTTGTGTATTTGGACTGATGAATGAAAATTCCATCAGCCTTTTGTTTGATTTGCAAACCCAGAAAGAACTGTAATTCTCCCATGGCACTCATTTCAAACTTCTGTTGCATCAACTTTGTAAAGGCATCACACAACTGTGGATCAGAGGATGCAAAAATAATATCATCAACATAATTTGAACAAGTAGCTTATGCTGATCCACCTTCTTAATAAATAAGATTTTATCTATGGAGCCTCTAGTGAAATTATTTTGCAAAAGAAAGTTAGATAATGTCTCATACCAGGCTCTAGGAGCTTGTTTCAACCCATAAAGAGCCTTATCAAGCTTGTATACCCATTCTGGGTGTTTATTATTCTCAAAACCTAGTGGTTGACACACATAAACTTCTTCTTTTATTTTACCATATAAAAATGCACTTTTAACATCCATTTGAAAAACTTTAAGATTATGGAGTGCAGCATAGGCTAAGAACAATCTAATTGCCTCCAGTCTGGCTACAGGGGCAAAGGTTTCATCATAATCAATACCTTTTTCTTGTGCAAACCCCTGAACAACCAGTCTGGCCTTGTTCTTAACAATAAGCCCATTTTCATCTGTTTTATTCCTAAACACCCATTTAGTGTCTATTGCACACTTACCTGGGGGAAGAGGAACAAGTTCCCACACTTGCTGTTTCTTGAACTGAAGAAGCTCAAGCTGCATGGCATCAACCCATCCATTGTCCCTTAAAGCAATGTGATAGTTCTTTGGCTCTTGCTGACTAATGAAGAGAGCATAGAAGCAGAAATTTGACAATTGACTTCTTGTTGACACGCCAACATTGATATCACCAATGATTTGAGACACAAGGTGATTCTTCAGATCTTGGTACACAATAAGATCTGTGCAAGTGTTTGTAGCAGGCTCAGCAGCAACAGATGGTGATGGTGAAGCATTTCCTTGAACCAATATGTAGATGGTAATTCAAAGGAAGTTGAAGTTTTAGAAATCTCATCAGCATTTGTTGTGGATTGTGCTACTGGAGCTACAGGAACATCAGGTCTAGCTGAATCAGGCAGTGATCACTAACTTGAAAAGGTGAGTACTGTAATCATCATCATCATCAGCACCAGCAGTACCATCAGGTGGTGAACTGTTGACAGGAGCAACATCAGGAGTTTGATAAGGAACATATTGCAGTATGTCCAAATCAAATAGCTCCACGGGGCTTTGTGGAATCTTGTCCTTTGGAGATTCATTAAACTTAACATGTAGAGTCTCTTCAACCATTTTTGTTCTGCAGTTGAAGACTCTGTATGCTTTGCAAGTTGATGAATAACCAACAAAGTACCCTGCATCCACCTTAGAATCAAACTTTTGGAGTTGATCCTTTGTGTTGAGAATGTAACAGGGACACCAAATGCTCTAAAGAATGAAATCAAAGGGGCTAAATGATGTAAAACTTCATAAGGAGTTTTCATCAACCTCTGATTTACTAAGGCTCTATTCTGTACATAGCAGGCTGTATTGACAGCTTCAGCCCAAAAGGTCAGTGGCATACCAGAATCAGCCAACATGGACCTTGCAGCTTCAATGAGGGTCCTGTTCTTTCTCTCCACTACTCCATTTTGCTCTGGAGTCCTTGGGATGCTATACTGCCTCTTGATTCCCTTTGACAAGTAAAACTCATCAAGAGTGTGGTTTCTGAATTCAGTACCATTGTCACTCCTCACACACTTAACTGGTAGGGAATACTGCTTCTCAACGTGTAACACAAAGTTCATAATGGACTGAGCAGCCTTATCCTTTGAATGCAAGAAGAAAGTCCATACATATCTAGAGTAATCATCCACAATTACCAGACATTATTTCTTCTTTGCCATACTCATTACCTTCACAGGACCAAAAAGATCCATGTGTAGTAGTTGTAAGCAGGCATTAGACTTGGATTCTTCTATGGAGGGAAATGAACCTTTGTGTTGTTTTCCTTTTAAACAAGCAGTGCAGTTATCTTCATATTTGAACTCCTTCATAGGCAGTCCCCTTACTAAACCATGGTTTATCAGCTGATTTATGTTTTTGAGATTAACATGACCCAGCCTTCTATGCCATAGAGTAGATTCTTGAGGGGAAGCCTTGGAAAATAGGCAAGGATGGCCTTGAGATCTATTTTTGGAAAGATCTAAGGCATACACTCTTCCTGTCCTGTTGGCCTTCAGGAGAGTGTATTCATCCAACACCTTATCAATCAAACTTAGAACTTTGGATGACAGAATCCGACAGTTCTGACTGGTGAAAAGAGCAACTTGGCCTTTGTCACACATTTGACTGACACTCAAGAGGTTGTACTTGAGATTTTCCACATGGTTAACATCATCAAACTTATTTCCCCATTGGAAACAAAGCCTTTGCCGATGATGTAACCCTTTGTATCATTTCCAAATGACACAAACCCCTTCCTTCCTTGAGAGTAGTCATTAAGAAGTGATCTGTTTCCTGTCATATGCATGGATCCTCCACTGTCTACATACCAGATGCTTATGTGGCATGTTGAAGAACCCTGCAAAACACAACAAATTAGTTAGATTTTGAGACCCAAACCTTTTTGGTTTTGGGCCTGTTCTCATCAACAGATGGTAAACTAACAGGTTTGTTGGAAACAACAGCCTGAGAGGAAGAAGATGTTGAAGAAGAGGAATTCTTTGGCTTGGACCTCTTTTTTTGTGGTTTCAACATAGGGACATCTAACTGGTTAACTCTTCTCAATAGATGTTGAACCATCATAACCAGCTGTGTCTGATTTTGTGATAAAGCTTTCAGCTCTCCAGACACATTGGCATTGGAGTTTGATAAGTTCCTATGTTGCACCTTCTTCTTTTGAGCAATCTCAGCAGTTACCTGTTTAACCCCTTCCTTTTGGATTTCTTTTTGGACTTAAGGGTTACAGGATTTGATGTTGCTGGTACAAATGTGGCTTCAAACTCAGTTTTCATTTTAACCATTTTCTCTTTAGTTTCCTCTTTATGTTTGAGTTTGGATCCTCTTTTGTACCAACAATCATCTGTAAGATGATTGAAAAAACCACATATTTCACATGGTTTCTTCTTCATCTTATGTTGATCATCAACTAAAGAGAATGAAACTACTAAAGACTTGTTCTTCAGCACTTTGGAAGCACTATTTGCTTTCTTGACTTCCTCTTTAGTAGTCTTCAAACCCTTTCTACTGACAGTTTTCTTCTCTTCAGTGCTGACAGTAGTTGGAGTTTGAACTTCAGGTATTAAATCGTGCTCTCCAGTCCTTTCAGGACTTCCAGAAGTAACTCCTGAGTTGATCAACTCTTTGATCATGTGAGTGTCAGTATTTGAACCATCAAGATCAGCTGATAGGTTCAACAGGGAATAATACTAACTTCAACTTCTGATGGTGCTCTATCAGAAAGTGAATCACATGATGAGGTGGATTTGTTATTGCTTTCTCCATCAGATTTCACTTCTGCTCTTGAAGCAAAATCTGTAGGAGGAGCAGTATGATTATAACCAATGCCAAACTTCACATTGGAAGCTGATTGCTTACTAAGAAGCATTTCAAAACCTTTGCATGATTGTACCCATCGATCATACTCTACTTGGGTGACCGCAAGGGTTTCTTTGAGGTCTTTGTACTTTTCTAAAAGTACCTATTCCCTAGCCTTATCATCAGTGATTTGGCATTTAAGTTTATAAATCTCATCATTTTTCTCTTTAAGCATAGACTCAAACTCAGCTTTTCTTTTGGAAATGATCTTTTCTAGCTCTATGTTCTTATTAATTAAAGCTACATTTGCTTCTCTAATAGAGGCAAATGTTGCTATGCATGTTTCAGAACATAATTTGGCCTTAGCCTCAGAAGATACCTGTGATACCTGTGATGAAGAGGCATTTGAGGATGATCCATCAGCAGACTCCAGAGCCATACGTGCCAGATTCCCAAAAGGACTGTCACCACCATGTTGACCAGCACATGTGAACAGTTGTTCATGACCAGACATGTCATCTGGTAAACTGCTCCAGTCAACAATTCCAGTGGTGAAGAAGCTGTGTTGTGGAGGTTGAGGAGGTTGATGAGATTGAGATGGTTGAGGCTCAGGAAGAGCAAGTGGTTGTTGAGCAATGGGTGCTTGAACCTGACTGGTTTGTGGCATGTAATAACAAGGGTAAGGATATGGCATTGCACCCTGAGGAACAAAATATGCAGGAGATTGTGGTAGAGAATGATGACCAGAATGACAGGATATTGCCCTCTGTGTTGTTGACTATTGCCAGGGAAAGTCGCAAAGGGTGCAGAAGAATTTGATCCAGATAATCTACATTCTCTAGCAAAGTGTCCAAGCCTGTGGCCTTTGTGACACCTCAACTTACTCTTGTCAAAACCAACTTTGGTTTTGCCAGAGAGTCCTGGGAACTTTCTTCTAGTTCTTTTGTAGAACTTTTGAGATCTGATATTTATCAAGTCCATTTGGCTCAAAATATCCATCTCTTCTAAGTCATCATCAGCAATCCCTTTGAGATCATCCATGATGAAGCATAGATTGTCATTATTACACCAGTAAACTGATTATCAACACTCACAAATGCAGAATCAGAAGTGTTTGAAGAGAAATCAATATGCTCATCATACTGGCATTCAGATGAAACATATTCTGACTCATGACCAACCAAGGCAGTGTTGCCTGGTACAAAGTCTTCAGTGAGTTTTCCAGATGATGACAGTTTTCGTTTCTGTTCTATCTCTCTCTCAAATGTGAGCAATTTCCCATGGAGTTGGGTGAGAGATAGTTTGTCCAAATTTGCACTGGAGCGTAGGACAATAGTATATGTGTCCCATCTCTCAGGCAGTGATCTGAGAAATCTGTTATTCATCTGTCTATTGGTGTACTCATGTTTGACCATTTTAATTCAGAGATCAAACAAGAGAACCGTTCAAACTGTTGAGTCAGTGTCTCACCCTTCCT
The DNA here is from genome assembly GCA_025506515.1 of Flaveria trinervia. NCBI lineage: Eukaryota > Viridiplantae > Streptophyta > Magnoliopsida > Asterales > Asteraceae > Flaveria > Flaveria trinervia. Next base: position 34,182,232 of record CM046448.1, read on the forward strand.
ATGAGAGAATGTCTCATATTGTTGGGCAAGGATTTCTCTATTATTTTCCAAGACCTCATCTGTTCCTCCAAATTGTTCTTTCAAGGCATTCCAGAGGTCATGGGCAGTTTCATAATGCATTAGCCCAGAATAGATTTCATTGGGCAGTGACATAGCCAGAATTCCATGGGCTTTTGCATCAATCTCAAACAATTTCTTATCCTCATCTGAGTATTACTCCCTCCTCTTCGGAACCATTTGATTGGTTTCCGGGTTATTCACCATAGGCTTGTGTGGACCATGTACCACTGATGTCCAACAACCTGAGCTGTTAACAGACAGGTGATGGAGCATTCGTCGTTGCCATATGTTATACTCACTCCTAACCAGCGTTGGAGGCTTGGTTGAGGAACCAGTATTGTGAGGATCATTGGAAGGAGTAGTCATTTTAGGTCCAAATACAATTTAATTCAAGCTTTTAAAAGATTTTCACACAGACCACAACAGACTCATTGAAAACCAAGAATAAATCTCAGGATGAATGACCAAAAACACAGAAAATTCAATCTCAATAACCGTTTCTTGCAAAAAATGCTAATTTAATCAAACTTGGATCTTGGATAGCGGTTTCAATGATCAATTATTAGATCGATCAATGATTAACCTGGGCTCTGATACCATTTGACAGGATCAGTGATCTCAAGTTTGATGGATTAGAGTGTAACGCAGCGGAATAAGATCAAGAATTAGACAAATTATAGCAAGAATTTGATATTCGTATGCATTAAGAACAAATACGGTTGTAACGAGAGAATATATTTCTGTGAAAAGGAATGTTTCAATTATATCAAATGTTTCTGCTCAATCATTCACAGATTACAATTAGGTTGACACTCCTTATATAGAGTGCAATTACTGCTGATATCACGGGATAGTGACATCTGGCAGATTTATTACAAAAATAACTAACACTTAACAAACTACTGAAATGTTCACAACTACTGAGAACATATCAGAGAGTGCTAAGCACAAAATATAAAACTACTGATGCTAAACTACTGAAACTAAACTACTGAAACTAAACTACTGATTACAAAACTACTGAAAAGGGAAAATATAAAACTACTGAAAGAAAACCGTCACAACTACTGAAGAAGACCTCTTCAGCTGTTGTGACAACGTCTGATACTTGGTCTTCAGTACTTGTCTTCAGCACTTGTCTTCAGACTGTCTTCAGTACTTGTCTTCAGACATTGTCTTCAGCACTTGTGTCTTCAGACTTTGTCTTCAGCACTTGTCTTCAGACTTTGTCTTCAGCACTTCTATCTTCAGACTTTGTCTTCAGCACTTGTGTCTTCAGACTGTCTTCAGCACTTGTGTCTTCAGACTTTGTCTTCAGCACTTGTGTCTTCAGACTTTGTCTTCAGCACTTGTGTCTTCAGACTTTGTAATCAGTTGTTGTCTTCAGCTGTTGTGGACTTCAGCAGTTGTTGTGACGTCTGTGGGACTTAAAGGTTTTTCTGATCCGGCTCATTGGTTCTTTTGGTCCAACATATGATATGATGTGTGACTATGTTCATGCTTGATGATGTATGATTGTGTTTCTAAGGCTTAGAGGGTAAGAATTAAGCTTAGAACATGATGAATGGTGCATGGAAATTGAATATGATGTTTTAGACCCACTTGATAAGTTTTTAAATCTGCCTAAGTGTGTGGAAGTAAATGCGGATGAAAAGGGTTAATACGGATGAGCATTAACCAATGGGTAGGTCAATGCGGATGAAGTCAATGAGGATGAGCATTGGCTAAGGGCAGGAAATGCAGATGAGCATTTGACTATGTATGGAAATGCGGATGAGCAAAGTAAGTCAATACGGATGAAGTGAGTCAATGCGGATGAGCATTTGACTAAGTATGGAAATGCGGATGAGCAAAGTAAGTCAATGCGGATGAAGTGAGTCAATGCGGATGAGCATTTGACTAAGTATGGAAATACAGATGAGCAAAGTAAGTCAATGCGGATGAAGTGAGTCAATGCGGATGAGCATTTGACTAAGTATGGAAATGTGGAGAAGTTAGGCTAATGCGGATGACAAATGCGGATGAAGTAAAGTAATGCGGATGAAGTAAAGTAAATTCGGATGAAGTAAAGTAAATGCGGTTGAAGTAAATCAAATACGGATGAACTATAGCAAATGCGGATGAACTATAGTAAATGCGGATGACTATAGGAAATGCAGATGAACACTTAGAAAAAATTCTTACTTTTTGAGAAAAGAGGTAATGTAGCCTTTGACCTAGGAGATTCCCGGGGGTTATGAATGTTGACTTATGGGGTCATAGATGGTATGATGGGCATGTAATGATGTGTGCTTGATGCTTATGATGACGATGATGATGTTGCATGGTTATGCATGATGTATGTATGTATGTATGATGCCCTGCATGATGATGTATGAATGATATGTTTATGTTCCTTGTGATGATGTATGATTATCTTTCCTATGACTTTACGTGTTATGAATGAATGAATGAATGAAGTATTATGTAACGTAAAGTGAAAGATAATGAAAGAGGAACATGATGAATGAATGCATGCATTAATGAATGAATGTAAGAAAGCCTTGCAAGCAAATGTATGGAGGTTCACACCCAATGAAGGGTGTTAGCTTAACTGTGTGCGGGTTAGCTACTCCAGAAGGATGCACACTGGGGTCTAATCCTTGTGATTGACCATACGTATGGGATCCTTGCCGCTTGCCCTAGGTACTGGAGTCAGCTTCGTGCATAATGTTCGAGGTCTATGAGAGACCTCAGGCCCAGTTACTCGCTTCGTGCACAATGTTCGGGGTATAGCATATGGCATTAATCCAGAATGAAAGAGAAAAGATAAATGGTGAATGTACTTGCCCTAGGTACTGGAGTCAGCTTCGTGCACAATGTTCGAGGTCTATGAGAGACCTCAGGCCCAGTTACCCGCTTCATGCACAATGTTCGGGGTAATGTAGATGTCACTAGAAGTAATGATGAATGAATGAAAAGTATGAACGTAAGAATGACGAAGATAATAATGATATTATCTGTATGTACGTACGATGTATGATCACGAACGAATGTAAAGTATAATATGATTTTTAAAAGAAAGGATGGTTTTTGTAGGGGTTCCAACATGTTTATCAAAGCACATATAACATAGATTATATTATATATAAAAACGCAGCGGATTTAATATTTAAAACATGTTAATAATATATTTGTTAAACCCATTTAACAAGGAACCCCAACCCATGGATCTTTATACACAATACATACAAAAGAACATAAAAGGTAAGAAGTGAATACAACCTTTTGTAGCTTCCTTCAAACCCGAAGTGAGAGCTGTGGAATGTGACTTTGTGGCTGAGTTTTCAAGCTAGAAAACCTCAAGGAGTGATACCCTAAGCTTGAACAAACAACTCCCTTTTGCTAGGCTTTGAACACCAAGTGTAGTTCTCTCTTTCTTGTTTAATTTTCAGCCTTGAACCTAAGTTTTCAAGCTGAAAATTGTTCTTCAAAACCGTGAACTCAGAGGGAGAGAGAGAGGAGATTCTTTTTGTGTTGTGTTTTGGTTGAGTGTGTAAATCAAAAATCTGAATCTTGAGAGTGATGTGCATGTGCTTGGAACCATCAAATAGAGGTTCCCAAGACATAAAGGGGGCGGCCGAATGGGCACCCTTTGGTCCCTCTCCAATTCAAATTTTTTTTATACAATCCACCCTTTTGTAAAATTAAACCAATTTATTTTATAACACATACAACTAGTCTTTTGTTATTGTTTAACTAATTTAAACAATGCACAAGAAATCCCTCATGAACAATTACATTATATATAATGATGTTCATCTACAAAAGTGATTATTTAGAAAATCCAATTTTCTAAATTGGTGTAACTTATTATTTGTTATGATCTCATCAACAAATAAGTTATCTTTCGGTGTTTGTTAGGCTTGTTATTGGGTATGACCCGACTTGGATCATATCACACTAGCCACATCAATTTATATGTATCTTGGGCAGATCAAATCTTTCAATCTCCCACTTGCACAAGATTCATAGAAGATTGATGCAAGCAGCAAATAACGCCTAGCAACGGTTTGCTACCCCTAATGTATATGACTAAGTGCCATTCAATAACATCATCCTTTTCAAGTACCTTACTTGAATATGTTTTAGGTGAACTAATCATTTATCCTTTTGTTCAGATGTCATGTTAAATCCAAGAGACACAGAATGTCATTCTCTGATGATTTAACTTTAATAGGCCTTAGACATCTAACTCTCAACGAATAAGAGGAACAAATCCCATCTTGACTACATACGTCTCTCATAATCACTTCGTATCATACCTGAACTCAGTCTTATGTACTGCCCATATTTCAGAACAGCAAAGAACTAAGTCAAAGTACAATACTTGGTGAATATCAAGATCCAATATGTATCTCAGGTCTGAGGATATAATGATATTCGCCTTTACTCAATATCTCTTATGACTAATCACAAAGATTCCATGCAGAAATAATTGAGTGCGGGTCAGTCCAATATCTATATCCCATAGATATCAATGAACCTTGGTAACACCTCTTGCTCTATATTCATATCTTATGAACATCAACCAATCCAAGTTCATTATAGTCTTACATTCATAGTTGTTCCCACAAGTATGATCGACTACGGACGTTTAGAATAACTTATTTATTCACGGATTTAAACATGCTAAAAGAAGAACAAATGAAAATAATAACATATAATAAGTCAAATAACATAAGTTCCAATATCCAAATACAAAATTCGACATCAAACCCAGTCACTGGAATATCTAAGTCCCATGGCACAAACATGACCCTCATGCTTTGCCTTTTCAAGGAGCTTTGTGAGTGGATCCGCAACATTTTTATCAGTGTGGACTTTGCGAATACATATCTTTCCTTTTTCAACTTCATCCCTTATGTAGTTGAATCTCCGTCATGTGCCGAGTCTTTTGATGAGCACGAGGTTCCTAGATTTGAGCAATCGCACCCTCGTTGTCACAAAAGATCTCTAGGGGATCCTGAATGGAAGGGACTACCCCTAGATCGGCTATGAATTTCTTCAGCCATGCAGCTTCCTGTGCTGCCATTGAAGCGGCGACGTATTCTGACTCTGTAGTGGACAATGCTACGACTTCTTGCTTTGAGCTTTTCCAAGAAACAGCTCCCCCATTGAATAAAAATGTACCCCGATTGAGACCGTGATCATCTCGATCGGTTTGGAAACTCGCATCCTGTAACCTCTTACAACGAGTTCCTCTTCACCACCCGTAGATCAAGAACATATCCTTAGTCCTCCTTAGGTACTTCAGAATGTTTTTGACAGCCATCTAATGACTATCTCCAGGATTTTGCTGGTATCTACTTGTCATGCTTAAGGCGCATGACACGTCCGGTCGAGTGCATATCATTGCATACATGATGGATCCTATAGCAGATGCATATGGATTGCCTTCATCCTATTTTGCTCCTCCTTGGAGCTTGGACATTGAGTTGTACTCAATATTGTCCCTCTTTGAATAGGTACAGTACCTTTCTTAGAGTTTTCCATCTTGAACCTTTTCAAGATTTTGTCAATGTATGCACTTTGATTCAAACCAATCAGCCGCCTTGATCTATCCCTATAGATCTTTATTCCCATAATATAGGCGGCTTCACCAAGATCCTTGATGGAAAAACAACTTCCAAGCCAGGTTTTTACACCTTCCATGGTTGGAATGTCATTTCCAAATAGTAGTATGTCATCAACTGTTGGACCAAAAGAACCAATGAGCCAAGATCAGAAAACCTCTAAGTCCCACACGGTATCACAACAACTGCTGAAAGCCTCATCAGTAGTTTGACAAGTGCTGAAGACTTCAACAGCTGAAGATCAAGTGCTGAAGACCTTAACTGCTGAAGAACCAAAGTGCTGAAGTACAACAGCTGAAGAACACAAGTGCTGAAGCTGAAAGACCAAAGTACTGAAGAACAACAGCTGAAGAGTTCACAAGTGCTGAAGATCAACAACTGATGTACAAAGTCTGAAGACAAAGACTGAAGACATCAGCTGATGATATCTACTGAAGTCATCAGCTGATGAAACGCCTGAAGGTCAAAGTCTGAAGATCAAGTACTGAAGCCTCAGTAGTTTGTCACAACTGCTGAAGAGTACTTCTTCAGTAGTTGTGATATCAGTAGTTTTATTTTCTTGTTTCAGTAGTTTTGTAAAACGACTGAAGACTTGTTCTTCAGTCGTTGTAGTTTCAGTAGTTTTATATTTTGTACTTAACTTGCTGATATGTTCTCAGTAGTTGTGAACATTTCAGTAGTTTGTTAAGAATTAGTTATTTCTGTATTGGATCTGCCAGTTGTCACTTTCCGTGATAACAGCAGTGACTGTTGCACTCTATATAAGGAGTGACAACCTATTGTAATGATTGAGAGTGATATGAGCAATTGAATGGAATGATTGATTGATTCGATTAGAAATATTCTACATCTATAAACATTCCTAGAAATCAGAAATTCATATTCTCTCCCTATAACCGTATGCGATCTTAACGCTTACAAGTATCGATTGCTTGCTACAATTTGTCTAATTCGTGTTTGTATTCCGCTGCTTTATATTCTGATACATCAAACTTGTGATCACTGATCCTGTCAAATGGTATCAGAGCAGTTTAATCATTGATCGATCTAATAATTGATCATTGAAACTGCTATTCAAGATCCAAGTTTGATTGAATTAGCTTTTGTTTTTGCAAGAAACGGTTATAGAGATTGAATTTTCTGTATTTCTGCTCATTCATCCTGAGATCTTTTCTTGGTTCTCATTGAGTTTGTTGTGGTTTGTCTAAAACTTCTTTTTAAACTTGAACTAAACTGTTTTTTTTTAACTGAAAATGACCACTCCCTCCAATGATCCTCACAATACTGGTTCCTCAACCAAGCCTCCTATGCTGGTTAGGAATGAGTATAACATATGGCAAAGACGTATGCTCCATCACCTGTCTGTTAACAGCGCAGGGTGTTGGACATCTGTGGTACATGGTCCACACAAGCCTATGGTGAATAACCCGAAACCAATCAAATGGTTCCGAAGAGGAGGGAGCAATACTCAGATGAGGATAAAAAGTTGCTTGAGATTGATGCAAAAGCCCATGGAATTCTGGCCATGGCTTTGCCCAATGAAATCTATTCTGGGCTAATGCATCATGAAACTGCCCATGACCTCTGGATTGCTTTGAAAGAACAATTTGGAGGAACAGATGAGGTCTTGGCAAATAATAGAGAAATTCTTGCCCAACAATATGAGACATTCTCTCATAGAAAGGGTGAGACACTGACTCAACAATATGAACGGTTTTCTTGTTTGATCTCTGAACTAAAAATGGTCAAACTTGAATACACCAATATTCAGATGAATAACAGATTTCTCAGATCACTGCCTAAGAGATGGGACACATATACTATTGTCCTACGCTCCAGTGCAAGTTTGGACAAACTATCTCTCACCCAACTCCATGGGAAATGCTCACTTTTGAGAGAGAAGAGAACAGAAGAGAAAGCTGTCTTCATCTGGAAAGCTCACTGAAGACTTTATACAAGGCAACACTGCCTTGGTGGGTCATGAGTCAGAATATGCTGCATCTGAATGCCAGTATGATGAGCATATTAATTCTCTTCGAGCACTTCTAATTCTGCATTTGTAAGTGTTGATGGTCAGTTTACTGGAGGTAATAATGACAATTTATGTTTCATTATGGATGATCTCAAGGGGATTGCTGATGATGACTTAGAAGAGATGGATATTTGAGCCAAATGGCCTTGATAAATATCAGATCTCAGAAGTTCTACAAAAGAACTGGAAGAAAATTCCCAGGACTCTCTGGCAAAACCAAAGTTGGTTTTGACAAGAGCAAGTTGAGGTGTCACAAATGCCAACGGCTTGGACACTTTGCAAGAGAGTGTAGATCAACTGGTTCAAACTCTACTGCACCCTTTGTGACTTTTCCTGGCAACAGTCAACAAAACAGGGGGCAACATCCTGTCACATCTAGTCATCATCCTCAACAACAATCTCCGGCATATTTTGTTCCCAGGGTCAAATGCCTTATCAGTACCCTTGTTATTACATGCCACAGTCAAGTCAAGTTCAAGTTCCTATGACACCACAACCTCATGCATTACCAGAACCTCAGCCTTCCCTATCTCATCAACAACCTTCATCTCAACAACACAGCTTCTTCACCCCAGGAGTTGTTGACTGGAGCAGTTTACCAGATGACTTGTCTGGTCATGATCAACTGTTCTCAAGTGCTGGTCAACATGGTGGTGACAGTCCCTTTGGGAATCTAGCTCTTATGGCTTTGGAGTCTGCTGATACTTCATCCTCCAATGCCTCTACACCACAGGTATCACAGGTATCCTCTGAGGCAAAAGCCAAATTATGTTCTGAACAATGCATAGCAGCAGCATTTGCTTCCATTAGAGAAGCAAATGTAGCTTTAATTAATAAGAACATTGAGCTAGAACAAGTAATTTCCAAAAACAAAGCTGAGTTTGAGTTTGTGCTCAAAGATAAAAATGATGAGGTTTATAAACTGAATTGCAAAATAATTGATGATAAGGCTAGAGAAGATGTACTTTTAGAGAAGTACAAAGATCTCAAAGAAACCCTTGCAGTTACCCAGGTCGAGTGTGATAGATGGGTACAATCATGCAAAGGTTTTGAAATGCTTCTTAGTAAGCAATCTGCTTCAAATGTGAAGTTGGAATTGGTTACAATCACACTGCTCCACCTACAGATTTTACCCCAAGAGCAGAGGTTAGAATCTGATGGTGAGAGTGATAACCAATCCATCAAGTCATGTGATCTACCTTCTGATACAGCACAATCAGAAGTAGCAGTCAGTATCAAGTCCTCCTTGAACCTATCAGCTGATGTTGATGGTCCAAATGCTGACATTCACATGATCAATAAGTTGATCAACTCAGGAGTCAATCCTGAAGGTCCTGAAAGGACTGGAGAGCAGGATTCAACTCCTGAAGTTCAAACTTCAACTGCTGTCAGTACTGAAGAGAAGAAAACTGGCAGTAGAAAGAGTTTGAAGACTACTAAAGATGCTGTCAAGAAAGCAACCAATGCTTCCAAAGCAGTGAAGAACAAGTCTTCACCATCTTTAGTTGATGATCAACCTAAGATGAAGAAGAAACCATGTGAAGTATGTGGTTTGTTCAATCATCTTACAGATGATTGTTGGTACAAAAGAGGTTCCAAACTCAAACAAAAGGAAGAAATTAATGAGAAAATGGTAAAAATGAAAACTGAGTTTGAGACCACATTTGTATCAGCAACATCAAATCCTGTAACCCTTAAGTCCTTAAAGCAATCCAAAAGGGAAGGAGTTAAACAGGTGACAGCTGAGGGTGCTCAAAAGAAGAAGGTGCAACATAGGACCTTATCTAACTCCACTAGCAATGTGTCTGATGAGCTGAAAGCTTTATCACAAAATCAGACACAGCTGGTGATGATGGTACACATCTGTTGGGTAGAGTTAACCAACTAGATTCTCCTATGTTGAAACCACGAAAAAGGAGGTCTAAGCCAAAGGACTCCTCTTCTGCACCATCTTCTTCCTCTCAGGCTGTTGTTACAAATAAACATGCTAGTTTACCATCTATTGATGAGACCAGGCCCAAAACCAAAAAGGTTTTGGTCTCTAAAACTAACTGATTGTTTATTATTGCAGGTTTCTTCAACATGCCAAAATAGCATCTAGTATGTAGACAGTGGGGGATCCATGCACATGACTGGGAACATCTCTCTTCTTCATGACTACTCTCAAGAAAGAAGGGATTTGTTTCTTTGGCAATGATGCTAGGGGTTACATCATCGGTAAGGGCTTTGTCTCCAATGGAGAAATCAAATTTGATGATGTTAATCATGTGGAAAATCTCAAGTACAACCTCTTGAGTGTCAGTCAAATGTGTGATAAAGGCCATGTTGCCCTTTTCACAAGTCAAAACTGTAGGATTCTGTCATCCAAAGTTTTGCCCTTGATTGACAAGGTATTGGATGATCACACTCTCCTGAAAGCCAACAGGACAGGAAGAGTGTATGCCTTAGATCTCTCTAAGAAGATAGATCTCAAAGGCAATCCTTGCCTATTTTCCAAAGCCTCTTTTCAAGAATCTAAACTATGGCACAGGAGACTTGGTCATGTTAATCTCAAAAACATGAATCAGCTTAGCCACAATAGTTTAGTCAGAGGCTTACCAATAAAGGAGTTCCACTGTGATGAAACTTGCACTGCTTGTTTAAAAGGAAAACAGCACACAGGTCTCATTTCCTCCTATTGAAGTGTCCAGAGTCCACTGCCTGCTTACAATTACTGCATATGGATCTATTTGGTCCTGTGAGAGTAATGAGCATGGCAAAGAAGAAATACTGTCTGGTAATTGTGGATGATTACCCCAGATTTGTATGGACTTTCTTTCTACACTCAAAGGATGAGGCTGCTCAGAAGATTATCCACTTTGTGCTGTACATTGAGAAGCAGTATTCCCTTCCAGTCAAGTGTATTAGGAGTGATAATGGAACTGAGTTCAGAAATCATACACTTGATGACTTCTATCTCTCAAAGGGAATCAGAAGGCAGTTCAGCATTCCAAGGACAGACTCCGGAACAAAATGGAGTAGTGGAGAGAAAGAACAGGACCCTCATTGAAGCTGCAAGGTCCATGCTGGCTGACTCAGGTTTGCCATTGACCTTTTGGGCCGAAGCTGTCAACACAGCTTGTTATGTGCAAAATAGAGTTTTAGTAAATCAGAGGTTGATGAAGACTCCATATGAAGTTCTCCATCATTTGGCTCCACTGATTTCTTTTTTCAAAGCATTTGGGTGTCCCTGTTTTATCTCAACACAAAGGATCAACTCCACAAATTTGATCCTAAGGTGGATGCAGGATACTTTGTTGTTATTCATCTACTTGCAAGGCATACAGAGTCTTCAACTGCAGAACAAAGATTGTTGAAGAAACTCTACATGTTAAGTTAATGAATCTCCAAAGGACAAGATTCCACAAAGTCCTGTGGAGTTATTTGATCGGACATACTGCAATATGTTCCTTATCAAACTCCTGCTGTTGCTCCTGTCAACAGTTCACCACCTGGTGGTACTGCTGATGATGATGATGATTGCAGTACTCACCTCTTCAGGTTTAGTGATCAGCTGCCTGATTCAACTAGACCTGATGTTCCTGTAGCGCCAGTAGCACCATCCACAACAAATGCTGATGAGATTTCTTCGAATTCAACTTCCTTTGAATTACCATCCACTGATGGTTTCAAGGAAATGATTCACATCACCATCTGTTGCTGCTGAACGGCTACAAACACTTGCACAGATCTCATTGTGTATCAAGATCTGAAGAATCACCCCATGTCTCAAATCATTGGTGATATCACTGCTGGAGTATCAACAAGAAGTCAATTGTCGAATTTCTGCTTCTATGCTCTCTTCATCAGCCAGCAAGAGCCAAAGAATTATCACATTGCTTTAAAGGACAATGGATGGGTTGATGCCATGCAGCTTGAGCTTCTTCAGTTCAAGAAACAGCAAGTGTGGGAACTGGTTCCTCTACCTCCAGGTAAGTGTGCAATAGGCACTAAATGGGTGTTTAGGAACAAAACTGATGAAAATGGGCTTATTGTTAAGAACAAGGCCAGACTGGTTGTTCAGGGGTTTGCACAAGAAGAAGGTATTGATTATGATGAAACCTTTGCCCCTGTAGCCAGACTGGAAGCAATTCGATTGTTTTTAGCTTATGCTGCTTATCAAAAACTTAAAGTCTTTCAAATGGATGTCAAAAGTGCATTTTTGTATGGAAAAGTTAAAGAAGAGGTTTATGTATGTCAACCTCCAGGCTTTGAGGACAATAAACATCCTAATTGGGTGTATAAGCTTGATAAAGCTCTTATGGGTTAAAACAAGCTCCAAGAGCCTGGTATGAGACATGTCAAACTTTCTTCTGGAAAACAATTTCACTAGAGGCTCCATTGACAAGACTTATTTATTAAGAAAGCTGGGCAGCATAATCTACTTGTTCAAATTTATGTAGATGATATCATTTTTGCATCCTCTGATCCAAAGTTGTGTGATGCCTTTACAAAGTTGATGCAACAGAAGTTTGAAATGAGTGCCATGGGAGAATTACAGTTCTTTCTGGGGTTGCAAATCAAACAAAAGGCTGATGGAATTTTTATTCATCAATCCAAATATACAAAAGATCTTTTGCAAAAGTTTGATTTACAAAACTGTAAGCCCTGTTCTACTCCCATGAGCAGCACCACACAACTGGACTCAGATCAGAAAGGTAAAGTGGTTGATGAAACACTTTACAGATGTATGATTGGGTCCTTGATGTATTTAACAGCTTCTAGACCAGATATTATGTTTGCTACATGTGTTTGTGCTAGATTTCAGGCTGCACCTAAAGAGTCTCATCTGATTGCAGTCAAGAGGATCTTTAGATATCTGCAAGGCACTCATCTCTAGGTTTATGGTATTCTACCAGACATTCTGGTAAATTAGTGCTTTTTCTGACAGTGACTATGCAGGGTGTAAGTTGACCAGGAAATCAACTTCTGGTGGATGTCAATTCCTAGGCAACTGCTTGATTTCTTGGCAGAGCAAGAAACAGACCTCAGTTGCTACATCCACTGCGGAAGCTGAGTACATTGCTGCTGCTGCAAGCTGTACATCTCAGGTACTCTGGCTTCAAAACCAACTTTTGGATTATGGCATTACAGAGACTAAGACTCCATTGTTAATGGATAGTGCTTCAGCTCTTTGCATTGTCAAAAATCCAGTCCAGCACTCTAGGACCAAACATATAGAGATCAGACATCATTTTATAAGGGATTGTTTTGAAAAGGTCTGATTGATCCTAAGTTTGTGCCCAGTGCTGATGAGCTTGCAGACATTTTTACTAAGCTTTGGATAGTTCATCTTTCCAAAACCTGGTGTTAAGGCTTGGTATGCTGCAGCTAGAATAGGTGACAACTACTGATGCTCTCAGTAATCATATTGATGATCATGAGTGCCTGTCACATATAAGTACTGATGAGCTCTTTTAACCTCAGTAGTTTTTATAACTACTGAAGACTAAAAGTTCTCACAAGTACTGAAGTACTTCATCTGCTCTAAACTACTGCAGTAGTTACAACTATGATGCAGTCATAACTACTGAAATCAGTAAAAACAGATAAGTACTGATGTCCTATGAAACAACTGAAATCAGCCATAAAGACTGATGAATGTGTGAGGACAGTTTGAAACAGCTGAAAAGCTAAGAATTGACGAAAACAGCTGAAGAGAACTTCTCCTCAGTCGTTTGCCACTGCTGTTTCATTTTAAACAACTGAAGCAAAACCACGTCTTCAGCAGTTTTATAACTACTGATGACCATACCAAGTCTTCAGTTGTTTACAACAGCTGATGACAAAACCACTGCCTTCAGTAGTTTCATAACTACTGCTGACAAACACCATGTCCTCAGTTGTTTCAATCACCTGAAGTCAAAACCACGGTCTTCAGTAGTTTCTAAACTACTGATGCCTAACACCGCGACTTCAGCTGTTTCAACGTCTGAAAGGATAATACCTTGTCAACGGTCGTTTAAAACTACTGATGACTAACACCACATCCTTCAGTCGTTTCCTCACCCGTACCCTATAAATAACCTTAACCTGAGCTCTCCATGCTTATCTTCTTCAAACCTAACGTTCCTCCCAAAAATTTCCATGGCGTCTATGCAAATTAAACCGCGACACAACTGTGTTGCCTACCTCACAAAATCGCCGATCTGGACTAGTTCGATACTGCTATCGATCTTATGGTTCAGTCCCAATACAACAAGGCATTCCTTCTGACCCCGTTTTACATACCGAATCCTTGAACCAATTTGGGATGAACGTTAATGTCACTACTGAGGAGAGCAACACACAATCCCTCCGGTCAGTCGTCAACAACAAAGAAGTAGTGATTACTCCTGCAACAATCCGTAAAATTCTTCAACTGAGTGATGCTACCTCTCCTGCTGGATATCCGAAGGGCACCCTAGATCTATCATTTGCTCAGCATGGATATCAAGGTGATCTCAGTGCCACCACCATCATGAAGAAACATTTTAATGACGCTGAGCGCCTGATTTTCATATGGTCAATGTTGTTGGCCCCTAAGACATCGTCTTGGGATCAAATGTCCACCAAATGGCAGCAGGTAATGTATTCTATCCTTGAGCAACAACCACTGAATTTTCAGAATAATATTTTCAGAGCTCAAAGATATGGCTCAAAAACTAACTGCCAACCGTTGGATACTCTATCCACGGTTCATAATGGCCATTATAATAGACCAGCTTAATGCTGAGGGACTTGTTGGCTTGGGAGTCCCTGCTACGGCTGTTTTGCCAGAAGTATACTCCCGGCACAACTCCGACCGGACACTCAAACTGGCTGCCAAGCTGCGAAAACCCACGCAGCTGGAACCCACAGCCACCACCTCCAAATCCAATGTCCCCACAAACTCACCAAAAGAAACCCAAAATGGCTACTCAGGGAATTGAGTCCCCTGAGGATGCTCCTGCACAACAAACGCAGGATATATCCACTAGCCCAAACCCCTAGTGGATACCATGACTCCTCCAGTCACAGCCGCTCAGGCTTCCTCTCAACAGGAGCCTGCAGCAACCCAAGGGGCACCTACTTATCTGGGATCTTCTCACTTGAGGAGATTGCCATTGAGGAGCACCATCCACCCCAGGTGCACACTGCTTCTACCCCCGTACCCCAAACAACCGCCCCTCACAGCCCAACTTTAATAGTTGCTCAGTGCTGACTCAATTGCACTCCTCACCCCCTCCCCAGAAACCACTTATTACTGGGATGAATACTCTACAATTGAGGGGGAGGAACACAGTGCACCTGAGAACCCACAGCACAGGGGTTTCCCAATTCTATCTCCTGGTGTAGAGAAGGAGCTTAGAATATCTAGTGAGGCTGCCACCTCCTCTGACTCAGCACATGACCAGAGTGAGGTGGTAACATTGCTAAGACCTCCCTAGAGGCAACTGCTGATGATGGACATTGTCCTGAGGCTGGAAGTCCCCAGTACCAAGCACAAGGGGCACATGCACCAACTGGTCTACACCCAGTGCATGTCCATCCTGCTCTAAGCAGGAGGTCAGGTGATTCAGTATCAACTGATGATGACCTGAGCTTCTTCTTCGATGTAGTTGCTCAAAACACCATTCTAGAGGATGAGGTTAGCAGACTCAAAGAGCTGCTGGCCAAGATGTCTCAAGATGCAAGTCCATCTGCCACCATCATACACCCACAGATGGCACCTTCCCTTGAAGGTTTCCCAAACACTGAGCCACCCCAAAATCAACCACCCGCCTCGCCTCAGGCCCTACTTCTCAGGAACAGAACCCTCCTGAGCAAATAGGTGCTTACTACAAAATCCCTCCCTCTCATCGCCCCCATAATCACTGATATAGTGATCAAAGCCCTTGATGAGAGGCTTTCCTCAACATTACAGCCCTTGGTTGATGCTGCTGTCCACAAGACTCTTTCTGCGGTCTCAACCCCTTCCTCCAATGCAACAAAAAGGGGGAGAGTCCTGCAGTGAAAGAACAGAAGAGGAAAAGATCCGAGGAAAAGAAGGAAGCGAAGCAAGCCCAAAAGGATAAAGAACAGCAACCAATGCTCACCTACAAGCGAAAGAAAGGTGCTGATGAGCACATTGCTGAAGATAAAGCCTTGGAGCTACTGATAAAAGAGGCTGATGCCGAACACAGTAGATCAATGGACAACATCATTGATCAGTGTTCAGGCAAGGTCATGACACCAACAAACTTGACTCTGAGATTCGACGACTAGAGATTGAAGAAATCCAGAATAGATGGGCAAGTTATGAAGTGTTAGAAAGAGAAAGGCTAGAAATCATGATAAGATTTATTGCAAAATATCTTGGAAGATCAATGATTGAGATCAAAGCTTGGTCCAGGGACAGTATCTTGGCAATCACCACCAAGATCTGTTCGTCTGAAGCATACACTAAGGGGCTTGTTGAAGCTTTGAATGAAGTGGGTGCTGGGAGCAGGACTGAGCTAGCAAAGCAATCAAAAGCCACACTCACCTCAAGGATGCTAGCACAGCCTGTCAACATTCCCACACCAAAACCACCCAAAACACAATCCACCAAACCAACTCCCTTACCCTCAAAACCCATAGCCGATGATATACCCTTGAAGAAGAAGAGAAGGATATTGAGGCTAGAAGAAGATGAAGAAGATGATGAAGACGGCTGCCGCTATCAGCTGTGATTCAGTTGCCTAAGGCCACAAGTCACTTCTCAGCAATTACTCCTGAAGTCCAGAGACAAATGGTTAAAGTGAAGCTAGAGAAGAAGAGCTTCATAAACAGCATGAGGAGAATTGCTGAAGAGAGTTGACAAAGCTTATGCAGCCACATCTTCCATCATCAATATGAAGGAGCAAGCCCTCAGACTTTACACTCTCAGGCATACCTTTCAATATCAAAAGGAAAGAGTGAGGATTTGGCCTGATCCCAGGGTCTCTCACAGAATTCATAAGAACAATATTACCTCGGAGATACATTGGCCAGGTGAAAATGATCGTAGATGAAGTGATCTCTTGGTCTTTGTAGTTTACCCTGGGAAATCCTAGAAGACTTCAAGAAGGCCTACAAAGCTATCTAACCCCTCAGAAGATGCTGGAAAAACAAATAGTGAAAAAGGGGTAGTTTACAAGAGGCTTGAGGAAGTCAGGAAAAATGAGCTCCAGTTGTTCCTAGAGGGTAATCACCCGGATGAGTTTGCTTACAGAGTAATAACAACTGTGGAGCTAAAGAATGGGAACAGGCCAAATACCTGTCTGAGTATTATGGGCCGGAATCATTGTTTGAAGGAGGTGCTGAAGAGCTAACCATGGAGGAACAAATCACCTCCTTGAGGCCTACACAAGAGAGTCGTACAGACTCATTATGGGGAAGTGAATCTCATGAATGGGATAAAACTCTGTGTCCAGTTCCCCAAAACAGAGTTCCCATTCATACTCTGCAAACAAATATTTGAGGTTCTTCCCAGGCCGGAGCGTACATGGGTCATCTTCTCTACTGATCAAGAAGGAAAAAGACCAACATTTTTGCCATCAATAAGTGGGAGTATAAATAAGTTAGAGGTTTTGGCTGCATTGGTTCAGGGGGAGTTTGTTGGACCAAAAGAAACAATGAGCCAAGATCAGAAAACCTCTAAGTCCCACACGGTATCACAACAATGCTGAAAGCCTCATCAGTAGTTGACAAGTGCTGAAGACTTCAACAGCTGAAGATCAAGTGCTGAAGACTTAACTGCTGAAGAACCAAAGTGCTGAAGTACAACAGCTGAAGAACACAAGTGCTGAAGCTGAAAGACCAAAGTACTGAAGAACAACAGCTGAAGAGTTCACAAGTGCTAAAGATCAACAACTGATGTACAAAGTCTGAAGACAAAGACTGAAGACATCAGCTGATGATATCTACTGAAGTCATCAGCTGATGAAACGCCTGAAGGTCAAAGTCTGAAGATCAAGTACTGAAGCCTCAGTAGTTTGTCACAACTGCTGAAGAGTACTTCTTCAGTAGTTGTGATATCAGTAGTTATTTTCTTTGTTTCAGTAGTTTTGTAAAACGACTGAAGAGCTTGTTCTTCAGTCGTTGTAGTTTCAGTTTTTTATATTTGTAGTATTTATTTTGTACTTTGTGATATGTTCTCAGTAGTTGTGAACATTTCAGTAGTTTGTTAAGAATAGTTATTTCTGTATTGGATCTGCCAGTTGTCACTTTCCGTGATAACAGCAGTGACTGTTGCACTCTATATAAGGAGTGACAACCTATTGTAATGATTGAGAGTGATATGAGCAATTGAATGGAATGATTGATTGATTCGATTAGAAAATTCTACATCTATAAACATTCCTAGAAATCAGAAATTCATATTCTCTCCCTATAACCGTATGCGATCTAACGCTTACAAGTATCGATTGCTTGCTACAATTTGTCTAATTCGTGTTTGTATTCCGCTGCTTATATTCTGATACATCAAACTTGTGATCACTGATCCTGTCATCAACATACCATACTAGGAAGGTTATTGTGCTCCCACTAGCCTTTTTATACACACAAGCCTCGTCAGCGTTTTTGATGAAGCCAAATTCTTTACTTCATCATCAAAACGGTGATTCCAACTTCTCGATGCTGTTTCAATCCATAGATTGATTTCTTTAACTTGCAACTTTGTTAGGATGTGTTTGGATCACAAAACCTTCAGGCTGAAACCATAAGACATCTTCCTCAAGATATCCATTTGAAAGCGGTTTTGACATCCATTTGCCAAATCTCATAATCATAATGAGCTGCTATGGCAAACAATATCCTTATAGATAAGCATTGCAACAGGTGAGAAGGTTTCATCATAATCAACCCCTTGAGTTTGAGTGAAAACCTTTGCTACAAGTCTAGCTTTGTAAGTATCCAAGTTTCCATGCATGTCGGTTTTCTTCTTGAAAACCCACTTACATCCAACTACTTTGGAATTAAGAGGTGGCGCAACAAGTTCCCAAACTTGATTGTCATACATGGATTGCATCTCAGCATTCATGGCTTCAAGCCATTTGTTACAATCCAAATTGGACATTGCATCATGATATGTGGTTGGTTCATCTGAATCTACCACATAGCATCCATCCATGAAAAATCCGTATCTTTCAGGTGGATTACTAGTTTTACCACTTCTGCGAACATTTTGTGTGTATTGATCAACCGCTTGATCATCCTCAACATCCTCATGTTGAGTGCTAGTTTCAATCAAACGTGTATCGGGCTGTGGTTCTTGATCCTCCTCAGATCCACTGTTCTACTACTAGTTCCTTCCATAAGGAACTTTGTTTCTAAGAACTCACCTTTCTGGCAACAAACACCTTTTGTTCCAGTGGATCATAGAAATAATATCCCATAGAATCTCTAGGATATCCAACAAAGATACACTTGGTGGATCGGACATCTAATTTGTTTGGGGTGGGAGTCTTAACATAAGCCTCAAACCCCAGACCCTTAAGTATGATAGGGATGGAACTCTTCCATGCCATATCTCAAAAGGTGTCTTTTCCACCTTTTTGGTTGGGGCCATATTCAGAATACGGGCCGCGGAGAGCAAAGCGAAACCCCAAAATGATAGAGGCAATGTGCTTCTAGCCATCATAGATCGAACCATATCCAATAAGGTTCGATTTCTCCTCTCAGATACACCATTATGTTGTGGTGTTCCAGGCGGAGTGAGTTGTGAGACGATCCCACAACTCTTAAGATGATCTTGAAAAACATCACTTAAGTACTCACCACCTCTATCGGTGCGGAGAACCTTAATTGATTTGTTGAGTTGATTTTCTACTTCATTCTTGAAGATTTTGAACATTTCAAAAGCTTCATTTTTGTGTTTTAATAAATACACATATCCATAGCGACTATGATCGTCGGTAAAGGTAATGAAGTATCTTTCACCGTTCCTAGTCATTGGCTTAAAAGGACCACATACATCCGAATGTATGATACCTAATAAATCTTTTGCCCTTTCATTAGTTCCATTAAAGGGTGCCTTAGTCATTTTTCCTTGTAAACAAGATTCACATACATCAAATGAATCACATCATTTGTGTTTAAAAGACCATTCTTTTGAAGTTTTTGTATACGTTTCTTGTTATATGACCAAGACGACAATGCCAAAGATAGGTATCACTCAAATCTTGTTTGAGTCTTTTGGTGGTTGCTTGGTATATTGAGCTATCATATGTTGTGTTTTCATGAACCAATTCATAAATACCATTAAGGTATAGCCTTAAAATAAAATACATGATTTAAAGAAACATGAATATCATTGTCAAAAACTTGAAATCATAATCATATTGTCTTAAACGGGAAACAGAAATTATGTCCTAGTCAAACTAGGAGCATATAATACATTACATAAAATAACTTCCAAACCACTTGGAAGCTTCAAAATGTAGTCTCCTTGGGCTTCACGTGTACCTTTGCGCCGTTGCCCATGAAGAGACTTATTTCCCCTTTTGCATAATGTTCATTTCTTTTGAACCCCTGCAACAAATTGCAAATGTGAGTTCCACATCCGGTATCTAATACCCATGTGTTAGAAGAAATAACATTTAGCTCAACATGTATCATATAAATTATACCTGAGGTTTGCCCCGCATCCCTCTTCTCTCTCAACTCTTTGAGATAGACTGGACAATTTCTCATCCAATGTCCTATCTCACCACATTTGAAGCATGGGTCGTTTACACAACCTTTTGCTTCTTCTCCTTGGGCTTCGGAGGTTCCGGCCTAACAACCATCTTCCCCTTTCCTTTAATGTGCCCTTTTCCTTTGGCAACATTTGCCTTAGGAGGAGGTAGAGACCTTTTCCTTCTTCCACCTTCATTAATGGTGAGAACGGGTAAAACCCTTTTACCCATTCCCGCCTCAGCTGATTTGAGCATCGAATGAAGTTCATTTATGCTCTTGTCCCATCCGTTCATGTTGTAATTCATGACGAATGCCTCAAACCTTTTAGTTAGGTCATTAAGGATCAAATCTGTGGCCAACTCTTTTGAGACAGGACAATTTAGCCTTTGAAGGCGGTCGATGTGGCTTTTCATCTTAAGAACATAAGATGAAACTGATTGGGATTCCTCCATCCGACATGCATGAAGCGCTCGAACCGTTTCAAAGCGCTCCACTCTTGCTTGTTGCTGGAACATTTCCCGCAACTGAGTGATCATGTCATAGGCTCCATGGAGCTCATACTCCTTTTGGAGTTCGGGTGTCATACTTGCCAACATAAGGCAAGAGACTTGGACGGAGTCTTCCACATACTTCACCCAATCATTATAGGCCTCCATATCCTCCTCGTTAGGTTCATCGGGGATGGGATCATCAAGGATGTAGGCCCGCTTCTCTTGCTTGAGAACAATTCTCAAGTTGCGGTACCAATCCATGAAGTTGTTAGGCGTTAGACGATCCCTTTGAAGAATCGCCCTTAAGGATTGGTTGCTTTGGTTTGTACATCATTATTAGCATTGTTGTGGTCGGCCATCTACAAGATTTTACAAAGTTCCATTTTAGTAATCGTTGATATAATTATATTTCATTTATTAATACCCTTTTTTGTCTCATAGACTTATTAATAAACAAAATTTTAGAATCCAACGTTATATTTAAATATTGGTTAGGTGACCTTTATCCCATTATTTAAACAAACAAGGTAGTCATAAATGACAATTGCAACTTATTGCAACTTCTAGTGGTATGGGATCGTTTGAACATCTTATGTTTATAACGGCATGTTTACCATCAACACCTTTTATAAAACACATTTTAGGTGATCCATTCAATATATTTTATAAATCAAGTCGTCCTACTTACACACACGTGTGAGTTTACTACATGAGTGGTTAGGTGACCTTTATCCCACAAACATGGTATTCTCACCTCAAGTCACAAGTTCCCTCAAAGTGGTTAGGTGACCTTATCCCACTAAGAGTTTGCAAGTAACCTAAGTGTTGTGTAAGAGGATGGTGCTTAACTTGTTTTTTAAAAGGGATATACAATTTCATAATTCTTGTTAAGAAAAGTCTATGTACCATATGATTGTATGCATTCAACCATATGGTACCTATTGGTTCTTTTAAATAAAACCCCTTTATTTACAAACCATTAACTCCTTTGTTAGAACCATTCTACATATGCTTAATGATTTGAGAACCAATTATATGTTAATAGTTTGTTTTAGTTGACGGTTGTAAATCACATCCAAATAATCAAAACAAACATCATCATATGCATACAACCAAACATTAAACAAAACATTCAAATATGCATAACAAAGCATACTAAGTTGAGCACACTTGTTTAGCCAAAACAGTGTGTCAAATGGTCTTGTCCTAAGGGTTAAGAAACATGGCACATGGATGACCAAAGGGACTCCCACTTGAATCCATATCTTCAAGCATCCTCTTTGTTTTATCTTTTCATCAAGTCTTGATCTTGAGCATCCTTACAAAATATGTATCCTAATACATCATTCTAGCAAAGAAAAAAAACTCCTAATCTATTTATTACAAACCATTTGAATGAATAGATTACAAAACAAAACTTGAAACTTAAATTAAATAATTACATGCCCAAATGAATATAACTAGATAACCAATCAATCAAACAATCCATATGGTCAAGGCTTTGTTATGCATAAACAACAAACAACCAATAACACTAATCAAAAGGCACGGTTTTGGCAGCCCCATATTAACCATTTTCTTGGCCAACATTAACCAAGAACACATGGTTTAGTCCAAACAAACAAACAAACAAATTATCAAGATTTAAAGATCATAATATGCATAAGGTAAGATCTTTAAAACATCAAAAAAGGGGGGGCACAAAACAGCCTACTAACTCACGGATTTGAGGTGTTAAGCACCCAAAAAACGTGAACTAGTGAATGAAATATATGTATGCATATGTATAAGTGGCTCTTGATGCCATTGTAGGGGTTCCAACATGTTTATCAAAGCACATATAACATAGATTATATATATATAATAAAAACGCAGCGGATTTAATATTTAAAACATGTTAATAATATATTGTTAAACCATTTAACAAGGAACCCCAACCCATGGATCTTATACACAATACATACAAAAGAACATAAAAGGTAAGAAGTGAATACAACCTTTTGTAGCTTCCTTCAAACCCGAAGTGAGAGCTGTGGAATGTGACTTTGTGGCTGAGTTTTCAAGCTAGAAAACCTCAAGGAGTGATACCCCAAGCTTGAACAAACAACTCCCTTTTGCTAGGCTTTGAACACCAAGTGTAGTTCTCTCTTTCTTGTTTAATTTTCAGCCTTGAACCTAAGTTTTCAAGCTGAAAATTGTTCTTCAAAACCGTGAACTCAGAGGGAGAGAGAGAGGAGATTCTTTTTGTGTTGTGTTTTGGTTGAGTGTGTAAATCAAAAATCTGAATCTTGAGAGTGATGTGCATGTGCTTGGAACCATCAAATAAGAGGTCCCAAGACATAAAGGGGGCGGCCGAATGGGCACCTTTGGTCCCTCTCCAATTCAAATTTTTTTATACAATCCACCCTTTTGTAAAATTAAACCAATTTAATTTTATAACACATACAACTAGTCTTTTGTTATTGTTAACTAATTTAAACAATGCACAAGAAATCCCTCATGAACAAATTACATTATATATAATGATGTTCATCTACAAAAGTGATTATTTAGAAAATCCAATTTTCTAAATAGGTGTAACTTATATTTGTTATGATCTATCAACAAATAAGTTATCTTTCGGTGTTTGTTAGGCTTGTTATTGGGTATGACCCGACTTGGATCATATCACACTAGCCACATCAATTTTATATGTATCTTGGGCAGATCAAATCTTTCAGTTTTATGAAACAAAAGTATGTTTTGCTATAAAACTAGAACTCACTCAGCAACGCGACTTTTATGCATTTTCCAGTTGGCAGGTGAGCTGTTGGACCAAAAGAACCAATGAGCTGGATCAGAAAACCTTTAAGTCCACAGACGTCACAACAACTACTGAAGACCACAACAGCTGAAGACAACAGCTGATTACAAAGTCTGAACACAAGTGCTGAAGACAAAGTCTGAAGACAAGTGCTGAAGACAAAGTCTGAAGACAAGTGCTGAAGACAAAGTCTGAAGACAAGTGCTGAAGACAAAGTCTGAAGACAAAGTCTGAAGACAAGTGCTGAAGACAAAGTCTGAAGACGAGTGCTGAAGACAAAGTCTGAAGTCAAGTGCTGAAGACAAAGTCTGAAGACAAGTGCTGAAGACAAAGTCTGAAGACAAGTGCTGAAGACAAAGTCTGAAGACACAAGTGCTGAAGACAAAGTCTGAAGACACAAGTGCTGAGACCAAAGTATCAGACGTTGTCACAACAGCTGAAGAGGTCTTCTTCAGTAGTTGTGACGGTTTACCTTTCAGTAATTTTATGTTTTATCTGTTCAGTAGTTTGACACAACAGCTGAAGAATACTTCTTCAGTTGTTGTGCTCATCAGTAGTTTTATGTTTTTCAGTAGTTTTGTAAAACGACTGAAGAGCTTGTTCTTCAGTCGTTGTAGTTTCTTATCAGTAGTTTCATATTTTGTACTTAACACTCTGATATGTTCTCAGTAGTTGTGAACATATCAGTAGTTTGTTAAGAGTTAGTTATTTTTGTAATAGATCTGCCAGTTGTCACTTTCCCGTGATAACAGCAGCGATTGCACTCTATAAGGAGTGTCAACCTATTGTAATAGGTGAATGATTTGATCAAAAATATTCGATATTATAGAAACATTCCTAGTTACAGAAATATATTCTCTCGTTATAATCGTATTTGTTCTTAATGCATACGAGTATCAAATTCTTGCTACAATTTGTCTAATTCTTGTTCTTATTCCGCTGCGTTACGCTCTATTACATCAAACTTGTGATCACTGATCCTGACAAATGGTATGAGAGCAGGTTAATCATTGATCGATCTAATAATTGATCATTGAAACTGCTATTCAAGATCCAAGTTTGATTGAATTAGCATTTTTTTTTGCAAGAAACGGTTATAGAGATTGAATTTTCTGTGTTTCTGGTCATTCATCTTGAGATTTTCTCTTGATTTTCATTGAGTCTGTTGTGGTCTATGTAAAAACTTTTAAAAGCTTGAATTAAATTGTATTTGGACTGAAAATGACTACTCCTTCTAATGATCCTCATAATACTGGTTCCTCAACCAAGCCTCCAATGCTGGTTAGGAATGAGTATAACATATGGCAACGACGAATGCTCCATCACCTGTCTGTTAACAGCGCAGGTTGTTGGACATCAGTGGTACATGGTCCACACAAGCCTATGGTGAATAACCCGAAACCAATCAAATGGTTCCGAAGAGGAGGAGCAATACTTAGATGAGGATAAGAAATTGTTTGAGATTGATGCAAAAGCCCATGGAATTCTGGCCGTGGCACTGCCAATGAAATCTATTCTGGGCTAATGCATCATGAAACTGCCCATAACCTCTGGAATGCATTGAAAGAACAATTTGGAGGAACAGATGAGGTCTTGGCAAATAATAGAGAAATCCTTGCCCAACAATATGAGACATTCTCTCATAGAAAGGGTGAGACACTGACTCAACAGTTTGAGCGGTTCTCTTGTTTGATCTCTGAATTAAAAATGGTCAAACATGAGTACACTAATATCCAGATGAATAACAGATTTCTCAGATCACTGCCTGAGAGATGGGACACATATACTATTGTCCTCCGCTCCAGTGCAAATTTGGACAAACTATCTCTCACCCAACTCCATGGGAAATTGCTCATATTTGAGAGAGAGATAGAACAGAAACGAAAACTGTCTTCATCTGGAAAGCTCACTGAAGACTTTGTACCAGGCAACACTGCCTTGGTTGGTCATGAGTCAGAATATGCTTCATCTGAATGCCAGTATGATGAGCATATTGATTTCTCCTCAACACTTCTGATTCTGCGTTTGTGAGTGTTGATAGTCAGTTTACTAGGTGTAATAATGACAATCTATGCTTTATCATGGATGATCTCAAGGGGATTGTTGATGATGACTTAGAAGAGATGGATATTTTGAGCCAATGGCCTTGATAAATATCAGATCTCAGAAGTTCTACAAAAGAACTGGAAGAAAGTTCCCAAGACTCTCTGGCAAAACCAAAGTTGGTTTTGACAAGAGTAAGTTGAAGTGTCACAAATGCCACAGGCTTGGACACTTTGCTAGAGAATGCAGATCATCTGGATCTAATTCTTCTGCACCTTTTGTGACTTTCCCTGGCAACAGTCAACAACACAGAGGGCAACTTCCTGTCAATTCTAGTCATCATTCTCAACCACAATCTTCTGCATATTTTGTTCCTCAGGGTCAAATGCCATATCCTTACCCTGGTTATTACATGCCACAGTCAAATCAAGGTCAAGTTCCTATAGTACCACAACCTCATGCACTACCAGAACCTCACCATCTCAATCTCATCAACCTCCTCAACCTCAAAACACAGCTTCTTCACCCCTGGAGTTGTTGACTGGAGCAGTTTACCGGATGACATGTCTGGTCATGAACAACTGTTCACAGGTGCTGGTCAACATGGTGGTGACAGTCCTTT
This sequence comes from Flaveria trinervia, assembly GCA_025506515.1. Lineage (NCBI taxonomy): Eukaryota > Viridiplantae > Streptophyta > Magnoliopsida > Asterales > Asteraceae > Flaveria > Flaveria trinervia. Next base: position 34,208,579 of record CM046448.1, read on the forward strand.
TGGGAATCTGGCTCTTATGGCCCTGGAGTCTACTGAGGGTTCCTGCTCAAATGCATCATCTTCATAGGTAACTCAAGTATCTTCAGAGGCTAAAGCTAAGTTATGTTCTGAATCATGCTTGCTGCCTTTGTCTCCATTAGAGAGGCAAATGTAGCATTAATAAATCAAAAAATTGAGTTTGAGAAAACCATTTCCAAAAGAAAAGCTGAGTTTGAGTCTGCTCTTAATGGTAAAAATGATGGATTCATAAGCTTAAATGCCAATTAAATGATGAAAAGGCCAAGCTAGAGGTTATTCTGGAAGACCAGAGAAGTCTCAAAGAAACCCTTGCAGTCACCCAGGTAGAGTGTGATCGATGGTACAATCATGCAAAGGTTTTGAAATGCTTCTTAGTAAGCAATCTGCTTCCAATGTGAAGTTTGGTATTGGTTATAATCACACTGCTCCTCCTATAGATTTTGCTTCAAGAGCATAAGTGAAATCTGATGGAGAAAGCAATAACCAATCCACCTTATCATGTGATTCACTTTTTGATAGAGCATCATCAAAAGTTGAAGTCAGCACTAAGCCCTCTCAAAACCCATCAGCTGATGTTGATGGTTCTCACTGCTGACACTCACATGATCAAAGAGATGATCAACTCAGGAGCTATTTCTGGAAGTCCTGAAAGGACTGGAGAGCAAGATTTAACGCCTGAAGTTCAAACTCCAACTACTATCAGCACTGAAGAGAAGAAAACTGTCAGTAGAAAGAGTTTGAAGACTACTAAAGAGGAAGTCAAGAAAGCAAATAATGCTTCCAAAGTACTGAAGAGCAAGTCTTCAGTAGTTTCATTCTCTTTAGTTGATGATCAACATAAGATAAAGAAGAAACCATGTGAAGTATGTGGTTTGTTCAATCATCTTACAGATGATTGTTGGTACAAAAGGGGATCCAAACTCAAACATAAAAGAGAAAGTAAAGAGAAAATGGTTAAAATGAAAACTGAGTTTGAAGCCACATTTGTACCAGCAACATCAAATCCTGTAACCCTTAAGTCCAAAAAGAAATCCAAAAAGGAAGGGTTAACCAGGTAACAACTGAGATTGCTCAAAAGAAGAAAGTGCAACATAGGAACTTATTAAACTCCAATGCCAATGTGTCTGATGAACTGAAAGCCTTATCAAAAAATCAGACACAGCTGGTTATGATGGTTCAACATCTATTGTGAAGAGTTAACCAATTAGATGTTCCTATGTTGAAACCATAGAAAAGGAGGTCCAAGCCAAAGGATTCCTTTTCTTCACCAGTTTCTTCCTCTCAGGCTGTTGTTTCCAACAAACATGTTAGTTTACCATCTGTTGACGAGAACAGGCCCAAAACAAAAAGGTTTGGGTCTCAAAATCTAACTAATTTGTTGTATTTTGCAGGGTTCTTCAACATACCTCAGAGGCATCTGTTGTAGACAGTGGAGGATCCATGCATATGACAGGAAACAGATCACTTCTTAATGACTACTCTCAAGGAAGGAAGGGGTTTGTATCATTTGGCAATGATGCAAAGGGTTACATCATCGGCAAAGGCTTTGTTTCCAATGGGGAAATAAAGTTTGATGATGTTACCATGTGGAAAATCTCAAGTACAACCTCTTGAGTGTCAGTCAAATGTGTGACAAAGGCCATGTTGCTCTTTTCACCAGTCAAAACTGTCGGATTCTGTCATCCAAAGTTCTAAGTTTGATTGATAAGGTGTTGGATGAACACACTCTCCTAAAGGCCAACAGGACAGGAAGAGTGTATGCCTTAGATCTTTCCAAGAAAATAGATCTCAAAGGCTATCCTTGCCTATTTTCCAAGGCTTCCCCTCAAGAATCTATTCTATGGCATAGAAGGTTGGGTCATGTTAATCTCAAAAACATAAATCAGCTGATAACCCATGGTTTAGTAAGGGGACTGCCTATGAAGGAGTTCAAGTGTGAAGATAACTGCCTGCTTGTTTAAAAGAAAACAACACAAAGCTTCATTTCCCTCCATAGAAGAACCTAAGTCCACTGCCTGCTTACAGCTTCTTCACATGGATCTCTTTGGTCCTGTGAGAGTGATGAGTATGGCTGAAGAAATACTGCTGGTAATTGTGGATGATTACTCCAGATTTGTATGGACTTTCTTCTTACATTCAAGGATGAGGCTGCACAGTCATTATGAACTTTGTGTTACACGTTGAGAAGCAGTATTCCCTACCAGTTAAGTGTGTGAGGAGTGACAATGGTACTGAATTCAGAAACCACACACTTGATGAGTTTTACTTATCAAAGGGAATCAAGAGGCAGTATAGCATCCCAAGAACTCCTGAGCAAAATGGAGTAGTTGAGAGAAAGAACAGGACCCTTATTGAAGCTGCAAGGTCCATGTTGGCTGATTCTAGACTGCCAATGACTTTTTGGGCTGAAGCTGTCAATACAGCTTGCTATGTACAGAATAGAGTTCTAGTAAATCAGAGGTTGATGAAGACTTCATATGAAGTTCTTCATCATTTGGCCCCTCTAATTTATTCTTCAGAGCATTTGGGTGTCCTTGTTTCATTCTCAACACACGGGATCAACTCCAAAAATTTTATCCTAAGGTGGATGCAGGGTACTTTGTTGGTTATTCATCAACTTGCAAAGCATACAGAGTCTTCAACTGTAGAAACAAGATGGTTGAAGAGACTCTACATGTTAAGTTTAATGAATCTCCAAAGGACAAGATTCCACAAAGCCCTGTGGAGATATTTGATTTGGACATACTGCAATATGTTCCTTATCAAACCTTGCTGTTGCTCCTGTCAACAGTTCACCACCTGGTGGTACTGCTAGTGCTGATGATGATGATGATAGCAGTACTCACCTCTTCAGGTTGAGTGATCAACTGCCTGATTCAGCTGGACCTGATGTTCCTGTAGCTCCAGTAGCACCATCCACAACAAATGCTGATGAGATTTCTTCAAATTCAGCTTCCTTTGAATTACCATCCACTGATTGGTTTCAAGGAAATGAATCACCATCACCATCTGTTGCTGTTGAGCCTGCTACAAACACTTGCACAGATCTCAGTGTGTATCAAGATCTGAAGAATCACCCTATGTCTCAAATCATTGGTGATATCACTGCTGGCGTATCAACAAGAAGTCAATTGTCAAATTTCTGCTTCTATGGTCTCTTCATCAGTCAGCAAGAGCCAAAGAATTATCACATGCTTTAAAGGACAATGGATGGGTTGATGCCATGCAGCTTGAGCTTCTACAGTTCAAGAAACAACAAGTGTGGGAACTGGTTCCTCTACCTCCAGGTAAGTGTGCAATAGGCACTAAATGGATGTTCAGGAACAAAACTGATGAAAATGGGCTTATTGTTAAGAACAAGGCCAGACTAGTTGTTCAGGGGTTTGCACAAGAAGAAGTATTGATTATGATGAAACCTTTGCCCCTGTAGCCAGACTGGAAGCATTTGATTGTTTTAGCTTATGCTGCTTATCAAAACCTTAAAGTTTTTCAAATGGATGTCAAAAGTGCATTTTTGTATGGGAAAATTAAAGAAGAGGTTTATGTATGTCAACCACCAGGCTTTGAGGACAATAAACATCCTAATTGGGTGTATAAGCTTGATAAGGCTCTTTATGGGTTGAAACAAGCTCCTAGAGCCTGGTATGAGACATTATCAAACTTTCTTCTGGAAAATAATTTCACTAGAGGCTCCATAGATAAGACTTTATTCATTAAGATAGCTGGGCAGCATAATCTACTTGTTCAATTTATGTAGATGATATTATTTTTGCATCCTCTGATCCACAGTTGTGTGATGCCTTTACAAAGTTGATGCAACAGAAGTTTGAAATGAATGCCATGGGAGAATTACAGTTCTTTCTGGGTTTGCAAATCAAACAAAAGGCTGATGGAATTTTCATCATCAGTCCAAATACACAAAAGATCTTTTGGAAAGTTTGATTTACAAAATGTAAGCCTGTTCTACTCCATGTGCAGCACCACACAACTGGATACAGATCAGAAAGGTAAAGGGTTGATGAAAACACTTTACAGATGTATGATTGGGTCCTTGATGTATTTAACAGCTTCTAGACCAGATATTATGTTTGCTACATGTGGTTTGTGCTAGATTTCAGGCTGCACCTAAGGAGTCTCATTTGATTGCAGTCAAGAGGATCTTTAGATATCTGCAAGGCACTCCATTTCTAGGTTTATGGTATTCTACTAGACATTCTGGTAAATTAGTTGCTTTTCTGACAGGACTATGCAGGGTGTAAGTTGACCAGGAAATCAACTTCTGGTGGATGTCAATTCCTAGGCAACTGCTTGATTTCTTGGCAGAGTAAGAACAGACCTCAGTTGCTACATCAACTGCTGAAGCAGAGTACTTGCTGCTGCAAGTTGTACATCTCAGGTACTTTGGCTTCAAAACAATTATTGGATTATGGCATAATAGAGACTAAGACCCCATTGTTAATGGACAGCTCTTCAGCTCTTTGTATTGTCAAGAATCCTGTCCACACTCTAGGACTAAACACATTGAAATCAGACACCATTTTATTAGAGATTGTTTTGAAAAAAGGTCTGATTGATCCAAAATTTGTTCCTAGTGCTGAGGAGCTTGCAGACATTTTTTACTAAGCCCTTGGATAGTTCAACTTTCCACAACCTGGTGTTAAGGCTTGGTATGCTACAGCTAGAATAAGTGACAACTACTGATGATCTCAGCTCACAAGTACTGATGATCATTAGTTTATTATTGTCATATATATAAGTACTAAAGTTATTTTCTCACCGGAGGCTTTCTTTCAACTACTAGAGCTTAACTTCTCAGTACTCAAGTAATTTATTTGTTAAAACAACTGATGTAGTTACAACAGCTAATGTAGTCACAACAGCTGTTGTAGCCACAACTACTGACGTCAGAAATGCAGATAAGTACTGATGACCAATGAAACGTCTGAAACTCAGATCTAAGTCTGATGAGTAAGAGTGGAGGTCAGTCTGAAACAGCTGAAAAGCTATGAATTGACGAAAACAGTTGATGAGTAATTACTCTTCAGTTGTTTCTACAACTGCTGTTTCATTAAAACAACTGAAGCCAAAACTATGTCTTCAGTAGTTTACAACTACTGAAGACTAACACCAAGTCTTCAGCTGTTTACAACGACTGCTGACAAAACCACTGTCTTCAGTAGTTTCACAACTACTGATGACTAATACCAAGTCTTCAGTTGTTTCATCACCTCAAGTCAAAACTGTCTTCAGTAGTTTTATAACTACCGATGACTAAATCAGAGACTTCAGCTGTTTCAACGTCTGAAAGTTAATACCACGTCATCAGTAGTTTCAACAACTGATGACTAACACCAAAACCTTAGTCGTTTTCTAACCCGACCATTTAAATACCTTATCCCGCCTTCAGAGTTTTTATCTTCTCTTCTCAAACCTAACGTTCAAAAACCTCTGAAACTCTCTACCCTCTCTTCATCAATGGCGACCATGCAACTAAAACCACGACACAACTGTGTCGCACATCTCACCAAATCGCCATACTGGACCAAGTTTCACAATGCCATTGATTTAATGGTTCAGTCACCCTACAAAACGCTTTTCTGGTAAATCCCACCGTATATGCCGAATCCCTTAACCAATTCTGGACAAACGTCACTCTGGTCTCTGAGGAGAATGACACAGAGTCTCTTCAATCGTTTGTCCATGGTCAAAAAGTGGTCATTACTCCAGACATTCTTCGCCAAACCCTTAATCTGGATGATGCCACTTTCCCAACTGGTTATCCAAAGGGCACAACCGATCAATCATTTGCCCACCATGGATACCAGGGTAACCTGAGTGCATCTACCATACTGAAGAAACATTTCCGGATGTCGAATGTCTCATATTTCATATGGTAAATGTATGCCTTGCCTCCAAGACTTCATCATGGGATCAAATTTCCATGAGGTGGCAACAGGTAATGTACTCCATCCTTGAGCAACAACCTAAATTTTTCTGAAATACTATTTTTTGAGCTCAAGGATATGGCCCAAAAACAAACTGCTAACCGTTGGATATTATATCCTCGTTTCATAATGGCCATAATTGAAAACCAGCTTCAAGCTGAGGGACTTGTTGGCCTGGGAGTCCTGCTATGGCTGTACTGCCGGAAGTATACTCCCGGCACAACTCTGACCAATCACTGAAAATGGCTGCCAAGCTGCGAAAACCCACGCAGCTGGAACCCACAGCCACCACCTCCAAATCCAAAGTCCCCACCAAACCCACTAAAAAGAAGAAAAAAAGGCTACTCAGGGAAATGAGTCCCTGAGGATGCCCCTGCAACACAAACGCAAGCTATATCCACTGGTTATAACCCCCTAGTGGATACAAGGACTTCACCAGCCACAGCCGCTCAGGATTCCTCTCAAAAGGAGCCTGCAGCAACCACAGAAGGGGTACCCACAAATCTGGGATCTTCCTCATTTGAGGAGATTGCCATTGAAGAGCACCATTCTCCCCAGGTGCACACTGCTTTACCCTATCTCCCCATGCAACCGCCCCCCAAAGTCCAACCATTATCATTGCAAAAGTGCTGACTCAGCTGCATGCCTCTCTCCTCCCCAACAACCACCAACAAAGGGGAGAACCACAGCTCTTGAGGAAGAGGATCACCATGCTCCTGACAACCCACAGCACAGGGTTTACACGTTCTATCTCCTGGTGTGGATATGGAGATTAGAACATCTAGTGACGCTGCCACCTCTTCTGAATCAGCACATGATCGGAATGAGGCTGGTAACATAGCAAAGACCTCACTAGAGGCAACAGCTGATGAAGGACATAGTCCTGAGGCTGGAAGTCCCCAGTTCCAAGAAAAAGGGGCACATGCTAAAACCGGTCTACACCCAGTGCATGTACATCCTGCTACAAGCAGGAGGTCAGTGATTCAGCATCTGCTGATGATGACCTGGGCTTCTTTTATGATGTTCTGGCCAGAACAAATTCTTGAGGAAGAAGTCAGTAGACTACAAAGACTACTTGACCATTCTCTCAAGAAGCAAGTCCATCTGCCACCAACATAAACCCACATATGGCACCTTCACCTGAAGGTCTCCCACACACTCAGCCACTCAAAACTTCCAAGCCACCAGCTTCTGTTTCTGGCACTGCTTCTCAGGGACAGAACCCCTCTGAGCAAACAGTTGCTATCTTTCAGCAAACCCTACCTCTCATCACCCCAATGATCACAGACATTGTGATCAAAACCATGGATGAGAGGCTTCCCTCAATCATACAACCCCTGGTGGAGGAGATTGTGAGCACAAGGCTTTCTGCTACTCAAACCCTTGCAACCAATGCAACCAAAAAGGGGGAGAGTCAGTCAGTGAAAGCAAAGAGGAAGAGCAAACTGAAAGAAAAGGAAACTAAGAAGGAAGAGGAGTCTGTGAGGGAACCGAAAATGATCAAGTGGGTGAAAGTCATAAAGACTTTCATGTCACATATAAGAAGAGGAAGGGTGAAGGAAAAGAGAAAGAACTCCAACTCGATGAGATGATCAAAATGGCAGATGCTACACATAGTAAATCAATGGATGCCATTATTGATCAATTGTATAGACAAGGGTTCGATACTGCACAGCTTGACTCAGAGATCAGGAGACTTGAAGTTGAAGAAATTAACTCAAGATGGGCAAGTTATGATGCATTAGAAAGAGAGAGAGACTAGAGATCATGATCAGATTCATTGCAAAATATCTTGGGAGATCATTGATCGAGATTAAATCATGGACCAGGGATAGTATCTTGGCCATAACCTCCAAGATCTGTTCGTCTGAAGCATACACTAAGGGTTTAGTAGTCGAAGCTTTGAATGAAGCAGGAGCAGGGAGCAGGACTGAGCTAGCCAAACACTCAAAAGCCACACTCACCTCTAAAATGCACTCAGCCTGTCAACATTCCCTCTCCAAAACAACCACAACCACAACCCACAAAACCAACTCCCTTACCCTCTAAACCAACAGCCGATGATGCACCCAAGAAGAAGAAGAGAAGGGTGTTGAGGCTAGAAGAAGAAGAAGAAGAGGATGATGTGGAAGAAGATAGGCTGCCTCTGTCTGCAGTCCTAACATTGCCTAAAGCCAAACCCATGCCCATCACTACCACCTCACAGATGGAAACTGTGAGAGTAAAGATTGAAGAAGAGCAGCAGCAAAGGCTTCATGACGATGAGATGTGGAAAAGCATCAACAAAACTTATGCTGCTTCTTCATCATAATCAGTATGAAGAAAGAAGCTCTGAGGTTGTACACCCTTGCCAACACATTTCAATATCAGAAGGAAAAGGTGAGAGTATGGCCTGATCCTAGGGTGGCTCACAGGATTGTAAAGAAAGACATTCCTTCGAGATACAAGGGCTAAGGTAAAAGGATCGTAGATGAAGAGATCACAGTGGTCCTTGTAGTATCACCCTGGGAGATTGTAGAAGATTTCAAGAAGGCCTATGAGACTAAACAGCCACCCCAAAAGATGTTAGAGAATAGAGTTATTAAAAAGGGGTTAGTCTACAAGAGGCTTGAGAACTTCAAACAAAATGAGCTCAGTCTGTTACTTGAAGGGACTCATCCTGATGAGTTTGCATATAGACAGATTACAACAGTTGAGCTCAAAAATGGCAAACAGGCCAAGTACGTCTCAGAGCTGTATGGGCGTGAAGGATTGTTTGATGGTGAAGCTGAGAACCTGACCATGGAAGAACAAATTATGTTTCTCAGAGCATACACCAGAGAATCCTACAGGCTTATACATGGGAAGTGAGTCCATGGATGGGGGAACAGCTCAGTGTCCAATTCCCCAATACAGAGCTCCCATCCATACATTGCCAACCAAATCATCAGAGACTCATTCCCAGGCCAGGCTTATATGGGTCATCTTCTCAACTGATCAAGAAGGAAAAAGACCAACCATTCTGCCAACAATAAGTGGGACCTTAATAAAGTTAAAGGTTTTGGCTGCATTGGTTCAGGGGGAGTTTGTTGGACCAAAAGAACCAATGAGCCGGATCAGAAAAACCTTTAAGTCCCATAGACGTCACAAAAACTACTGAAGACCACAACAGCTGAAGACAACAGCTGATTACAAAGTCTGAACACAAGTGCTGAAGACAAAGTCTGAAGACAACTGCTGAAGACAAGTGCTGAAGACAAAGTCTGAAGACAAGTGCTGAAGACAAAGTCTGAAGACAAGTGCTGAAGACAAGTCTGAAGACAAGTGCTGAAGACAAGTCTGAAGACAAGTGCTGAAGACAAAGTCTGAAGACAAGTGCTGAAGACAAAGTCTGAAGACAAGTGCTGAAGACAAAGTCTGAAGACACAAGTGCTGAAGACAAAGTCTGAAGACACAAGTGCTGAAGACCAAAGTATCAGACGTTGTCAACAGCTGAAGAGGTCCCTTCAGTAGTTGTGACGGTTTACCTTTCAGTAGTTTTATGTTTATCTGTTCACTAGTTTGACACAACAGCTGAAGAATACTTCTTCAGTTGTTGTGCTCATCAGTAGTTTTATGTTTTTCAGTAGTTTTGTAAAACGACCGAAGAGCTTGTTCTTCAGTCGTTGTAGTTTTAGTAGTTTCTTATCAGTAGTTTCATATTTTGTACTTAACACTCTGATATGTTCTCAGTAGTTGTGAACATATCAGTAGTTTGTTAAGAGTTAGTTATTTTTGTAATAGATCTGCCAGTTGTCACTTTCCCGTGATAACAGCAGCGATTGCACTCTATATAAGGAGTGTCAACCTATTGTAATAGGTGAATGATTTGATCAGAAATATTCGAAATTATAGAAACATTCCTTGTTACAGAAATATATTCTCTCGTTATAATCGTATTGTTCTTAATGCATACGAGTATCAAATTCTTGCTACAATTTGTCTAATTCTTGTTCTTATTCCGCTGCGTTACGCTCTATTACATCAAACTTGTGATCACTGATCCTGACATGAGCATTGCTGAGGATGGCACGAGGCGGCTGCTCAGCTCTTTTGGATGGCATCCATTTATTTAAAGCTTTTTGTGATGTAATACAACAATGTAATTTTGTAACGATAAACAATGCATTATTTTGCAAAAGTTTTATGATGAAATGGAATGCCATTTGTGTTATGTTCCACTGCAATGTTTTGATGATTAAATGCAAAGTATATGTTTATGTGCAATGAATTACCAGCTGTAAGCGTCCCGGGAACAGGGCCTTACACTTCATCTTTGTCGGAGCTAACCGATACGGTGCCTTGGCAATAGGTGGGGCACCCGATATCAAATCAATCTGAAATTCAATCTCTCTGTCAGGTGGCGCTCCTGGTAAGTCTTCTGGGAACACGTATGAAAAGTCACACATAACCGGTACATCAGACAGTTGTGGTGTTGGCGTGTCTACATCCTTTACATAAGCCAAATAGGCGCTACATCCCCGCCTCATACACTTTCCCGCCACCGCCATCAAAATCACTTTCAGAATTGTCGTGACCCGATCACCATAAATCGTCACCGAACCCCCATCAGGCGCTGATAGCTGAATCATCTTCTGACGACACACAATGCTCGCCTCGAAGTCTGCTAACCAATCCATCCAAAGAATCAAATCGAACCCACCTAAGGTCATCACAAACGGTCTAACAGGAAACTTATGACCCTCAAGTTCCACGTCATAGTTCTCTATCATCTCGGAAATCCTGGTAGACTTACCTATGGCAGTTTCTACATCAAAGGGCGCATCAACACGTCTACTACTAACAGGCAGCTTAGCACAGAAAGCAACAGAAATAAAACTTTTACTGGCACCCGAATCAAAAAACACAGAAGCTAAAGTTTGGTTCACTAGAAATGTACCGGAAACCACGTCAGGGTCCGTCCTAGCCTCCTCCTGTGTCATGGTGAATGCCTTAGCACTCGCCCTTGGTCCTTCACCTCTAGTTTTCTTCTCCCCGGAGCCCTCGACCCTTGGCTTCTTACACTCCCTATTCATATGACCCTCTTCACCACAGTTAAAGCACCTGGCGTACGACAGTCCCTGGCCATGTGCCCCGCCTTCCCACATTTAAAGCACAAGTTGACCCAAACCTACATTCCTCACAATGCTCTGTCCCACACCTACCACACTTCTTCGTACTCACACCCGACGCGACCACACGGCGGTCGTCCACCCGTGCCTTCTTTTTACCCGTCGAGGCATCACCCCGACCAAATCTCTTCCATTCCAATTTCTATCACCTCCACCCTTTCGACTACCTTCGGCCACCACCACTACACCCCTTTCGTCATATAACCTTCCTGCCAAATCCACCGCCGACCTAAACGTGCTTGGTCGGGCGGCAATCATGTGCCTGCGAATATCCGCTGGCAATCCCTGAATGTACCTCTTGATCTTTCGAGATAGAGGTGTCACCTGATCTGGCACCAGACGTGCCATTTCGTTAAATTTGGTGGTGTACTGTTGGTGTGTCATCGTTCCCGCCTCTAGTTGCAGAAACTCCCTCTCGACCTTGTCCATTTCCCGGTGAGGACAAAACTCCTCGATTACCAACTTCTTCAACTCCGACCATCTTAATCTTCCAATGGCCCTGCTACCCTCGGCTAGGACTATAATGTCCCACCAGCACAGAGCCGAGTACACAAAAGAGTGGGTAGCAAACTTAATTTTCTGGTCCTCTCGGCACTCGCTGATATCAAGTACAGCCTCCATTTCCCTCACCCACTGGTGAGCAGCAGTAGTAGTGCCGTTACCATCTAAAGTAGGGGGCTTGCATCTCATAAACACCTCGTAGTTACAGCCTCGTACCGCCTCCTGTGAAGGCTCTGCTTCTTCCTCTTCTTCGTCATCAGACGGAACCGTCTCAGTCTCGGGCTGTCTTCTTTCGCCCGTAGGTCTACTCCTTTCCCTTCTCTTCCCTTCTCTCCCCTTCTCTAACTGCCTTTATCACTTTGGTCACCATAGACGGTAGGATTGTCTGCATGACTGATGCACTTCCTCCACAACTGCCTCCTTCACTGAGGCTCTCAGGTTAGCACTCTCATCTCTACCTTCCAGCTGAGGGGTTTCTTGTTCTTCATGAACACCTTCTTGGCCCTAGGCCTTCCTCTCATAATTTGTGGTTCAGCACCACGTCCGCCACCACGCGACGCTTTAGATGATCTACCACCGGCCATCCTCTAACTCACTCTGAAAGATTTAAACACTAATACGGTCATTCAAGAAAATGGCTCAGTTTATGGCAAGTATTGTAAGTCCCTAATTACAGTGGCCAGTTGTGATTAGCCACTGACTTTCCTCTTCATACCCTAAGCATTACCTGTCCTAACTACATCAGTATTTAAATCTACATACAACACATAACCACATACCATACGCACATAAAACCAGTAATCTTTACGAAAATACCTGATGGCACGCAGCTACTCAGATTGGCATCCCTTTCCTTTCCGTCCCATTCTCAGTTTAAGTTAAGGTTTATTTTGAAAATTTTACCCATTTCACTTAAACTTTGGCTCTGATACCAACTTGTAAGGTCCCGTTTCCAGGACGCTTACAGCTGGTCAACCATTGCACATAAAACATACATTTGTAGTTATTTTAAATAAACATTCGCTGCGGAACATTCAAAAATGGCATTTCATTTCATCATAAAAACTTTTGCAAAATAATGCATCGTTTGTCGGTTACAAAATTACATTGTTGTATTACATCACAAAAGCTTTATATAAATGGATGCCATCCAAAAGAGCTGAGCAGCTGCCTCGTGCCATCCTCAGCAACATTACCTGCCAACTGGAAACACATAAAAGTCAGCGTTGCTGAGTGAGTTCTAGTTTTATAATAAAACATACTTTTCTTTCGTAAAACCATCCATTCTCTTAAAATCATGTTATACTTTACATTCGTTCGTGATCATACATCATACGTACATACAGATAATATCATTATTATCTTCATCATTCTTTCGTTCATACATCATTTCATTCATTACTTTCATTATCACCATGAACTTGACCCTTCATGCTCATGATACTATGCCTAAGCCTATAAAAGACCTTCATCGGTGGTGCCCAGCACCAAGTGGTCACAGTACCTAAGGTAAAGTTCAGGTATACCATTGTCATATGCTATGCCCTTCATGCTTATGATACTGGACCTAAGCCTATAAAAGACCTTCATCGGTGGTGCCCATCACCAAGTGATCACAGTACCTAAGGCACGCAACAATGGTTCATCCATATGGTCAATCAAAAAGAAAGACCCCAATGTGCATCCTTTGGGGTAGCTAACCCGCACACCATTGAGCTAACACCTACAATGGGTGTGCACCTTCATACATTCGCGTGCAAGCCTTTCTTACATTCATTCAGTCATTCATAAATGCATGCTTTCATCATCATGTTCCTCTTTCATTATCTTTCACTTTGTTACATAATACTTCGTTCATTCATTATCATAACACGTAAAGTCATGGGAAAGATAAACATACATCATCATAAGGAACATAAACATATCATTCGGTCATCATCATGCAAGGAATCATACATACATAACATACATCATGTATAACCATGCATCATCATCATCATCATCATCATCATCATAAGCATCAATGACATATCATTACATGCCCATCATACCATCTATGATCCCAAAAGTCAACTTACCTAAACCCCGGGAATCTCCTAGGTCAAAGCCTACATTACCCTTTTTCACCAAAAAGTCAGAATTATTCTAAGTGTTCATCCGCATTGACCCTCTTGTTCATCTGCATTTGATTTGCTTCATCCGCATTTGTATTGCTTCATCCGTATTTGTATTGCTTCATCCGCATTTGTCATACCCATTGACTTACTCATCCGCATTTCATATACTTAGTCAAATGCTCATCCTCATTGACATACCTCATCCGCATTTCCCAGACTTAGTCAAATGCTCATCCGCATTGACTTCATCCGCATTTCCCAGACTTAGTCAAATGCTCGTCTGCATTGACATACCTCATCCGCATTTCCCAGACTTAGTCAAATGCTCATCCGTATTTCATGCACTTAGTCAATGTTTATCTGCATTGGCTTCATCGGCATTTGATTTCATCTGCATTGGCTTACTCAATGGTTAATGTTCATCCGCATTAACCCTTTCCATCCGCATTGACTTCCAAACACTTAGGCAGATTTTAAAACTTAACATGTGAGCCTAAAACATCAGATTCAATTCCCTTGCACCATTCATCATGTTCTAAGCTTAAATCTTACCCTCTAAGCCTTAGAAACACAATCATACATCATCAAGCATGAACATAGTCACACATCACATCATAACATCATCATACACACATTCAAGCATACGGGTCCAAAACCCAGTTTAATAAAAACATACATTCATGCATTTCCAGCCCCAAAATCAGTTAAAAACCAGTAAAAGAGGGGTCCTAGAACTCACCTTTGCAGCTCTTAAGTATGGTTTCTTCCAAACTCCCTTGCAAATTGAATTCAACCTCCTAGAAACCCATTAAAAACATACCCGAACACATACAAACACATATAAGCATAAACCCGAGGATATGACCAGTCAAGAACACCATAAAAGCATGAATTCTTATCTTGAATTCGAATTCTTTCTTCTTGTTCTTCTTCAAACCCAAGCTCTGCTCTTTCTCTCTCTAAAATCCGAACTCAAAAGTGAAAAGTGGCATGGCATGGGCGGCCATGCTACTTTTTACACCCACTTTTCAAACATTTTGTCATTTTGGACACTTTTTACCCCTAGACTTGGGTTTTATTTCTTTTCCTTCTTTTCTTTCACTTTATTCATTCTTTTCTTGACTTTAAAATCACCGAGTGTTACATGTCCACCCCCCTTATATAGGTTTCTTCCCAGAAACCTGTTATTCCTCAAAGAATTATGGGTAATGTTGTCTCATCTCTTCTTCAGTCTCCCACGTAGACTCGGATCCCTTTCTGTGCTTCCACTATATACGCACAAGGGGAACCACTTTATTCTCAGCCTCTTCTCTTTTCGATCGATGATTGCCACTGGTTGCTCCACATAATTGATTCGTTCGTCTACTTCGAAATCCTCCAGTGGAGCAATCATGCCTTCATCAGCTAAGCACTTTTTCAGATGAGATACATGGAACGTCGGGTGAATTCCACTTAACTCATCGGGTAACTCTAATCTATAGGCTACCTCTCCTACTCGAGCAATGATTCAGAAAGGGCCTATGTATCTCGGGCTCAACTTGCCCCGCTTTCGGAAACGAATGATACCCTTCCAAGGTGAGACCTTCAACATAACCCGGTCACCTACCTGGAACTCAATCGGTCTATGTCGTTTATCGGCATACGACTTCTGTCCATCTTTGGCTGCCTTCATGAAGGCCTTGATCTTCTCAAGCTTCTCAGTCGTAGCCTCGATTACCTTGATGCTCCCTAACTCTTTTTGACCAATATCACCCCAACATACGGGTGTTCGGCATCTTCTACCATATAGCATCTCGTAAGGTGGCATACCAATGCTGGCATGATAACTGTTATTGTATGAGAATTCGGCTAACGGTAGGTGGTCATCCCAACTCCCACCAAAATCAATCACAGATGCCCGAAGCATGTCCTTCAATGTCTGAATGGTCCTCTCTGACTGACCATCAGTTTGGGGATGATAAGCTGTGCTAATGTGTAACCTCGTCCCCATTGCATCGTGGAATTTCTTCCAGAATTTAGATGTAAACCGGGTGTCACGATCAGACACAATGGACACCGGCACACCATGACGAGTTACAATCTCCTTGATGAATAGGTCAGCCTACCTCTCGGATGAATATGTTTCGCGAATCGATAGGAAGTGAGCACTCTTCATCAAACGGTCCACAATCACCCATATGGCATCGTACCCTTTCGGAGTATGGGGTAGCATCGTAATGAAATCCATGGTGATGTGCTCCCACTTCCATTCTGGTATATCCAAAGGTTGGATCTTCCCATACGGCTTTTGATGCTCGGCCTTCACTTGCAAACAAGTAAGGAACTTTCTCACATACCCCACCATATCGCGCTTCATACCCGACCACCAATAAGCTTTCTTCATATCTTGATACATTTTCGTGGCACCTGGATGAATCGAGTCTTGTGAGCTTCATCCATGATCTTCACCCGTAGATTCCCAAAACGAGGAATCCACGTTCTCCCGAATCGAGTTCAAACACCAAGCGTGTTCACACCCAATTCCGCGACCAGGCCTCTCATTCTTTTAGAGTTAAGATGATCCTCTTTCAATGCCTCATCTTGAAACTCTTTGACTTGCTTCATCACATCAGAGGTCATGATCAGCTGTTATGCTTTCACCCCAATCGATTCGGGTCTCTCCTTTCAACTAAGGGCATCCGCCACCATATTGGCTTTGCCTGGATGGTAGTGGATCTCGCAATCATAGTCTTTTATAAGCTCCAACCACCTCCTCTACCTCATGTTCAGATCTTTTTTGTCGAAGAAGTACTTCAAGCTCTTGTGGTTAGTGAAAATAATGCACTTCATCCCATAAAGATAGTGCCTCCAAATCTTTAGTGCAAAGACCATGGCTGCCAGCTCCAAGTCATGAGTAGGGTAGTTGACCTCATGAACCTTCAACTGTCGGGATGCATAGGCTATGACCTTCCCTATTTGCATTAACACGCACCCCAACCTCGAGTAGGAAGCGTTAGAATAAACCACCAGATCCTCGCTCCCATCGGGTAATGACAGAACAAGAGCTTGAGTCAACCTCACCTTTAATTCTTTAAACGCCTTCTCTTGAGCTTGACCCCATACGAACTTCACATCTTTTCGAGTCAACTTGGTTAGTGGAGAAGCGATCTTGAAAAAGTCTTAATGAATCTCCTATAGTAACCACCAAACCCAAGAAACTGTGAATCTCGGATGGCATCTTTGGATCCATTGCATCACTACCTCCACCTTAGTCGGGTCCACCATGATCCCCTCGGGATTCACCACATGACCCAAGAACTAAACTTCACGCAACCAAAATGCACACTTGGAGAATTTGGCATACAGTTTCTCCCTTCTCAACGTCTCCAAAACCTCTCGAATATGACCATCATGCTTATCCTCGCTTTTTGAATAAATTAGGATATCATCAATGAACACAATCACAGATTTATCCAGCATCGGCCGACACACCGATTCATCAGATCCATAATAGCAGCTGGTGCATTGGTCAAACCAAAAGACATGACAAGAAACTCGTAGTGACCGTAGCGCGTGCGAAGAGCTATTTTAGGGATATCCGACTCCTTCACCTTCAACTGATGATAACCAGATCGGAGGTCGATCCTTGAAAACCAACTAGCACCTTGAAGTTGATCGAACAAATCATCTATTCTCAGTAAGGGGTAGTGGCTCTTCACTGTCAACTTATTCAGCTCATGGTAGTCAATACACATCCTCATACTACCGTCTTTCTTCATCATAAACAAGACCGGAGCACCCCAAGGAGAGATACTCGGTCTGATGAACCCCTTATCAAGCAGCTCTTGCAACTGCTCCATCAGCTCCTTCATGTAACACTCGGTTATTTTAAAGTCAAAGAAAGAGAAGAATAAAGTGAAAGAAAAGAAGGAAAAGAAATAAAACCCAAGTCTAGGGGTAAAAAGTGTCCAAAAGGACAAAATGTTTGAAAAGTGGGTGTAAAAGGTGGTATGGCTGCCCATATGTCACATACACCTTTGATTTTCGGGTTTTAGAGAGAGAAAGAGCAGCAAGTTCTCGGTTTTGAAGGAAGAACAAGAAAGAGTTCGAATTCAAGGTAAGAATTCATGCATTTATGTTGTTCTTGACTGGTGTTTTAGAGAGAGAAAGAGTAGCAAGTTCATACCTTTGCAGCTCTTGAGTATGGCTTCTTCTAAACTCGCTTGCAAATTGAATTCAACCTCCTAGAAACCCATTAAAAACATACCCGAACATATACAAACACATATAAGCATAAACCCGAGGATATGACCAGTCAAGAACACCATAAAAGCATGAATTCTTACCTTGAATTCGAATTCTTTCTTCTTGTTCTTCTTCAAACCCAAGCTCTGCTCTTTTTCTCTCTAAAATCCGAACTCAAAAGTGAAAAGTGGCATGGCATGGGCGGCCATGCTATTTTTTACCCCCACTGTTCAAACATTTTGTCCTTTTGGATACTTTTTACCCCTAGACTTGGGTTTTATTTATTTTCTTTCTTTTCTTTCACTTTATTCATTCTTTTCTTGACTTTAAAATCACCGGTGTTACAGCTTTGGACCTTATCATATGGTTCAAGTTATGAAAAAGGGAAAGCTTGTTTCCGAAGCAAGGTTGCTTTCAGAAGAAAGTCTTTCTTCCGAAGGGAAAATGACTTCAGAATTTAAAGCTATTAAGACTCAAAAGAACAAGAGAGTCCCCTTGAAACCATCCCAGAAGAAGACTACTTCGGAAGAAAAGGTAGTGAAGACTTCTTCCGAGAAGAAAAAAGTTTCGGAAGAATGTCATGCTGCTCAAGCTTCATCAAGCTCATCCTCAATGATCAATCAAGGGATGGAATGGACGATCAAAGAAGATGTAGAAGCTCAAGCCTCTTCTTCACAAAAATCTATTGAACCCCATGCATAAATTTTGGTTCAATATTATCCTCATCATTGGAAAAGCCCAAGACCAAAAAGGCTTGGGTTTCCAATAAAAACTAACATTTTCACCTTATCTGCAGGGATAACCATATGTGTTGGAGCTATACAAGATAGTCTATATTATCAACACAGTTAAAGTAAACAAAAGTCAATGGCACGGTGAAAGTCAACACAAAAGTCAAACCCAACAAGTTCAAGATGAAGAACCGAGACGAGACGTTGAAGATTTAGATGACGAGGAGTTTTATTGTAATATAAATAATTTAGGTCAACAAAATATATTTAAACATGTTTTACTCTTTTTTTATGTTTTATATGTAATTTCATTAATAGCCTAAGTCTAGGGGGTTAAGTGCAATTAGTGAATATTATATTCACTATAAATAGGTTAATTGTAATTAGAGTTGACTAATAGTTGAATAACCAATTGACTGGGGTTTCCACTTTGTAGAAAACATATGCAATCAAGTTAGATCAAATTGGGGTTTCTATTGTGTTTATCATTATTTTGATCTATAATCTTAATCATTTGATTCAAGTGTATTTAACCTGGACTAACAATTTGATATCAAAGCCATATTGGATCAAATTCATTAAAAATTTAAAGAATTATTGAAGTTGTTCAACATATTACTAAAAAGAGAAAGTAGGGTTTTACAGAGAGAAAGTAGGGTTTTAGAGACAGAAAGTTGATTGAGTTCAAATTTATACAAATTCAACATCAACAACATGAGATATATCATTATCTACAACATATATTGAATCTACATCATCTGTTATACAAGAAAAATCAAAGAAAAATTTAGATCTAAAATTTTCTCTCATATACATTGTGTGTTCTTGGTGTTCTTAGAGCTTCGACATCTTCATCCAGCAAAACTAGCATCATTCTGAATGAGTGTTCAAAGTTTCTGGCGAAATTACAGTTTCGTTCGGCGAAACTCCGATGAAATTTTAGCGAAACTGCTCTGGCGAAACTAAAATTTCATCCGGTGAAACTGATCCAGAGAAACTATAATTTCATCTAGCGAAACTCTGGCGAAATTCCGGCAAAACTGTCAAATTCCGACGAAACTCCGGCGAATTCCGATTTCCTACGAAGTTATAAAAAAATTATATTCAAGCTGCGAAATTATAAAACCATTCAGCTAAATTATCATCACTACCATCAACAACAAACCCTAGTCGTTGGAACCCTTACCACCACAACCACCTTTGACTTCCACCCCTCCGAAGCCGACGACTTCCTCTTCAACCACAGCTTAATACTCTTGTACTGATTATTAAAATTCATCACACCCACCACCAATAGAATCTTCGTAAAAAATGCGAGTCCATTACACCCGTCGATGTTCATCACACACAAGCCGCAGATCCCCTCACGGCATGAGCGACGGAATGTCAACATCAGATCGATTTCGTTTTTGATCTTGATTAACGCATCGAGGACCATAGGACATAACTCGTTAAGGTTGATATCATATTCTTTCAACTCTGGTTTCGCTGGATTATCGGGGTTCGATCGGTAGATTGGAAGTTCTTCACATTAGGTGTGGATCTAGAAACCGGTTCTGATTGCTTCGTTTGGGGCTGCGATGCATGTGACCTGAGGAGGAAGAGCTTCACCGTGCACTGTAGTCGCACCGCCGTGGAGCTCTAGGTCCGGCAAAGTCAGCTGGGAGGAGGGAGGCTACATTTTTGTTGAAGTGTTTTGTTTGTATTAGGGTCTGGGATTTGTTAACAGGCCTTTCTCTTATTGGGTTGGGTTTTTCTCAAACAATTGGGTTTCCTGTAGGCTAGTTAAAGATTAAAAATCTGTTGGTCGGGTTATACAATACGTTTAACCCAAGGAAGAAATATTTAACGATTTTAAAAAAATTATATAAAAAACAAGTTGACCAAGCTGCTAAGATTGCATAGAGTGGCATTTAAAAAGATATTTTCTCCGGGGAGAATTGTTTTACAATTTTTGAGAAAATTACTTTTGGGCCATTTAATTGTTCAAAATTTTTAATAAAATGTCATCTTTAGAAGACTTTAAATTAAATAATCTCACAATGGCACAAAGCCGGTTTGACTGTTTTGCAGGTACAAAGAAAGAAGAATTGTTAGATTTGATTGAACGATTCTTAAAGGTGGAAAATAATCTAAAGAAGCATGTTCCGGATCTTAGTAATCATGAACAAATTCAAAAGCTTCTTGAATCTATTCCGTCTGAATGGAAACATCAAGTTAAATTGTTGAAGCAAGAAGAGGTTATGTCGACCCAAAACTTATGGATATGATCAACAGGATAAAATCTCTCGAGCTAGATATCCAAGAAAAGAATTTTAGCAAGTTGTGTTCCCACATCAAACCAACATTATTAATACTAATCTTATATCCTCTGTAACAAGCATACTTGATTACAAAATTGAGATGATTGAAAAGCTGAAGTTATTGAAAATTGATTAAAATTTAAATATTGAATTCAAAGAAACTATTGACGAAGACTGTGAAGCTTTGATAGTTGACTATGACAGTAAACTAGAGTCGGTGAGAATCGATGATATAAGGCTAGAAAAGCTGATAATAGAAAGAAAGAATCTGAGGCTGACGAGATGCTGAAGGACAAAGAAGAGGAACAACAAAGAATCGCAAGGATTTGCAACTGTGAACAGAGCTTAGCTGTAGAACGAACTATCATGAGTCTTCCTTATGAGAATGTTCAAGATATTTCTTCTTCTTGCAAAATCCGGATATTTGGGATTTATAAGGCAAACTGATTGTTATTGGAAAATAAAAAAGATTTAAAAATAATCAATCAAGAATTAAAGAAAAATGAAATCGCTTTTCCAAGGAAACTTAATGAAGCATTAGCTGAAAATGATCTTTTAAGAAGAACCATTTTGGAGGGCTCATTGAAATTAATATTCTACGAGAAAGGACTATTTTAGCTCAATTTGATACAACACAACTTCAAACAAAGCTTGATAAATGGACTCATTCACACATGAAAAAGGATGAGCTTATTACTAAACAACAAGGGGCACGGGTAAAACATGGGATTGGTTATCATTCAGATGGTGAAACTGTATTTAATTTAGTTCCACCTACATCTACTCTATGTTATTCTCCAATTCCAAAACTTCATCCAACAAATGATTTAATTGAAAAAAATACTAACAATTTGCAGCAGGTTTAACAGGAGTGAATCTTAAAGAGGTGCGAGATGATTATGATTCTACAATTGGTATGGGATACAATAAACCAAATGTTGACAGTCCAAATAATGATTGTTCAGTTCTGGTTGTTTGTAATTCTATATCTATTGTTTCTTCTAACTTCTTTGATAAGTTTAAAGCATGAAAAATTACATCCTTTGAGCCAGTCAGGATTGTGAAAGAAGAGATCAATCAGGAATCACCTAATCATCAAGTTCCAACAACAACAACACATCCTATTCCTGTCAATCAAGATCCATTGGAAGCAGATCTGTGTATACGAGACTGGACAAGCTCAGATGATGAATCAAACACAGAGGATAGTGTCGGTTCCTCAAAGATCAAGATATCACCTGAAATTGTCAAGTCTCAAAAGCTTCCAAAAGCTGAATCAATACCAATATGGATCTCTTCTCTAACTGCAAAACAAGCCAGTCAACCAATGAAGATGTCATTCATTGTTCAGCACAGCAAAATCCAAAACAAGCAAGAATCTATAACCACCTCAAAGCCTTTCAATGACATCACATGGATCAACCAAGTATCAAAAGCCTTTCAAGGCTTGTTTTGAGTGTGGAAAAGAAGGTCATAATAAAGAACTATCCTCAATGACTTGCTACAGATGGTAAAGGTAAAACGAATTGTTTCTCCGGACGTAAGTCTACGAAGAATGTTCGAAATGATAAACGCAACACGGGTTGCTTCTCTTGTTCAAAAGGTAAAAATCACTTCTCTTTGAATAGTTGGATGAAAATCCTTCATCCAAACCATTCATGTGAAGCCTGTTTCACATGATTCAAAGATAAGACTGACCAAAGTTTCAAAACCAAATTATTTTCCTTCCGGTCTTAAACAGAAAATGATTTCCAAATTTAATTCATTTATATCCAAATTAATTGAACCAAAACAAATTGGCAAATTAAAAACAAGGATACAACAATTCCCGATTAGTTAAATGGTTGTGTGCCAAAGTAGATTGCTTATATTGATAAAAAAGGAACACCCTGGACTACGATGGTCGGGTTTCCCCTTTCAAACTAATCTATTTATGAGTGCAGGAACAATTTAGGAGGCTTGTTAGTAATTTAGTTCACTGACAGAGATTGTTCCTAATTCAAATTTGAGGTGGAACAAATTGGTTAAGATCATGATATTTTATTCATAATTTGGATTAATGTCTGCACAATCATAGTTCTCATTTCATAGTCGCTGCATATTTCTTGATAATTCATTCCTTATCTTGATATCAGTGTAGTTTGAAAGATCTTCTTTGTTATATTTCTATTTTTGCATAGTTTTATAAAAGAAACATTTAAGAAAATATTTAAAAAATAATTAAAAAAGGAAAAGTGGTTTGCAAAAATATAAACTTAGGAGGAGAGTATATCAAAAATAAAAATAAAAATAAAAATAAAAAAGAACTGAGAACTTGATTCGAGATGACTTGCAAATGATTGTATATCATCTTGAAATGCTTGTTCTTGCATGACTTGCGCTTCAAAATGAGAAATGATAGTAATTAATGTTATATTTAATTTACATCTTATTTTTAATTACAAATAAAAGAAAAACAAATAGTTTCTTTAATGATATGATTGGTAGACTTAACCTAAAAAATAAGTAGATAACATCATAATGATTTAAATTAAAATCTATGCTTTAGGATGTCTGGATTTACGCCATCATTTTGGCCTGCATGAAAACTGAGTCCCGAAAAAAATTGGATTGAGAATTGACCTTTCACTCACCCTGATATAATTCATATAAGCCAAACTTTGAGCCATGTTTAGTGTATTTATGTGTCTTGTGTTTGTGCTAATCTCCTCTGCTGTACGAAAATACTGACCTGGAGTGATGATCTCCTTTGTTATATGATAGTACTGACATGGAGCTTTCATCGGTGCATGCTAAATGATTATCTCCTCTACTGTAATATGAATACTGACCTGGAGCTCTCACCATTTTGGCATGAGTTGTGTCTAATCATCTAATGATGAATTCATCATAGAATGCAATATTCTGATGATAATTACTTACACACTAATGCACAAGCCTTGCT
This sequence comes from Flaveria trinervia, assembly GCA_025506515.1. Lineage (NCBI taxonomy): Eukaryota > Viridiplantae > Streptophyta > Magnoliopsida > Asterales > Asteraceae > Flaveria > Flaveria trinervia. Next base: position 34,232,512 of record CM046448.1, read on the forward strand.
CTATAAAGATCGTAACAAAATTCAAGACTGAGGTTGGGAGAGGGTTTTTGCGGATTGATTGTGGGGTCCTAGCATTCTATAGTATTTAATCGAACCTTAATGAATCATCAGCTGCTTGTTGAAAATGTTAGGACATGGGTTTAAATGGACAAACATATCAGCAATCATTATTGATCTGTTTGAGAATTTCAAAATCTTTCAAAGATTGTGATTAGATTTAGCTATTAGTGTGATCTCGTTGCTTGTTTATGTTTAATTCCATCTTTATGCTAAAGTATATCTTGAGGATGTGATCTCATGATTAGTTCTCGGTTATTTAAAAAAATATACAAATAAAATAAAAAAATATATAAGTATAATAAATTTTTATTTCAAAATTCTTATCGGTCTTCCATATTATGTTGTTATAATTTTATCATTTTTCATGCATTTCATAGAAATTGCATACAACCAAACACAGGTTCGCTTGTTTTCACACATAGATAAACACGGGTCTATTTCGTTAAAATGAAATGATCTAAATAGAAATGTCAAGATTGGGTTTGTGATTGTGTTTCAGATTTTTGCTGCTAGTGATGACCGATCATCTTTTGAGCAGTATACCCGATCAAAGAACCTGTTCCTAAAGTTGCAGAAGATACCGAGCTAGGAATCCTTCTCTTACATCTTTTGAAGCAATCAAGATTAGAGATTTGAGAAAGTTGTTCCAATATACTCATAAAGGATGCATTCGAAAAGGGAGAGCATATAAATAGGTGGAGCTTATGAGATGAATAATATTTGTATTAGATTCAGAAAGCATCAATTTGAAGATATTTCTAAGGTTGACTTCTCGCTGTTGTTTTCGTATAAGACATTGATAATGATAGACTAAGGGAGAGTATTATTGGAGTTGTTCGAGATAAGACGTTGAAGATTTAGATGACTAGGAGTTTTATTGTAATAAATATATTTGTGTCAACAAAATATATTTAAATATCTTTTAGTCATTTTTATATTTCATATGTAATTTTCATTAATTAGCCTAAGTCAAGGCGTTAAGTGCAATTAGTGAATATTATATTCACTATAAATAGGTTAATTGTAATTAGAGTTGATTAATGGTTGAATGACTAATTGATTGGGGTTTCCACTTTGTACAAATCATATGCAATCAAGTTAGATCAAATTGGGGTTTTTATTGTGTTCATCATTATTTTGATCTATAATCTTCATGATTTGATTCAAGTGTGTTCAACCTAGGCTAAAAATATGATAAGAACAATAATATGTGGATTGTAGATAATGGATGTTCTAGGCACTTGACAGGGAAGAAATCTCTCCTTCAATAATTTCAACATTTTGAGAGACGTCCTGTTCAATTTGGAGGTGAGGTTGGAGGATACATTTCTGGCAGAGGAAGTGTATCCAACGGAAAGTTAAAAGTTAACAAAGTACACTTTGTCAAACAGCTTGAACACAACCTGTTAAGTGTTTCTCAATTTTATTATCAAAATCATCAAATGCTTTTCACAGAACATGAGTGCATTATCCTCAAACTCGGGATGACCATTTCTCAAGAATTGGTACTTCTTAGATCTCCTAGGCTAAGGGATATGTACAAGCTAGAAATGAATAATGCTTCCCTACTAGGTGAAGTATCATGCTTTCTTTCCAAAGCTCATGGTGATGAGTCAACACTGTGGCATAAATGTATGTGTCATGTCAATTTAAAAACCATGAATAAATTGGTTAAGAATAACTTGGTACATGGTTTGCTTAAAAAGGAAATTTTCTACAAAGATAACTGTGTTGCATGCTTGAACATGAAGCAGCACAAACCATCTCATAAATCCAAAGTTGTTTACTCTATCACCACTCTGTTACACTTATTGCACATGGACCTATTTGGTCCCATAAGTGTATTGAGCATTGGAAGGAAATCATACTGCCTTGTGATCGTTGATGATTTTACAAGATTTACACGAGTCTTCTTTTTAAGAACTAAGGATGAAACTGCTGAAACGTTAAAATCTTTTATTCTTAAAATTGAAAATCAAATTGATCACGAGGTTAATATAATTAGAAGTGATCAAGGAACTGAGTTTAAGAATCACGTTCTTGACTCATTCTGTAACTCAAAAGGGATTGCCAGACAATACAGTGCTCCCACAACTCCTCAACAGAATGGTGTTGCTGAGAGGAGGAACATGACATTGATTGAGGGTGCTCGGACCTTGTTAGCTGATTCAAAGCTGACTCTAACATTTTGAGCAGAGGCATTCGTCACTGCATGCTATATGCAGAACAGGGTTCTTGTAGTTAAGCCAAATGGAAAAACCCCTTATAAGCTATGGAACAAGAGGCCACCGTTCATTGGCTTTTTAATGTCCTTTGGCAGCAGGTGTACCATACTTAACACAATGGACGATTTGGGAAAATTTGCTGAAAAGTCGAATGATCCTATCTTTGTTGAATATTCCTCTAACTCCATTGCTTATAGAGTTTATAACATCAAAAATCAACAATTTGATGAATGATCTAATATTGTTGTCAATGAGCACACTCCTTGTGTTAGGGGGAATGGCCCTGATCATATTTTTGACTTAGAATTGTTTCTCAACTATTCTAAACCATCTTGTGAGAATGTTTCAGCTGGAACAGGTACTTAAAGTGATTCTGATGATGATCAACTATTTGAGTTACCCAGACTTCATTCAAGTTCCCCAAGAGTAGCTGAAGATCAGGCTCCCACTGTCTTAAGATCTAACAGTATAACTATTTCAGGAGATAGTGGTGCTTAAACTAGTGGTCCACCTAGTAAGCCTCAAAACTCATCTCGTGACACTACACAACACCAAGCTAATGAAAGTAGCATCTTGAAGGAACAGGAAACTGTTAATGCTACTTCCCAACCAACAAATGATGATGATGTTTCCCATTCATTCAATCAGTCTTCATTGAATGAGTTTGAAACAATAGCTAGTCCAAGTGTTCAACCTCTTGAGCAAAATATGTCCAAATATGTCCAACCTGGATCTATCTTTGCAACTAGAGGTGATTCCTAGGCTTAAGATTCATAACACTTATCCAATTGAGAACATCATAGGAGAAGATTCCAAAGGTGTGAAAACAAGGGGACAAACTCACAATGGGAACGTCTGCCTGTACTCATGCTTTTTGTGTTAGATGGAACCCAAGAAAATAGAAGAAGCATTAAAGGATAGTAGCTAGTTTGAGTCAATGCAAGAGGAATTGCTTCAATTCAAAAGACAAAAGGTTGGAACCTATGTCCGCTACCATCTGGTCAAGTACCAATAAGCACCAAATGGGTCTTCAGAAACAAGAGAGATGATAGAGGCTTGATAATCAAGAACAAGGCAAGATTGGTAGTTCAAGGATACACCCAAGAGGAAGGAATTGATTAAACTGATGTCTTTGCACCGGTTGCAAGACTTGAGACAGTAGGATCTTTCTTGCTTATGCTGCATCCAAGAATTTTACTGTCTACCAACTTGATGTCAAGTGTGCCTTTCTATATGGTGATATAGATAGGGAAGTCTATGTGTGTCAACCTCCAGGATTTGAAGATCCACAGCACCCCAACTATCTGTGCAAGTTGGATAAAGCTCTATATGGGCTGCACCAAGCACCTAGGCTATGGTATGAGACCTTGTCTTAGTTTCTCCTGAAGAATGGCTACACTAAAGGCACCATTGACAAGACTCTATTCATAAAGAAGTCTAGGAAAGAAATTTTGCTCATCCAGTCTCTGTTGATGATATTATATTTGGTTTCTCAAATGACCAAATGTGCAGAGACTTTAGAGCATCATGAAGAAAAAAATTGAGATGAGATTCATAGAAAAGATGGATTTCTTCCTTGGAATTCAGGTAAAACAGATGAAGGAATGGTTCTTTATCAATCAATCTTAGTATGTATCTGACATCTTAGAAAGATTTGATATGAAATATTGTAAGCCAGCCAAGACACCCATACCCAAAAACCACAATCTTTGTCCTGACTCTAAAGGGGAGGATACTGATCAGCATCAGTAGAGGGCATCGGGTCTCTGATGTAGCTCACTACAAGTAGACGTGATATCATGTTTACAACAAGCATTTGTGCAAGATATCAGGCTGCTCCAAAGGTGTCTCACCTAGTTGTTGCCAAAAGAATCCTTAGATACCTTAAAGTAGCACCTAAACTAGGTCTTTGGTCTCCAAGGAACAACAACTTTAAGATTTATGGATATTCTAATAATGACTATGGTGGTTGAAAAATCAACAAGAAATCAACATCAGGAGGATGTTAATTTCTTGGTGGAAGGATTATCTCATGGCAATGCAAGAAACAATCCTGTGTCTTTACATCTACTACTAAAGCTGAATAAATTGCTGCTGCAAGTTGCTATGCTCAGTTGCTCTAGATTCAGAATCAGATGCTAGACTATGGATTCAACTTCATGAGCACTCCTATCCACATTGACAATAATAGTTCTATCTCCATTACGGAAAATCCAATGAAACACTTTAAGACAAAGCATATCGACATCAGGTATCATTTCATAAGAGATATTCATGAGAAAATTCTAATTAAACTAATCAAAGTTGATCCAAATGAACAATATGTTGATTTGTTCACCAAAGCCTTTGATGAATAAAGATTTAAGTATCTAATTACAACTATTGAGATGATAAACATTGATTAGTCTATCTCTTTTGAAAACCTTTTCAAATGTTCAATGCCTTTTGTCAAATCAATTTAAGCTCTGTTACAAGGGTATCTATGGAATATTTCTAAGTATAGATCTTCCGAAGCAAAATTTCTCCAAGGGAAATCTTCTTCTCATAAGAATTATTAGTCTCAGAAGAAGCGATTGATAATTTTTCAGATCTACTTCCAAAGCTTATAATTCTTCATTTGGAAAGCACTTTACTCTCGGAAGTAAGAAATTACCTTCGGAAGTTAAGTTGGCTTTGGAAGAAGGTTACCTTCGGAAATCTCTTATACTTGGAAGAAGACTTTACTGTGTAACGTAAATCTTTGGGCCCCATAACTATAAAAGGTAGAAATTTTTTTAATAATGTCGGGATATTTTCAACGGATTTAACCTTACCGCCCTTGTCACAGTATACCCAAACAATCACTTCACCTTATCCATCTGCCACTTTCACCCATTTAAATATTTCGACATACCCATTTTAATCTTTTTACCAATTTCACTACCCAAAGCGTTCTTCATCTCTAATTTACCCAAATCAATCTCATTTCTCTGCTTCTTTCTCAATGGCGCTTAACTCCCAACACAATTAAGTCGCATTCTTAGATTTGTCCATGGATACCGACTTCTCGGAAATCATCTCCTTTCTGACCCAATCCACTTACTTCACAACCCTAACTGTAAACCCTATCGTGTATTCAAACCACATGGCTGATTTTTGGGGGAATGCATAGATCATAACCCAGAATGGGGTTAGGGTTTTGAGGTCCAACATTTGTGACCAAGAGTTGATCATATCCAAACAACTTATGAGGGATCATCTTTAGCTTCACGATGATGGTTCACCAACGGAGTTCCCCAAGACTGAGGTTGACGACACATATACCTTAATGGGGGATATGGAGGTGATGTTAGCAGGTGCACTATCTACAAGTTTAACTTCTCATACCAGTGGAAGTTCTTGCTGTACATTGTCCTTTAGTGCTTGTCAAACAAGTAAAGGGGATGGGATTAAATCCCACATGAACTACGTTGTCTAGTTCATGGGTTGGTAAGAGGCCTCCGCTTTAACTACTCAAGATTCTTGCTGACCAATTTGATGGGAAACCTTCAAAGGCAGACATTCAACATGTATCCCAGGTTCATCCAGCACCTTATCAACTATAAGTTGGACCTGAGCAAGCTCGTCTGTGCAGCTGCTCTTCCAGTCCCTCACATGAGGTCAGCCATCTTCAAGATTCTAAAGAGGATGTCCACCTACTTCACTGGAAGAGACACTCCACTTCTTCCAGTTATGATTTAGTGCATAGCTCCTGGTGACATCCTTGTTAACCCCACAGGTGATGAACCCACACTAGCAACCACCCTCACATTGCCAGTTCTACCTTCTCACCCTATCAAATACACATATCAAAGACGCCCCAAACAAACCCTTGCTTAGTCTACTCTAATTGATCAAGCCCCTCTTGTTCTAACCAAAAAGACTAGAGTGGAAACATGGGCTCCCACTCAGTTTGGGGTCTCACCTTCCTTCACCATTGACTTCAATATGGGATTCTAATTTCCTTAGTCTCAATCCCCTAAACCTGAAACCCAAGCTAAAAGCCCTCATGGTGGGTCTCTATACTCCCCTGAGAAGCCAAAAAGGGACAGTCCTACCATAGGCTCAATGCTAATAGACATTGACCAAAGTCCTGGGTCATTAGGTATAACTTCCATATCCTTTACTGACCTATTGATAATAACTGATAAGAAGATTATTTCTCTTCATGGCAATGAAGTTGATCCATAACACTCTTTTAAGGATCAATAGAGCCTAGAGGAACCTCTTATCTCTAGCCCCCATCCGCAAAATCCAACTGAGGTGAGTCCTACTGATGTGGAGGGAACTCATGTAGATTCAGTTGCCACTACTAAAGTAGCCTCATTGGATCCTTAGGGAAGTCGTAATATTTTTGACTCTGAATCTATGAAAATTGTGCCCTCTGATGCCTTGGAAAGAGACATCATTAGGCATGGGAAACCAGGGTGCCAAGAAACCACATCTGGTGGTGAGGTTGAACATACTAGGTATGTTACCTCATCTCCCAATGATTCTTCAAAAGAATATGAGGGAAGTCTAAAACTCACAATTCAAGACCTACTTTCTAAATTCTCAAACCTTGAATCTAAGGTTATGACTTTAGAGGATAGGTCTGCCACTCAACAACTTGAGATTAACAATCTCAAGGCTCAACTAAATGAGAAACAGATTAAGAGATCTATTAGGCATATGCCCATTCAGGTCTCATTGACCTCTTCCTCTAGCTCATCTAGCTCTCAAGATGATGCTACCAAAAAGGGGTAGAGTGTTCAGAGACAAAAACATGTGGAACCATAGGGTTAAGCTTTAACATCTCTAACTTCAAGATATCCTGTTCATCAAGCAACAGGTTTTCCTGAGCCTCCTCCAATTGTTCTTCAAATGGATAAAGGATGCTCCAAGATCTGAGCAGGTTCTTCTCCAAGTTCCTGCTTGGATTTTCCATTGAACAACCAAGCCTTGATGTTGTTGTGGCATACTTTGGAGCTTAAGAGCTTCAGAGATTGAACGCACCTTCTACCACTGTCGAAGAAGTTAGTCAACCTATGGTCTACATGGAACCTAAGAATAATTTTGAAGGGGAAATGGAAACTGATGGCCTAGCAACCAAAACAGTTGGGACAGAGAGTGCATTGAAATAGTCTTCCAAAGCTAAAGTCAAAGCCTCAGAAGAACAATTTCAATATTTTGAAGCTGAGATGGAAGCTACAGAAGGGCTATTTTCCCTATCCAAGGATCTGGTTATCGCATATACAATTCTAGAACTAGCATCTGAGGTGAATAGTGAAGATTTTCTTAGCCAACCTCTCACTCAAACAACATCACTACAACAAGCTCCAACCACCATCTCTCAACCTGAAACTTTCGTCCAAGAACCCCAAAGTCTAGTACTTCTGAAGATGTCAAAGGAAAGAGGAAGATAACTGTGGAAGATCTTTAGGAGGAAGAAAGGTTAGAGAAGCTTAAGAGGAAAGGTAGACTCCTAACTGGGAAGTTGTTAGCTGCAAGCAACAAAGCAGCTGCAACCAACCAGGAGCTACAAGAATCAGAGAAGGGCGGAAATCATTGACAGGCTTGTCAAGCTTGGAGTTGTCAGTGAAGAAGTGCTTCTGCTACCATTAGACGAGTTGATTAAGTTTGAGAAGTCAACTCTGCTGCAAATTGAACAAAGAGAAGAGGCACCAAGGTTGTCTTTGGAGGAAGAGAGGGAGAACAAGGAAAAAGAGGCTGACTTGCAGCTAAGGAGGGAAACGATAACTTTCCTGACCTCAAGGGGTTTCTCTCAAGAAGAATTGTCTCCATATAATAAAGATACGATCTTATGGCTCTTCAAAAAAAACAAGATCAAATAGAGAAGGAGAGAAAGAAAGTTGTAAAGGAGAAATTAAGGGTAAAGAAGAAGAAGGAAGAAGAAGTAGGACTCGCTGCTGTTAGGATAATAGGTGATAAGGCCTGGATGAAGGACTATCTCCGGGCTCATTGCTTATCTAGAGGAAGGTGGGTCCCATGTCTGAGAAGACCTTTTAGCGACACGTCAGTGACATCAAGCCTAACATTCGCTCAGGGAAAAGGAAGGATTTGTATAGAAGGGGACAGGGGATGGCCTTCAAACTAACACCTTAACCCCAACCTCAACCTGAACCAACCCCTTTTATGTTTCCCATTAAAATTGTACCCACCTCAACTCCATCTTCAAATCTAAAACAATTCCTAGAACCCAAACACCACTACCTACCCAATAACCACTAAAACCATCCTATCAGCCTTCCAAACATCTCTCCTTAGAGGAATTTAAGGAGATCAAGATGAATCTCATCAAGTGTACAACTTTGAGTGACATCTCTTATGAGGAGAAGTCTATCAAATTAACTTATTTTGATGGCTCCTCATGTTCCCTCACAAGAGGTCAATTCCTTGATCTGCCTAAAGGAGCACTGGACCAAGCTGCTAAACTCCTTGGCCTCAACTCTGATTCCCTAAATGATGAAAAGAAAAAGCTAAGAAGAAGGCTGGTGACTTTACTAGATTCCAAGAAAGGGGATAGAGTGCCAAGTAATCCCCTTCTGCCAAGAAAGAAGATTATCTAGTAGAGGTTAGAAGACTCTTCTCACAGCTTGTTGTTAAGAGAGAGGATGGAGAGATAAACAGGCTTAATACCCCATCTCTACTACACTTAAGCAGATTTGATATTGCTGAGTTAGCATAGAAGCCATTCTCCAACCCCTTTAACTCCGAGATAGCTGCTCACATCAGGAATTATCTGAGCAGTCTTCATCTGGCCGAGCTGACTACAAGGACCAAGATTAAAGATGAGCTGAAACTGAGAGAGGAGGAGGAAAGGAAAGGATCGGCAACCAAAGGCAAATGGTTGAAGGTCCTAACACTGAATCCATAGTTAGATGGGACTATGACTATAACTCTCGTCAACTAACACACTTTAGGGGGAAGCAACATGTCATTCGGAGTGATAGACTGGATCTCCTGTCCACTAATGACTTGTACAAACTTCTCAGCATAACTTCAGGGAAGAACAAAGAAACATATAAACATATTTTGTCCCTGGTGCTAAAGGTTTTGAGAAGCATGAATATGTGAGGTTTTGGTAGCATCAGCCTAGGAAGAGTTTGTTGGATCTAGAAAGGCTGGTGCAACCAAAACCGAACACTTAGACAATTTTGGTGAAACTAATAAAGGACTTCTGAAGCTAAGTGTGGAACTTCCAAAGGCTAATGGAATTCTTCTGAAGAAAAAGTTCAAGAACAACTTCCGAAGGAAAACTCCAACTTCCGAAGATAAAGTCTTCTCTTCCGAAGTTCAAGACTTAGAAGATTCCACGACAATGACTTCCAAAGTAGAAGTCCCCAAGCCTCAGAAGAAAAAGCCTCTTCTGAAGTATAAGTGGCCTTGGAAGAACTCGTTCTTCTGAAACCAATTAACCTTTAGAAGACACTACTTTGAACAAGTGGACATAAGTATGGTCCTTCTAACACTTCGCTGTAGATCTCCAATATACTGCATGGATATTTCTCAAAAGTCCATGTAGTTGACTATACTTTATTCCACTATTCACCTTTATCAGTTAGTATAGTTACCAACTTTAGTTGGTGACAAAAGGTAAGTCATGGACATGTTATGACTACCAAATCTTAGATAAGACATTATCTAAGATACCTTAACATTAGCTTTGTAGTATTTGCTTTAGTTATAGGTTTCCAGCTGGTATCAAAGTATATTTGGTTGTAGGTGATAGTATATATAGTTTCTCATTGTAACTCTAATAACATGCTTGTAAGAGTCTTTTAATACTTTGAGTTGAGAAGTAATATATAGAAGTACCTTAAAAATTATTTCCTTGTGTTCTTTCTTACTTACTATATAGATTCTGCCTTATTTAAAACCGTGTCTGATTATGTGAGTTTGAGAGAAAAACAAAGTGTTAGTGACAAATATCGATCCTACACACAATGACTCCTAATACTAAATCATAATCACTATTTAACCTAACAATTGAGTTTAGATTTATGTTATAAAGTAATTAGCAAGTTAAACTAACAAGCAAGGAAGTAAAAAAAGAAGATACACAATCAATAAAATATACCACTTAGACATCAAATGAACTTGGCATAGCAATAACAACTAGCATAAACTCATGGTGTGGTCATTTTTTACACATGATACATGGAAGTAGATTAAACCTTTGCCAAGTGTCTAAACATATAACTCTTTGAAAAGTTAGAATGATAAACACACAATAGCCACCTAAATTTATGCAACTAGAAAAAATGATATAATAATATATGAAAGATTAATTATACTCCCATCATGGTTATCTAACTCCATAAATCTTTAAAACTTAAAACGATAAAAAAAATTTTAACCACCTCAACTTGCATAAATAGATAAAGCTATAATACCCATTCATAAACATTGTACCATGATTACAAAACCATTTCGTACCTAATGATATGAGAGATTCATCA